>CM021108.1:209880533-210135979 GCA_007115665.2 Sequoiadendron giganteum | reverse complement strand
CTCTCTCTCCCTCTCTAAATATCGCTCTCCCTCTCCCCCCCTCTTCTTTCTCTCCCTTTTCTACCTATCTATCTCCCTCTCTTCTCTCTCTTCCTCTTCAACCTCTCTCTCCCTCTCTTGCCCTCTTCTCCATCTCTCCTCCTCTACCTATCTATATCCATTTCTCTCCCTCACCCTCTCTATCTCTCCCCATATCTCCCTCCCTATCCCCCTATCCATCTCTCTATATCAACCTCTCTTCCTTTCTCTTCCCATATATCTCCATATCTCTTTATCTTCCCATATATCTCTATCTCTCTCTCTTTCTCTCCCCATCTATCTCTATCTCCCCATACTCATTTCTCCCTTTCTCTATCTCTCCTTATTTATATCTCCCTCTCTCCATCTCTATATACTTATATCTAATTCTTTTTGTTTGTCTATCTCTTTGTCTCTCTCTCCCTCTCCTCTCTCTATATCTCTTTATATCTATATCTCTCTATCACTCTATCTCACCATCTATATCTCTTTATCTCTTCATCTCCCTCTCCCTCTATATCTCTCTATATTTTCCTCACTATCTCTCCCTCTTTTTATCCCTATCTCTCTCTATATTTATCTCTCCCTCTACCTATATCTCTCTATCTATTTTTCTCCCTCTTCCTATCTCACTCTATCTTCATATCTACCTCTATTTTCCTCTCTCCCCCTTTATCTCTATACATGTCTCCCTCTCTCTATCCATCTTTATATATTTATCTCTTCCATCTCTATCTATCCCTCTCTCCTCTCTCTCTTTATCTCTCCCTATCCTTCTCTTCTCTCCTCCTCTCCATATCCCTCTCCTCCTACATCTCCATCTCTATCTTCCTCTCTATCTCTATCTCCTTACCCCTCTATCTCTCACTCTTCCCCACTCTATCTCTCCCTCTTTCTATCGATACCTCTCCATCTCTCTCTCCCTCTCCCTCTCTCCTTATTGGAAGCATAACATGAGCTTGTTGGTAATGGAGCTTGATCATCTTACTATTTCAGAGGTTTTATTCCATCTCTATCTATCCCTCTCTCCTCTCTCTCTTTATCTCTCCCTATCCTTCTCTTCTCTCCTCCTCTCCATATCCCTCTCCTCCTACATCTCCATCTCTATCTTCCTCTCTATCTCTATCTCCTTACCCCTCTATCTCTCACTCTTCCCCACTCTATCTCTCCCTCTTTCTATCGATACCTCTCCATCTCTCTCTCCCTCTCCCTCTCTCCTTATTGGAAGCATAACATGAGCTTGTTGGTAATGGAGCTTGATCATCTTACTATTTCAGAGGTTTTATTTCAATCATGTTTGGATCCCTATAAGTGGATGAATAGTTTATTTGAAGCTATGATTTCTCCATTGAGACCTTTGTTGAAAAAACAACATCATTTGCTAAATTTCCTGCCAATTGATCTCATGTACTGCATAAATGTATGCAAAAAATAGACCAAAATTTATCCTAATTGAAATTCCTCACTTTTTCGGCATACCCATTACACACTAAGGTGTGATTGCTAGTTATGTTTTATTTGTATGTTTTATTTTAGAACTAGAATGGTAGAGATAGGATATAATAATACCATTGGTTGAAAAGACATTGTAAAAACTTTAAATTCATACCTTAAACCTACAAGATAAACCTTATAATCAAAACATAAATATAACACTTAAAACTAAAAACTATTGTATTTTGTGATAAAACAACCTTGTTTGACCTTAGTAAAGATGACTTATCTACTTGTTACATGATTAGGGCATAGTATTTTATGGGACCTATTATAAAAACCTTATGAATACAATGCGGGGTTTGTAGAGATAGAAGACTATGTATGTGGTATTTTTAAAGTGGTACTTGGTTCAATTATGTGATGGTCAAGTAACACAAATCACTGCAAGATGATATCATTGGATGAGTATTAGCTAGATAGTATATTATTACTAGATCAATCAAGAGAAAATTGATAGCTAAGTACTTGAATTTTATTTTATTGACCCTTGATAAATGCAAGATTATAGAGGTATTATGTTTCTCAATTGAATTAAATAAAGTGGTTGACATGGAAGTAAAATATTTTAGAAACTCATAAATGATACATATATAGATATATCTTCTTTATATTATCCGTGTAATTAGTTATGTATCTTCAAATATAAAAAATTAAAAGGAACCCAATGTGTATCATCTAATAATAACTTATAGAAAATAGTTGTAACATCATGAATTAATTATGTAACCATATAAGTCAAATATAATTCTATCAATAAATCAATATCAAATAGATAATATAATCGCATAACTCATACATTTCAATGTCATTGATCTTCTTCTTCATCCAACTCTTTGTCTATACCATCTGATCTAGATTCGACATTGTAAGGATTGGTCATATCATCATCATCATCATTGCTATCAGTTTCGCTAATGTCATCATCCACATAGATATAATCTTCATGAACATTAACTCCTACATCATCATGATCTAGTTGTTCCTCTTCTTTGACATCTTTGTCAGGCACATCATCAACTAACTATTGATCTTGATCATCATCTACATCATCTTCTAGTTCTTCGGTATCTTCTTCTTCCACCACATTATACTTTACCAGCCTTCCTCTTGGATTATGTCTAACAAAAAATGACCAACCCGGTTTACCTGGAACCTATGAGTAAAATACCTGTTCACATTGGCTTGGAAGAACATAGGGCTCATTTGTAGCTTGCTCAATTGACCTTGTATTAACCAAGGTAAATCCATTATCATGTTCAATAACAGTTCTCTCGAGATCATTTTCATTCAATCATAGCCTGTACCATTGGATGACAAAGAAAACTAATTTGAAGGACTTAAAGTCACACTCAAGTATATCATCCAAAATCCCATAGATTGTCGAAAGTATAGATAAATTGTTGAAAAAGTGACGAAAATCATCGATCGTCGAAATTTTGACGAAAATCACTATTCATCAAAATTTCGATGAACGTCGGGAACAATTTTTTTTTAAAAATTGAAAAGTACACATTAAGTACACATGTACCTGTTGATTAATCTAATTGTACATCTTTCGTTGGAAATTTTCATCATATTTTGCAGTCAAATGAGTTAGTGCACATTGATCCCTTTGTGTACATTCTATTTCATGGTTGACTGGTTATCACTTGTTCCTAGTTTCCTAATTTGTCACTTGATTCATTAAATCCATTTGGTTAGTGGCCCTTCAAGCCTAGTATTACCGATCATCACATGTTTAGTCATTATAAATCTTTCTTTATATTGTGTGTCACAAATCTTTTAATATTTACCCTTTTTCTTAAGTCTGTGTCCAATATCTACCAAGGTCCTTTTTATGTCATAAACTTAAGAAAATGACCATATTTTAAGTCATTTAATAAGTGCACATGCTTATTAAAAACCCTTAATATTGCTTCGTAGGTCCCATTGTAGACACACAAATAATCCTAATTGACATTATGCATCTAAATTTGATCAATTAATATCAATTCTTTTATAAATCAAATAAAGAAAATTATTAGATTAATTCACTAATCTTCATCTTGTTTAATTAAATAAATCAATTTATTTAAATAAAACCCTAAAGTCCTCTCATCTGATCTGATAAATAAAATTAATCAAATCAAATGTCACAATCTTCTAATCCCTTCATATTAATTAATTCTGAATTAATTAACTCCTAGTCCTCATTACCCATCCTCTAGCTTTTGACTCAACCTTGGTCAAACTAAACCCCTGATTAAGTAACCCACTTGCACATTAAAATAATTTATTTTAATTATCTAATAAACCTATTCTCCCTCACAAAAGCATATACTTTGGGAATATTCCTCCAATAACTCCACTTATTTTACTTTCTTTCCCAAACATAAATGCTTCTTACAAAGGAATTTAAGCCTCTTACACAACCCTTAATGCCTCTTACAAATGCATTAATTGTTGGATGTTGTGGTTGTATTGCTGATATGTGGTTAGCATTGATGTCAACACTATTAGCATTGATGATTCTTGAATCCTGTATATGTCGAGGATATTGAGAAAATTTGAATAAATATGTTATAGGCAGTCTATGAAGCCGTGATGATTAGGATGGTGGAAATTTCTATAAGATGGTATTCAAATGTCATGCATTAAAAGGTTTGTTTCTAAGCCTATCTAGTATGTTCTTTGGAAATTTAAGAGATACGCATGAAGATTGGAATGAGTTATGAGTTTTTGAGTTCCTATAGTTATTTTGTTACTATAGTAGATGTTTCTGAAAGAAGAGAATGCTATTTTGGTAAATTCAATTGTTGTGTATGCTCTTGTGATGTTTAGTGATGGTTCTAGATCATACTCTATCATTTTTGTACATCCACATTGATCGGTGTGATCGTGATCAAAGATTTTTCCTTTGTGTGTTCGATTTTTCATGTTCGTGACTGACATGGTGGTTGTAGCATGTTGCAGATCATTATGAGTTTATTTTTGAATCCTTGGAATGTTCGAGGATGTTGATTTAGGTTTTCATTATGTTGTGACCGACTTAGGTTGGTACACATTGAGATTTTCTCATGAATTGGGCTGACAGTTTGTAATTCATTTATTCTTTATTTGTGGTCGACAAAGTTGCTGACATAATTCCATGTAGTGGATATAAGAGAGATTGTTTTCTTCATTTGCAATATATGTGCATGAAGAGTGAATGCGAAATGTGTGAATAAATATCAGATCATTCGATTTTAGAGCAAAGTGTGGAGAAGATTGAGCGAAGTGTGAAGAAGTATTTTTGTGCCTAACCAGAACTGTCATCAGGCTTTTGAAGAAGCTAATTTCTCAGTTCAACCTCATCAAATGAATTTAATATGATTGTTTTATGTAGGGAAGTGAGCCTTACCTTTTGAGAAGTGAGCTCTAGGCAGTGTGCCTGAATGCATGTGCATTCCTTATTCATTTTTCATTATACTTCTAATAGGGTATAATCTTGTGGACTAACATCTACCGTGGTTCTTCCCCTAATAGGGTTTCCACGTATAAAATCTTGGTGTTCATGTATTTATGATGTTTTGTTGATTCATTCTTTCATTGTTAATTATCAAATATGAGATTAAAGGTTAATAAGGTTGAATAAGTATTAAATTCTATGACAACTAATTCACCCCCACTCTTAGTTGTCTATTATTGTTTTTCCAACAATTGGTATAAGAACAGGTTCCTCTGAAGAAGTTTAATAGCTTGAGGTGATCCGAGATGGCATCATACAAGAAGGATAGTCCCAAATTTGATGGTACAAATTACTCTTTGTGGAATGTCAGAATGGAGTGTCATTTGAAGTGCATTGGTGAACCTTTCTGGAAGATCAAAAAGAATAGATATAATATTCCTCAAAATGGTCCCACTACTCCTGATGAGATCAAAGAAGATGAAACTAATATCAGGACTATAGAAGCATTACTAAGTGATTTGATAGATTTAGAGATGACAAATGTGAGAGGTCTAAAGATAGCACATGAGATCTAGAAGAAATTGGAAACATTGTATGAAGGAGATGTACAAGTGAATATTGCTAAGATAACAAGTTTGAAAGGAAAGTGGAAGAACTTGAAGATGAGTGAAGATGAAAACATTGTTGCTCTTATGCAAAAGGTAAATGAACTTGTGATGGGTATTAGATGTGTCGATGGAATTATTGAAGAATATGAGATTGTGGCTAAAGTGCTCAAATCAATGCCTACTTCTTACAAAATGAAAGCTCATGCTATTGGAGAACCCAGGACAGTAACAAATGTGACAAGAGACATGTTGATTGGTAAACTAGCTACCTTTGAGTTGAGTGAATTTGGTGAATCTACTCCCAAAATAGAATCTGCATTTAAAACTACTATATCTAGAAAAATCCAATAGAGATATGATCTGAGAGAAGTTCCAGAAAGACATTCAAATATGAAGATGAGATGAAAAAAATTGAAGATGAAGAAAGAGAGCTAGAAGAGCTAGAAGCATTGATTGTGAAAAGAGAATCCAGAGGACATGGTAAGTATAAAGGAAATCTTCCTATTAAATGTTTCTCTTGCAGTAAGATAGGTCATTTTGCATTAAGGTGTCCTGAAAGAATTTCTAAGTACAAAATTGACAAGTCTAGATTTCAAAAGAAATGTTATTATGTTGAAGAAGGTGTTACTGATAATGAATCTGATAAAGAAACTGGAAATGAAGATGGATGGGTATTCATTGCTATGAAGGAAAATGGTATGGTGTCCACTAAATCTACTAACAATCAGAATATTGAGAAATCTCTTGCAGCCAGAATTGATGAAAAGGATGAGTGGGTGATTGATAGTGGATTCTCAAATCATATGACTAGTGACAAAAGCAAGTTTATAAGCTTAGAGAATTATGATGGTGGTGTTGTAATATTTGGAGATAAGAATGTTGGTGTGATTTGTGGCAGAGGCACTATTTCTCTTGGTGGTAAATATAATATTGATTATGTTCTTTATGTTGAAGGATTGACGTATAATTTGGTGAGTGTTGGACATATGGTAGACAAGGGATACAATCTTTAGTTCAAAGTTGGTAAGTGCAAGATATTGGGAAGTTCTGGAAATGTAATTGCTTCAGGTACCAAGACAAGAGGTAATATTTTTCACTTGAGTGCTGCTAGTGAAAGTTGTTTAATTGCTCAAGTTGATGTAAGCTAGTTATGGAATAGGAGGCTATGTCATGTGAATTTTGATAACTTTGTCAAAGTAAGCTCCACTCAAGCAGTCAGATATCTACCTAAGTTAGTGACGCCTACTAACACTATATGCAAGGAATATCAGATGGGAAAGTAGACAAGAATTTATTTTCGGAGAAAACAACATCATTCTAATGGAGTATTGGTGCTGGTTCATATTGATCTATGTGGTTCATCCAGAATCAAAAGTATACAAGGAGAAAGGTACTTTATGTTGCTTATTGGTGATTATTCTAGGATGATATGGGTTGCTTTCTTGAGAGAAAAACATGAAGCACTAGAAAAGTTCAAATTTTTCAAAGCTATGGTAGAGAATGAGACATGTTTGAAGGATAAATTCTTAAGATCAGACAGAGGTGGTGAATTCACTTCCTAAAAGTTCAATTCATTCTATGAAGAGCATGGAATCAAAAGATAATTATCTGCTCCCCAGACACCTCAACAGAATGAAGTTGTTGAAAGAAAGAACAAAATAATTCTAGATGCTGCTAGAACTATGATGTTGGAAGGTAATGTTCCTCATATCTACTAGAGAGAAGTTGTAAGCACTGTTGTATACACTATCAACTGGGTAAATGTTAATGGTAATTTTATTAAGTCTCCTTTTGAGTTGTGGTTTGGTTATAAGCCTACTGTTAAATATTTCAATATATTTGGAAGTAGATGTTATATCAAGAGAGATGAAGATATTGGAAAGTTTAATGCAAGAAGTGATGACATAATCTTTCTGGGTTACTCTACTAAGAGCAAGGCCTATCAGTGCTACAATAGAAGATTGAAGAAAATGGTTGAAAGTGCAAATGTCAGAGTTGATGAAGACACTATTAGATCATCTAGATATTGTGCATATGATTTAGATTACCAACAAGATAGTACAAATAAAGAAAAGACTACTCAGACACATAATCAAGTTCAAATTGTTTTGATGAATCAAGAGAATCACAAAGGAGAAGCCAGTGGAAATGCAAAAGAGAGAAAAAAAGAACCAAAAGTTAGAGAGAATACCAAAGTCCCAAGGTATGTAAAGCTAAATCATTCTGAAAATTAGATTATAGGAGATAAGAACAAAGGTGTGTAGACTAGAAGAAGAATTGCAGAATAATATTGCTTGATTTCCAAAACTAAGCCTAGCAATGTCAATGAAGCATGTAAAGATGAATATTGGATGGAAGCAATGAAGGAAGAACTGATGTAGATAGAGAAAAATGATACATGGATTCTTGTTCCTAGACCTTAGGATAAAAATGTGATTGGAACCAAATGAGTCTTTCAGAATAAGTTGAATGAACAAGGTGAAGTGGTTAGGAATAAAGCAAGGCTGGTATGTAAAGGGCACTCATAGATGGAAGGTATTGATTTTGAAGAAACATTTTCCTGTGTTTCCAGAATTGAATTTGTAAGGTTATTTATTGCTTATGCTACTTCAAGAATTACAATGTCTATCAAATGGATGTGAAGTCAACATTTCTCAATGGCGAATTAGAAGAAGTTTATGTTGAGAAACATGATGGATTTCAGCTGACTGATGAAAAATACATGGTTTGTCGATTGAACAAAGCATTGTATGGACTCAAACAAGCCCCTAGAGCCTGGTATGCTAGACTAGATAAATACGTGTTGATTCTTGGATTCAATAAAGTTACTACTGACAGTAATCTATATTTCAAGAAGGATCAGGATAAAGAGTTGATTATTGAAGTCTTTTTTGATGACATTATTTTTGAAGGTGATAACGAGCTATGCATGAAGATTGCTGATGAAATAATAAGTGAGTTTGGGATGTCAATGATTGGAGAGCTGAAATTCTTCTTAGGATTACAAATTACTCAATTAGAGGATGGAATCTTCATATCTCAGTCCAAATATGTAAGAGAGTTACTAAATTTTTTTGGCATGGAAGACTCAAAACTAGTTTGTACACCCATGGTAATCGGATGCAAGTTAACACAAAATGATGATTCTCCTAAAGCTAATCAAACAAGGTATAGGTTAATGATTGGTGGATTAATCTATTTGACTCAGACCAGACCAGACATTATGAATGTTGTATGTATGGTTGCTAGATATCAAGCTGATCCAAAGGAATCACATGTGACTGCAATACATATAATTTTTAGATACTTGAAAGGGACGATTGATTTTGGTCTTTGGTACCCTAAGGATGATGATCTTACTTTGAATTCCTTTACAGATGCAAATTGGGAAGGAGATGTGGATGATAGGAAAATTACAAGTGGTGGTGCATTATTTTTGGGGAAGAAGTTGGTATCTTGGTTAAGTAAAAAGAAGAATTTCATTTTCTTATCTACTACTGAGGCATAATATATTTCTACTGCAAACAATTGCACTCAAGTATTATAGATGAAACAGATGCTGAGAGATATCAGAATTGAGTATAATGAGCCTGTTGCTATATTTTGTGATAACTGAAGTTCCATAAAAATTTCCAAGAATCCAGTGCTACATTCAAAGAAAAAACATATATCGATCAAGTATCACTTTTTGAGAAACAAAGTGAATGAGAAAGAAGTCAGACTAGAGTATGTTCCCACTAAGGAACAAATTGTACATATCTTTACTAAACCATTTCCTAAGGATAATTTTGAGTATCTCAGAGACAAGTTAGGGGTGAATTTCCCTCCTAATCTGATTTAAGATGCAAGTATTTGACTCAATCCATGCATTCATAGTCATATCTTGTTTCATATTGATGTTGTGGTGGTTGCTACTCAGGGGGAGTAGTCAGATGTTTCAAATATGTGGTTCAGAGCTTGTATACCTTTCTCATTGATTTCAAAGGGGGAGAAGAGTAATGTGAAAAACCTTTAAGGAAGAAAAAGGGAGAAGAGTAATGTAAGAGGGAGAAGAATAATATGAGAAGAAGGAGATTGTTGGAGAAGAGCTAGTTGTGTTGATGGTATTTTTCACATCATGTGTTGCCATCAATGCCAAAGGGGGAGATTGTTGGATGTTGTGGTTGTTTTTCTGATATGTGGTTGTCATTGATGTCAACACTATTAGCACTGATGATTCTTGAAGGCTGTATATGTTGAGGATATTGAGAAAATTAGAATAAATATTTTGCAGGAAGTCTATGAAGACGTGATGATCAGAATGGTGGAAAGTTATGTAAGATGGTATTCAGATGTGGCACATTAAAGAGTTTGCTTCTAAGCCTATCTAGTATGTTCTCTGGAAGTTTTAGAGGTACACATCAAGATTGGAGCGAGTTATGAGTTTTTGATTTCCTATAGTTATTTTGTTATTGTAGCAGGTGTTTCTGAAAGAAGAGAATGCTATTTTGGTAAAGTTAGTTGTTTTGTATGCTCCTGTGATATTCAGTGATTGTTATAGATCATACTCTATAATTTTTGTACATCCGCATTGATTGGTGTGATCATGATCAAATATTTTTCCTTTGTGTGTTTAGATTTTCATGTTCTTGGACAACATGGTGGTTGTAGCATGTTGTAGATCCTTATGGATTAACTTTTGAATGTCTAGCATGTTTGAGTGTTGATTTAGGTCTTCATTATGTTGTGATGGACTTAGGTTGGTACACATTGAGATTTTCTCATGAATTGGGCCAACAATTTTTAGTTCATTTATTCTTTATTTATGGCCGACAAAGTTATTGATTTAATTCCATGTAGCGGATATATAAGAGATTGTTTTCTTCATTTGTAATATATGTGCATGAAGTGTGAATGCA
The DNA here is from genome assembly GCA_007115665.2 of Sequoiadendron giganteum. Lineage (NCBI taxonomy): Eukaryota > Viridiplantae > Streptophyta > Pinopsida > Cupressales > Cupressaceae > Sequoiadendron > Sequoiadendron giganteum. Next base: position 210,125,531 of record CM021108.1, on the reverse strand, counting down.
AAATGTGTGAATAAAGATCAAATCATTTGATTTCACAACAGAGTGTGAAGAGGATTGAGTCAAGTGTGAAGAGGATTGAGTCAAGTGTGAAGAAGTATTTTTGTGCCTAACCCAAATTGTCATTAGGCTTTTGAAGAAGCTAATTTCTCAATTCAACCTCATCAGATGGATTTAATCTGATTATTTTATGTAAGGTAGAGAGCCTTCCATTTTGAGCAGTGAGCTCTAGGTAGTGTGCCTGAATGCATGTGCATTCCTTATTAATTTTTCATTATACTTCTAATAGGGTATATAATCTTGTGGACTAACATCCATCATGGTTTTTCCCCTAATGGGGTTTCCACGTATAAAATATTGGTGTTCATGTATTTATGATGTGTTGTTGATTCATGCTTTCATTGTTAATTATCAATTTTGAGATTAAAGGTTAATAAGGTTGAATAAGTATTAAATTATGTGACAACCGATTCACCCACCCCCTCTCAGTTGTCTATTCTTATTTTTCCAATGTTAATATCTCTTACACCCCTTCACCTACATGCATTAACTATGCACATTCCCCAAAATGTGCTCCATCCTCACCCATTAGAATTGAGACAAGTGTCACAATATCATTGGCTCTTCTTTAGCCCCATATTCCTCCAATCTCTTCATTCTTTAACCCTTCAACCCTATTTATAGAGGGATTCTCTATGAAGAAGTCATCCACAATCATATCCAAAATCATATGCAATTTTACTATAGGCATCACGCATCACTTGTATTTTCATCTTGGAAGCTTGTTCATTATAATTTTGCACATCAAGGGGGAGGGAAAGGGCATTCTTTCCACATCAAAGAAGCACCACTCCCACTATGGGATAGGTTTTGAACATGATTTTATATGCTTTCATTTAGTTTCTATGGTATTTTATTGTCTTGTTTGCATATCTAACTTTTCCAAATATCTCATAGGATTAATTTATTTGCTTTTTTTAAATTGACATGCTAACATTTGTTATGGTTTGAGAAAGATTGCAAGTTAGTACTCACATTTGTGGATTTAGACATTCACATTCACAGGATCCAATTTTGTGTTTGTCTGATTGAAAATTGAGCTACTTTTGTGATTGTTTAATTTGATTGATGAAAGAAAGCTAGTTATTTCTCTGTTAAAAAGAGGTATTGATCTATATTATGATAGAATATAAAAGCATATTTTTTGTTTTTTTTAGCAGGAAGACACAACCATAATTTCCTATGAATAGCTCTGACTTTTAATATCTTTTTGTCTTAAGGCTTTATTTGTTTGTTTAGAATCAATTTAATGCATTAAAGGTGGGCTTTCTCTTTGTCTTCAGTATCGCTTTAATGCATTAGATGGAAAGGGTTTTATCACATGAAAGCATTTTTTTATATGTCTTTTGATCTTGGCGACTCTGTTCATCAATATGTTGTTATTATGATTGTGAGTTGTTACTGGTTTTACAATTCAATTGTAATCTTACAACATTCTGGACTGATTTTAAAGCACAATGCTTAATTTTCATTTGGTGAAGAATATTTAAAATATTTTGAGGGTAACATCAATGGGAAATATGGGAAATAAATGACTCTAGTAAACAACCTTTAACATCCTTTTTTCTTGTTCAACCATGAGCCATTCGTGATAAGTATTGCTTGTGCATTGCACCATACAAGTCACATCTTACAAGTCCATGATAAATATTGCATAGAGTATTTATTTACATGTTGCATCATGCTTTCTCTATGCAATAAAGGCTAAAAAAAGATTAGGATCATGCATTGAATCTTTGAAGTTTGAATTTGTTTTACTGCAATATGGTCTTTTAGGTGAGCTCATGGTGGCTTGAGTTACTGTTGCACTATGCTTATCACTTTGCCTACATCATTATATATTTTGTATATGCTTGATTTACTTGTCATTATTTTCATTTCTTTTAGTATTTTCTTGATACCTTGCAGATCCACGTTCCATATCAATCAATCACTTCTTTCATCTCTTTTCTGAGTTGTGTTCATTTATGGCATGACTTCATCACTTATATTGAGTATTTAATCTGATTGTTGTTACCAATTTTTTGCTATAGCTCAAATGGTGGAGCTGACTTAAATACTATTATATTTAAAAGTGGAAATGCAATTATTTTTGAATATGCTTCAGTGTTGTTTTGCACTTTGTTTTAGTTCATTAAGTGAAAGTTATGCTTTGAAAAGAGGAATTAGAATTTCAAAAGTTTCTTTTCAATGCTTTACAATCAAATGAAGTACAAGATTGAGCATTAAACAATAAAGCTTTTCAAATGCTTTCATTTATTTCAAAAAGTGGTTCATATTTACGACATTTCATTTGATTGCGAGAATACAAATGCTAGTATAAATTTGCATTTGAGATGCATTTTTCTTTTTCCAAATGAAAAGAAGAAAGGATGAAATCAAATATCTACACAAGCCATGCATGTAACTGTGATAGTGCATCATAGTCATCACACTACACTATGGAGGATGCATAAAGGAAAAAATCACATAAGTACAAACATAATCATCATTTCCTGATTGGTTGATGATCGACGCAAAATTGGTGCACCATTTATCTTCTTCGAGCTGCATTGACCTGTAGGAAGGAAGAGAGGGATGTCAAAGGCTCTGATTATGAATATACCTATATGAACCATCAACGATAATGTAGTATGCTACTGATCATGCATTGAAATAATCAAGGAAAGTGCAGAGATATGAGCTGAAGGAGAAACATCAACACAAACATGGTATATTGTTTTTTATGCTAACATTGTTTGTTTCCTTGTGCAAGTATAGGAAAATCCATGTAGCTGTTTATCTTCGAAGACCAAGCATGTGGGGAAAAATGGGCTCCCACAAGGGTAGAGCCCGACATGCTACCCTTATATGTTACAAGAGGGTCGGGATAGTAATTGCAATCATCATAGTCACCAAGAAAGGAAGTGCAACTAAGAGGGTAAAGCAAGTTATCCATCAAGCCATTAAACCAACTGTGCATTCATAACAATCATGTAAATGCTTTCTGAAAGCTACAGGTGAATAGTGGGTTTAATCCGCTCAATCAAATCAACATATAGAAGTGAAAATTGCAAATGGATGCTAATTAGACAACTTTTTTTAGTAAAAGTTATCAAGCTGTCATGCTTTCGAGCTGCTATTTCGAATACTGTTTTATTGTTTTTTAAGACTGTTAGCTTTGTAGTGTTGTTTAATATTCTCTATTTTGGAGCAACTGTGTCCTATCTTTTAACAATGATAGTGAACAATGCAAGTTATGGAGGTTATGTCAAGAACAGGTAAATTCATGAAGAGTTTGTTGCCAGAATAAATAGAGCATAAAAATGCATGGAGATATGTGAAGAGTCTCAAGTTTCCATCAGAATGATGAAAGGTTACAAGATTAATACAATAACCTGTACCCAGTTGTTTAATAAGGTGAAGAAATGATCCAACAAAGACAACCGGTTTCATTTTGGCTAAGAGTGCAAGTATTGCTACAAAATGAGCAGATAATGACAAAATAGGAAGGAATTTTTTCTGAAAGTGATAGTTGGTTGTAAGAGAGAATGTAGTCCATGGGGTTACAATGATTTAAGCAAGATATGTTCTCAAAATGTTAGACACCCAGGTGGATTTTTGTTAGGAAGCAAGATTTTATACAGTGCTCTCATGTTCAAGCTCAAATATAACAGAAAATGTAGGTTAAAACACAGATTTCTTTGAAATTTTGAAAATACCCACATTGGGGTTTCTTTCAAAACATGAAATTCAAAGTGTTTCCATGGTCGAGTTGACATAAAAAAGGAAAAAATACATTCAAAAAGGTATTTTCTTCACAAATGACAAATACCCACATACAGATTTTTGCTAAGGAGTAGATTTTATTCATATTTTCAAATACCCACATGGGGTTTTCAATAGGAATGCAAATTTACCATATTTTTCAGTTACCAATATGGGGGTTTTAAAAAAATAAAGCAAAACAGTGTAGTTTCCAGAATACCCATATGGGGTTTCTACATTTTTTCAAATGGAAATGTTTGATAATGCATGGGTCGAGCCCAGTGTGTTTTTTCAGTTACTCTTCAGGGAAGAATGAGGAGAGCTCTTCAAGTTTCGCTACATAGGAGAACATAATCATGAAAAAATTGTAGAGTGCGAGTTTCTTCATAAAAAAGCCATCAGTCAACTATGATATGTTGCGGCCTGTTAAGGAGATAATGCACATAAATTTCACAACAAATAAGCCAACACAAGAACTCATGGCACGACCAGTCAATGGGCCTATATTTTTCTAGGAAATAACAACCATTTGTAGAAGATAAAACTCGTGAGCTTCAGTATGGAGAGATAAAATACAGAGAAAGAGTTTTGAAAGGAGAACTTACCCTTATGTTTGTTGTTCAAGAAACTTACAGGCCGCGCCCAGCTCGTTTGGAGCTCACAATGCATGGGTCGAGCCCTCTCATGGCACCCAAGGTGGAGATAGAAAAGCATAGTGAAAAGAATGCAAGAGGAAAATCAGAAAATAATGGAGGACAGGCCGCGGCCTTCAGAGGCATTTTCTTGCTTTCAAAAAAATTGGAGAAAGCCTTATGTTAAGGAAATCAACTTACCATGTAGTCCCAGAGCAAAGTCGACCAGAATGGAGTAGAGTTTGAAGTTTCCAAATCCTTCACAAGCTAGGGTCGAGCATAGGCATGGCAATGCATTTCCTCTCAGCAGAACATTCTTTTGAAATGTCAAATGCAAAATGAAGTGCTTTTAGGGTTTGAACTTGTTTTTGCTATGTTGCCCTAATTCAAAATAGGGACTTATCATTCTTTATCAAACTTTATGCAAAGTTTTGAATGGTCGATTATTCTTGATTTAGGTCGAACCATGTGGAGTTTTGAGTGATGAAATGTTGCCTACGTCTGGTTTATTTAATGAATTATTTGAAGACTTTAGGCCTTAGTCAAAAAGGGAAAATTGTTTTAAGCACAAAGATAAGCCATATTAGGATATTGAGAGAATAGTATGCCTTAGAATTAGGGTTAGTACCTAGGCTTATTAGTATTTATTTTTATTATTTTTGGAGAAACCAATTAAAATACGTAAGGAGGAATTTGTATAATTTTATGATGTTTTATAGAAAAATCAAAGCTTGTAAAGGAGATATAAGGTGTTATATGCAGAAGATTTTTTTTAAATCTTTAATTGTAAAATGGAATAATTTTAAAACTGCATCATGTAAAGCAGAAGCAAAGCAATGCTTTATAAATTGCTTTGTTTTCTTGCTATTTTTGGTAGTTAAGGGTTGAATTTTCTTCTTGGTCGGAATTGGGTTTTCAGTTGGAGAGATAAGGTGTTTCTCTTACTTTAAAAGCATTTTTTTGCTTTTTTTAGAGGCTTGACAGTTGATGCATGCAAAAAGTGTGACTTTCCACTTTTATGCTAACTTGTTTCACAATTTTTGGAGCCTTTTCCTTGAGCTTTTTTCAAGAGCTCGGATTATGGTTTGAGACATATATCTTGGGAGAAACTTAGGGTTTTCTAGTTCAGCCTGTTTTGGCTCTTACACATTTTTGAGCTGAAACTATTTTTGTACTCAGTTGGATTATTTTTGACATACTCCTATAGTGAATAAAGAACAACATTCCTACCTATCATTTTTGTGTCCATTTACAATCCAATTGATGTTATTCTTGTGATTTTCAGTTTAAGAAATCCTTGTTATGTCCTAGGCTGTAGTTTGATGCAAAAAAGTGCAAAAATACAGGTTGCATGTTGTGTTTTGAATAGACCTTCATGCAAAGTACTTATGTAAGAAATTGTTCTCGAGAGGTTGTACATTTTTGTTGGTTTTTTGAGCACTATTTGTGAGGAAAATCCAGAATATTCAATATTTCATCATCCAATATTAAAAATTATTTCAAAGTCATAAGTTTTAAGTTCTATTTTTCTCTCTATCCCTTTTCCAAGAAGGTTTTAGAATATGATCATTCTAGAGATTCTTTTTCCTTATAGACCACCCATGTCTGGAAAGAGTTTCAATGTTGCAACAAATTGTCTGATTTTTGCAAAATCTGATGGGGTGCATATCTAATTGCTAACAATTGCATTTTATATTATTTTTCTATCTTTTATATATCATCTTGTGTTGCTAATAGTGTTTTTGCTTAGAAATCTGTTAGTAGAAAATTTTGGTTGAAAGGCAATGCTGTCCTCAACGATCTCCATAAAAAATTTGAAGGGATTCCTCTACTATTGCTATCACCCAAATAAGAGTTAATTTATAAGACAAATTCCATTTGTTGACTTTGTAAGACTTTTCCTATGAATGAAAGCTCCAGGATATGATAATTCGAGGGGAATCGCTTATATTACTATTTTCAAAAATTGACTAAAAAATTGAGATACCGAGGGGCAATCGTATCATGGGTGCACTTGATACATAATTAATTGAAAATGCGAATGAAGTTGTATATATATTTGGTCATAAGTGATCATCATAAATAGCTTTATTTCTTTCTAGATTTTGATTAGAAATAAGCTCTCATTTTTATTAAAAAGCTTGTAGGATGTTCACGTCTTCTTCGTTATTAATGCGATCCCAATTCAAATATGTTTGGTTTCATTTAAGACTAATACAGGCCATTTAAGAGTCTCTAGTTGGTGTTTCCACATAGTAAATTAATTTTTTCAAGCTTTATCTTTGTCATTTTGTAGTGTTAATAGTGAATTAAAGAGACTTTTGCAATAATAGACTACACAATCTAAGCTAGAAACACTTAGCAATAATCTTCATGGATTGTGGAAATCTTTTATCTGTAATCTTAAAGAGACTTTTGTCAGGAATTTGTATGGAATTCACTGCAATATATGATATTAGAGAATAGGAAAGTGATTATTAGTGTGGAAATAAATTTTGTTATTAGTGATGATATCATTGTCAAAAGATTTTGAAGTTCCAATTTTGTATCGCTAATCTTGTATTTATAAGGGTTATGGTATAGTGGATACAAGAAGCAAATAAAAAGGTCATCTTCATCAACTATTATCTATATTGGTGTAGGTTATGTTTATCTATGACTATCAATTGTTATTTATCTTGATTCCTTAGAATTGTAGGGAAAAATAGGTATGGATCTAGAGACCCAACAGTGCGGAATACATTCCCTTAACACTAATATAGCAGAGGAGAAGAGCATAAACATGTTTCAATAGCATTCTAAAACTACTTGAGATGAATACATGCATGTAAAATAGAAAACTGAATTTAGCATTCACAGATTGACGCAAGATATACATGGGAAAACCTTTTCAGGTAAAAAATCCACCACACAAAGTCCAGACAATTTGTATTATAGTAACAAAATAGTTACATACAAAATTATAGTCTTCTCTGATCAGCTCACAATAGTCACTTCCATAATTGTCTCTTACTATTACAATGTTCTCAGCACATACAGTTTGAACAAAAAACTCTCATATGCAATATGTCCTCGACTTCCTTAAGTCAAACGTTGCATTCAATTCCGTCAGTCAACCACCGATCACAAGGTACAATCATGTCTGATTGAATCTCACCAAAGATCCGCACATACCAATCTTCATGCATCGAGCCACCCAGGCCATAACTTCTTTACCCAAATCGGGTCTTGTTCGCCACCCTGAGCTGACCTATAACTACTGCAATTACTCTTTTGGTTTTCGTCCAATCAGCGTTTAGACACTGAGCCATGTGTCCCCAACTCATTCTCTATCCGCTTTTGACATCGAGTCCAACTCGGTCAAGACTAGCCCTGAGTTCGAGCGAGCTCTCGAAGTCTTTATCGTGCTACCGCTAAACTCATCCGACCAGCTCACGGTATGGCAGTAAGTCAACTCAACTCATTTGAGCTCTTACTGCTCTACCACCGAGCTCAATTGACTAGCTCGCGGTATGGTAGTGAGCTCATCCAAGCTCACACCGACCATACTCGCGCTACCGCTGCACTACCCGAGTTGCCCTATGGTATAGTGGTGAGCTCATTTGAGCTCATTGGTGAGTCCACTGAGCTCGTCTGCCTCACCACCAAGGACACCACCGTGCTACCACTGTAGTCATTGGACATGACCATGGTGTGGTGATGATTGGTCAATGGGACCGCTGATGGTCTTACCGTGCTACCGTGGGGGCCGACAGGCCACCCTGCAGTATGGCGGTAACTATCAACCAGACTGTTGGTGGTCATACCACGGCCACCACGGTCAGTCTCTTGATTGGCTGCAGTTGGGCGATAACCACCAGATCCAGCCGAAGGCGGTCTCACCACGCTACCGCGATGAGAGGACCCACCGCTTGTGGTATGGTGGTAATCAAAAGGACTGCCACCGTTAGAGCCAGAAAAAGCCGCAGATACTGATACTGTGACCACCGTGGTGAGGAAAGAGACCACGAGTGGTAGGGTGATAAACGCTAAACCATTCACCGCGGTACCACCCGAAGAGTAAGGGAGACCGCTGCAGTATAGCGGTAAAGGTAGAACAAAGCATTTTTCGGCAAGTCTTTTCTAACAGAGGTTCAAGCTGGAAATTGAGGCACCATTTCTCAACAAGCTCCCACTTGACGAAGATTCCCAGCTTCCTCCAGACTTTGAAAAATTACTATCTGTCATAGGCCCCAAGGCCAATCAATTATGTGCACCATTTGAACTTGTCTATGCTAACTGACTTTGTCAAAGCATCTACAACATTCTTCAAGGTGTCCACCTTTTCCAGACTAACCTTGGCATCTTCAACCATATCCCTTACAAAATGATATTGCACATCAATGTGCTTGGTCTTGGCATGAAAGGTCAGATTCTTTGCCAAACAAATGGCACTCTAATTGTCACAATAGATTGAAATCTGCCCAGCATTAAATCCAACATCTGAACACAGATGGTTTAACCAGACAACCTCTTTACAGGTGTGAGTTGCAGCCATGTACTCTACCTCTGTCGTGGATAAAGAAAGTACAGCCCGTCACTTACTCATCTAACTAATTGCTCCACCATTAAGCATGAAAGTGTATCCATTGGTGGATCGCCTACTGTCAATGTCTCTTGCCCAATTTGAATCAGCATACCCACAAATGATGAGATCCCTCTATGATGCAACCAAATTGCCATGGTAACACAATGCATAATCTGAAGTCCCCTTCAAATACCTGAATACTCTCTTCACAGCATCCAAATGCGATCTTCCCAGATTTTCCATAAATCGGCTTAGAACTCCCATTGCTTAGGCAATGTCTGGTCTTGTAAAGACCATAGCATACATCAAACTGCCAACAACACTTGCATAAGGCACACTGGTCATGTCCTCCATCTCAGTAGGAGACTTTAGACAGTCTTCAACAAACAACTTAGTTCCATGCATGATTGAAACAACAAGCTACTTGCAGTTATCCATGCTACACCTCTCCAGAACTATCTTCACATACTTACTCTGACTGACCCAAAGCTTTCTGCTTGTTCTGTCCTTGGTAATCTCCATTCCAAGAATGTACCTAGCTGCACCAAGATCTTTCATTTTGAACTTTGCAAACAATTGAGATTTAAGATCAGAAATCATAGTCTTGCTATTTCCAATGAATAACATATCATCCACATATAGGGTAATAACAAGCACACGATCATTCTTAGATTTATAATAAATGCAATGATCAGATTTTGATCTCACAAATCTAATTGACAACACAAATGTGCCAAATTTCTGGTACCACATTCTAGGAGATTGTTTTAAACCATAGAGAGATTTAGTCAACTTACAGACCAGATTTTGTTTACCTCTTTCAACAAAATGCTTAGGCTAGGACATGTAGATTTCTTCTTCCAACCCACCATGGAGAAACATTGTCTTCACATCCATCTGCTCAATTTCAAAATCATACACAATTGCTAAAGAAAATAGAAATTTGATGGATGTCAGCTTTACTACAGGGGAAACAATCTCTCCATAATCAATTCCCTCAATTTGAGAAAAACCCTTTGCAACGAGTCTAGCCTTATACTTCTCAACACTTCCATCAAGACTTGTCTTCCTTTTGAATATCCACTTACAACCAATAGTATTTCTCCCTTTTGGTAGTGGTACCAAGTTCCAGGTATCATTATTTTTCAAAGAATCCATTTCTTCATTCATGGCTTCCAGCCAACACTTTGAATCAGCCATGTTGATTGCTTCTTTAACAATCCTAGGTTCATCAGTGCTAGTAATTAAAGCATAGGCACAATTTGAATCTAACATAGAGAAACCATACCTATTAGGTTACATTTTTTCTCGTGTAGATCTTCTTACAGGCTGAGGTTGTTCTTTATCATTAGAACTTACAAAGCTGCTTGAGCTCTCCTTAGTCTCAGGTACACCATGTAGCTCTTCCCTTTCTGGAGTTTGGGGAATTTCAACTGCATCCTTCTTCTTGTCACTCTGATTTGTATGAAGTTGCTGATCACTTACTGAAGGTTTTAGCTCATGAAATATCACGCTTCTGCTGTACAAAACCTTCTTAGTAACAGGGTTCCAAAGCTTGTATCCTTTCACACCAACTCCATAGCCTATGAGAATACATTTGACAACTTTGTTATCCAATTTAGATCTCTTTTCATTTGGCACATAAACATATGCCTCACAACCAAATACATGGACATGCCTCAGAGAGGGCTTCTTACCAGACCATGCTTCCAAAGGTGTCTTGTCAACAAGAGCTGAACAAGGAGATCTATTTAATAGATGACATGTTGTAGCCATAGCCTCAGCCCAAAACTTCTGCTCTAGACCAGCACCACTCAGCATACTCCTTGCCTTTTCCATCAGTGTCTTGTTTAACCTTTCAGCAACTCCATTTTGCTATGGAGTGTAAGGCATTGTCTTGTGCCTTTAAATTCCATGATCAGTGCAATACCTTTCAAAATCTGTAGAACAAAATTCACCACCATTGTCCATCCTCAAACATTTTATTTTCCTTCTAGTCTGATTCTCAACCAAAGATTTAAATTCTTTAAACCGACTGAACACTTCTAATTTACTTTTAATGAAGTATACAAATGCCCTTCTCGAACAGTCATCAATAAAATAAGCATAATATCTAGACTTCGATAATGAAGGAACATTAACTGGACCAAGCACATCAGAATGAACATAATTCAGTATACCAAAATATTTGTGAGGACTAGAATAAAAAGAAACATGGTGTTGTTTTCCATAGATACAATGTTCGCAAAAATTGAACTCAAGGTTACAATCATCAAGCCCTTCTACAAGGTTTTTATTCTTCAAGGTTTTTAAACCTTTCTCACCAATGTGACCAAGTCGGTGATGCCACAACATAGTCTTCTCAACTGGGAGTTTTACCTCCATAGCATTTGCAGCCAAAGAAGAGTCTTCATATTTATCTACAGGTGTAGAATTGCATGGCTTTACAGAGGCACTATTGCAAAGAACAGGTCATGCATCCAGCTTGTACAAAGTGCTAGTACAAACACCCTTAGCTAGCACCATTGCACCTCTAGCCATTTTAAATCCCTTACTTGAAAAAGAAACTTCTACATCAACATCATTTAACTTACTAACATAAAGAAGATTTTGAGCCAGACCTGGTATGTGAAGTATGCCACCAATACCTTTGACTCTCCCCTCAGGAAACTGAATTCTAACTCTTCCTCTGCCAACTATCTCCAATGTTGAATCACTTGCCAATTATACCTTTCCATGATCATACTTCTCATATTTAGAGAACCATTCTCTATTGGATGTCATGTGAGAAGAAGCACCTGATTAAACCAGCTAGACATCATCTGATGCCTGAGTTGTCAAGGCTACTGTAATGAAGGCATCTGCATTACTTTGAGAAGATTCATTGTCAGAATTCTTCTTCTTCTTCTTCTCCTTGTAGTCCTTCCTGATATGACTAGGTTGCCCATAGTTCCAACATCTCACCTTGAACTTTTTATCAGGAGACTTTGATCTCCCTACAGATTTGGATTTGGATTTCTTGTCTTTCTTCTTGCCTTTCTCCTTTGGTCTACCTCGAACAACAAGAGCCTCTTTGGCCATCTCTGAAGACTTCCTTTGCATCTCTTTAGATAGCAATGAGGTAACAACATCTTCCATCTTGAAAGCAGCGGTAGTGCTTCCAATGGACATCACAAGATGGTCCCAACTGTTAGGTAATGAACACAGCAGGAGCATGCAACGATCCTCCTCCTCAATCTTTACACCTATAGATGCCAGCTGAGTAACACTCGTTTTAAATGAGTTCAGATGGTCTGCAACAGATGCACCTTCTTCCATCTTCAAGGAGTACAACTTCTTCCTTAGGAATAACTTATTTACCAGAGACTTTCCCTGATAAATGTCAGCAAGATTCTTCCATAATGAAGCTGTAGACTGCTCCTCATGGACGTTCAGGAGAATAGAATCAGCTAGACTCAGTCTTATCAAACCTCTTTCTTTTCTATTAGTAAGATCCCAATATTCTTGCATTGTAGTTTGTGGCTTAGTTCCAGAAACTGTAATCCAGAGGTCTCTATCCACAAGCAAGTCTTCTATCTTGAGTTTCCATAACTCAAAGTTACTGCCATTAAATTTTTCAATGTCTACTCTACCAGATGTACTTGCCATCTCAAATAGAAACAATTTTGACCAATGCAAGACTCCCACTGAAACAATATTAGCACAAAAAATAATCTTTCCTACAAGGATAACACAACTGGCCAAGCTCTGATACCACTTCAAGGGAAAAACAGGCATGGATCTAGAGACCCAACATTGTAGAATACATTCCCTTAACACTAATACAATAGAGGAGAAGAGCATAAGCAGGTTTCAATAGAATTCTAAAACTACTTGAGATGAATACATGCATGTAAAATAGATAATTGAATTTAGCATTCATAGATTGACACAAGATATACGTGGGAAAACCTTTTCAGGTAAAAAACCCACCACACAAAGTCCAGACAATTTGTATTACAGTAACAAAATAGTTACATACAAAATTATAGTCTTTTCTGATCAGCTCACAACAGTCACTTCCATAATTGTCTCTCACTATTACAATGTTCTCACCACATATAATTTGAACAAAAAAATCTCATATGCAATATGTCCTTGACTTCCTGAAGTCAAATGTTGCATTCAATTCTGTCAGTCAACCACAGATCACAAGGTACAATCATGTCTGATTCAATCGCACCAAAGATCTGCCCATACTGATCTTCATGCATCGAGCCACCCAGGCCATAACTTCTTTACCCAAATCAGGTCCTCTTCACCACCCTGAGCTGACCTGCAACTGCTGCAATTACTCTTTTGGTTTCCATCCAATCAACATTCAGACAATGAGCCATGTGTCCACACCTCATTCGCAATCCGCTTCTGACACCGAGTCCAACTTGGTCAAGACTGGCCCCGAGCTTGAGCGAGCTCTCCAAGTGTTTACTGCGCTACCACTGAGCTCATCCAACCAGCTCGAGGTATGGCTCTAAGTCAACTGATCTCATCCAAGCTCTTATTGCTCTACCGCCGAGCTCGATCGACCAGCTCACGGTATGGCGGTGAGCTTGTCCAAACTCACACCGACCATACCCGTGCTACCGCTACACTACCCGAGTCGCCCTACGGTATAGCGTTGAGCTCATATGAGCTCACCAGCAACTCCATCGAGCTCATCTACCTCACTACCGAAGAAACCACTGTGCTACTGCTGCAGTCATTGGACATGACCGCGGTGTGGCAGTGACCGGTCAGTGGGACCACTAATGGTCTTACCATGCTACCGCAGGGGTTGACAGGCGACCACGTGGTATGGCAGTAACCATCAGCTAGACCGCTGGTAGTCATACTATGGCCACTGCAGTCAGTCTCTTGACTGGCCACAGTAGGATAGTAACTGCCAGACCCAACTGCAGGTGGTCTCACCGCGCTACCGCTGTGAGAGGACCCACCGCTTGCGATATGGTGGTAACCAACAGGACTGCCACTGCGAGAGCTAGAAAAAGCCATAGAGACCGATACCGCAGCCACCATGGTACCACTAGAATAGTAAGGGAGACTGCTACAGTATGGTAGTAAAGGTAGAATAGAGCATTTTTCACCAAGTCTTTTCTGATAGAGGTTCAAGCTCGAAATTGAGGCACCATTTCTCAACAAGAATAAATCTTATTTTGGATAGCTTTGTAACGTTTGCAAATTGCATCAAGAAAAACTAGTGGTTTGATCAAATAACAAATCAGATTTGAGTTCAAAAAGTGGGAGTTGAACTTGAAAAATAATTTTTAAATTCTTATTGTAATAGTCTAGAGCATCCATTTGGTTCTTTTATTTTTTGTTTTAGGCGAACTAGATCAATTTGGGTTTAAAATCAATCATTGTTTTTATTTTTTAAAATTGGACTAAAATTAAATATTAGAAACTTACTAGACTTTACTTTGTGGGCTAAAATTGAACAATACAAACTCACACTTAGCTTTTGGTGCTTAAAATGAATTCATCTTTACTTTGGGGATTAAAAAGAACTTGTTCTTTCATTGTTTTATGATTCTTTGCAATCCTTGTCACTTGAATTCGTATGCACTTCTCTTGAGCCACTCGGTGATCTTGAGAATAAAAAGCATTCCATTGACATTATTTAAATCACCCACACATTTCAATTTGGATCTAAAGTTGAACCCCAATGGTAGTGTGAGGAAATGACATTGTGTGTGTTCCCTCCTTGTGCTTTACACGAATTGGGTAGTCGAATTATAAATGTACTCCCTTACTTTTGTTCACCTTTATAAGGGCCTACCTCCTCGCTTCGAGAGGAGGGAATGACCGAAGCAGTAATGGGCTAAAGCCAAGCTCTTCTAAATTGCTATATAAATGTGTGGTTTTGATAAAAATTATGATCAATGGGAAGTGGTACGTGATAGCTCTACCCTAGTATCTTTATGATGTGAAAATCCCTTGTTCTAAGGGTTGAGATACCTCTCGATAGAGTTTATCATAGTATTCCCTGAACCAAAAGCCCTTATTACAAACCATTGTTTAGAATCTAAAATGCTTAATACTTTTTGGTGCAAGAATGGTCATTCTGAAGCCGCCCCACATTTGGACTATTCAAAGTAGAAAAAAAAAAATCTTTAGGATCTCTTGGTCTTAAGGATTTGGAGATTTGGTGGTCTTGAGAAGTGTGTGTCATGGAGGGGAGCTAGTGTCATGAAATGTCTAACTATTTGGTTTGTCTTAGTGTTTGGAGAAATCTGAATGGGGAATCAACAAAGTATGGCCATTTGTAACCTAGGATTGTGCAATTTCTGAGTCAATCAAAACACATTGCTTAGATCTCAAATATTGAAAACAAACATTTAACAAGTCATCACAATTTTAAACCCTTTGGAAAGAGAAAATATCCTTGAAGGGTCAAATTATTATTGCTTGTCCCTTGGGATTTTGTCCTTAGAGTCTTCTAAATATTTGGGCTCGCATCTCAATTTAGTCTCTCTGAAGTCAACCTAGGGAAACTATGGCCTTGACTCTTTTATTTTCACATAATGGACCTTGTGGAATGAAAAAGAGCTAAGACATAGACATTTAGTTTCAAATTTAAACAAGATGTGTTGATGTGGTAAAAATAATCCATTTTAATCAAGATAAAAGACAATTGAACCCCGCATATGTGTTTGTTCCCATGATTTCTTGTAAAGTCAAGATTCCAAAGCAAAAGTCTTTATGAAAAAAATTCAAGTTTAAGTGTCATACTCAAAAGGATATCAAGAGATACATTAGAAAGTGTAACCAAAGATAATACTCCAAGATAAAAAAGAAGGCTACAAGGTTTTATAGACTTATTCCGCTCACCAATCTGGATATGTATGCTCAATTTGAACCCCTCATTTAAAGTCAAACATTGGTCTTTTGGATCTGAACACTTTGTAGGGAATAGCATGTTCTTCAACACCTTGGTCTTGTAAACAAAGTCTATCTGGGTTCATCTAGGATCGAAATCAACACGTCCATTTGTCACATCATTTGTCAAATCCCATCTCACAATTTTTTTTTGTAACGTTGGAAAAATGATCTATGCTAGACTTTAGGTAAATCCTCAAATCAAAATAAAAATCACTTTGTTTGGCTAGTTGTGTGGGGATGCATCCTTTCTCACACATTTAGTTAAATGATCACCCCCTTTGGACAAGTTTACCTCAAGGTAACGTATAACATCTTGGGATCTACAAGTCCATTATCAAAATTAAACCAAATCCAAATCCAAATCCAAAATCCTAAAGTCTAGTATTCCTCCAAAGTTTTCAAAAGTTCAAACATCCATATCATTCACATCTCATCATTTACACCATCACCATTTGATCCTTAAACACCCTAGATTTACTTTTTGTACCTAAAGTTCAGATCAATCAAAGGAGTTAGAGGTTTAGCTCCCATAATCCTAAAATTTGATCCTTATTTTATGGTCCAAACAAGGCATCAACACAAGAAGATCATGGAATAAAATAAAGAAACATCAACCTCAAGTGACTTAAGTCAAACTACATTAGAATTCAACCCTAGGGAATCTATCAAGCCTCCACTTAATTCCCCTCAAATGCCTAAAGATCCTCAAGAGGGAGGTTTCCAAGTGGACAATGTCACCAATGACTTCCAAGGGATTACCCAAGATGAAATACTTGAATTAATCTAAAACCCAAAACACACAAGATTGTCAACACGGTCATGAGGCTCAATCTCACATAATACATGTCATTAGAAAAGGAAGGGGCTAAAATCCCTTCTGATTTTGATGTAAGCACTATTGTAGAACAAAATTTTTGGAACATGACACAAACATCATTTATGCCTTCATTCTCAAACATCATCCAACCAATCATACAACCATCATCATTACATGCCCGAAGTCAACCAATGATCACCAAGGGAAGTTCATTACTCCAAGCACCTCAAAAAAATCCACTTGTCAATAACCAAAACTTGGAAGCCAACACGATCTTGGGTATGCCTATCACCATCCCACGAGACCCAAAATGTCCACATGTGCCACTTATTTTCCATGATACAAAAAACCCATCCACCTTTTTCATAACAATGACATACCCTATCGATGCTTAAAGTATCCGAAGGAGACGTGGATTTATTTGGACAAATAGGTAATTTCAATGCTTCATCCTCATTTTCACAAGGGAGTCCATCTCAAATCTTCCCACCATTCCATATCTTGACATCATCATCCACACCCATTCAAAGTATAGGGCCAATCCCTTCATCGAACACATTGATCCAAAACCAATCAAACTAGATCAACCCAAGAAAAAATTAAATCAATGCATCTATGATACCAAATCCTATGAACATGACATCGATATCGCAACACTAGGTTGTACTAGTCTGAATCTCCCAACCAATCATCACATGATTTACAACACCCCAAACATCTCAAAATCTAGTCTCACAAGGACTAAGCATATCAACTATCAATCTGAACCCACCATATACCACTCAACCCCTCATCATCACTCAAAAAACACCACAACAAACACCTCAACAACCACTTGTCACATCATCTCACACCATCGCAAAAAATCCACCACCTCCACCTCTGAATCCAAATACAAAAAATCAATATAGTATCACATTGCAAGCAACTCGACAAGCATACCAAAAGGAATTTCAACAATTCCAAGCACATCAAGCCACACAAGAAACAAAATAGGCATCACAAAAAGCTACCCATGGACAAGTGCAAGCTTTACTACAACAGAAACAAGCCACACAAGCCACACAAGCCGCACAAGCCACACAAGTCACACAAGCTTCCCAAGAAGCCGCACAAAATGCTGAAGCACAACAAGCCACACAAGCACAAGCACAAGCTTTGCTACAACAAAAATGACAATAAGTGCAAGCACAAACATTAAAACAATATGCCTATCAACAAGACTTGAAACAACACCAAGCACAACAACAAGCAACCCAACAATAAGCATTGTTGGCACAACATCAAAAATAATAGCAACAAGACCAACAATAAAGATTGTTGGCACAATAACAACAATAGGAATACTAGTAGGCACTATTGACACAACAAAAAAGTCTTCAATCCTATGTGCAACCAAATACTTCAAAATTTAACGCACAAGGAATAGGTACCACTTCGTCAGTCACCCAAAAAAACATCATCCCACATAACACCATCAATCCACCAACCATACCATCTCAAAACACGTACATCCCACCACCTAATCCACAAAATGATCTATCCCCACAAGCCAAGTTTCTTTCATAACAAATATAGGAATTACAATTTGGAAAGACAAAGAATCACACACACAAGGGAATGTGTGCCTCTATTCATTTGATAGAAGCATTGCTATGGTTCCATTTCCACCAAGCTTTGAAATACTGAAATTTGATAAATATCGAGGGAATGAAAATCTTGAAGATCACATTAGGGAATTCCATGTACACTATATGGAGGTCGCATATGATGATTCTTGTCTAATGCAACTCTTTTCTCAAAGCTTGGTTGGTCCAACAATGGAATGGTTCTCCCGTCTCCCCCCTAGCATTATAAAATTCCAAGAAATTGTGGACTTTTTCATCAAAAGTTATTCATTTATCTTGGGTGTGGAAGTGATTTTAGAAGAATCATCCAACCTAAAACAAGCCAAGGGAGAAAAATTTGCAGCATTCTTACAATGATGGTGATCCAAGGCCAACAAGAGAAAATGGTCTATGTCGTAAGAACAACAAATCAGAACTATCATCTCTAACCTTGAAGGTACCTTATCCTTTCATTTGAAAATGCAATGCATAACAACGTATGACCAATTGATCCCCAAGATTCTCAATATCGAAAGAGCCCTTATATCACAAGGGGGCATGCTCATGTACCAATACAATTGACCATCAATAAGTTACAATGACAAACCTTGCACGTGGTCCAAGAATAAAAATGTTATCAATGATGGTGTCATTGATTCTAAAGTTGTTATCAGTGCCCCAAGGAAAAAAACACAAACATACCCACAAAACACTCATCGAAACACCCTATCACAAAAACAACCCAACAATCAAATAGTCAGCAACATGAATGCTCAAGGGGGACCACCCCCAAAGAACAAATACGCACCAAAATGAAAATACACACCACTTGGGGAACCAATTGAATCTGTCATGCAATAGCTAGTACAAGCAAATCTTATCACACTCCCTATTTACGAAAATTACCAAGAGCATCAAGTTAAACCACCATGGTATAACGAGAAGCACCTTTGTGACTTTCAAAAAATAAAGGGACACATGATAGTTAGTTGTATGAGACTCAAGAATCTGATCCAGGATCTCATTGATGACCAAGTTATAACCATTGAACAACTAGTAGGGAATCAAGATCTTAATATATACATGAATCTGATGTCGAAGCATAATAAGGGAAACAACAATGGTAAAGGAAAGAGCTACAACAATGTGAACCATATCTATATGGCCCTGTTGTCACATCATTGGATGAATGGGTAACAGTTATCAATATCAAAGGACCCAGAGCTGAGTGTGGAGTCATCACATGGAGTGAAAAATTTTCTATCCCAAGACCTTCACCACCACCTAAAGCATGAATTGCCAATCTTAAACCACACTTTAGTGGTTATAGTGTCATAGAGCAGCTGAAGAATACCCCCACCCAAATCTCCATGATGAAGTTTCTCAAAATATCACCCATGCATAGGGACATCCTAGAAAAATAATTAGTTGAGTCCTCCATCCCCACAGACCTTGATGTGGACCAATTTCAAGCTATGGTTGGACATATCACTACAGTGCATCTTCTCACATTTTTTGAGAAGGATCTCCCAACCCAACCATCTCATAATAATGCACTCCATATCGAAGTCCTAGTCCATAAGAACAAGGTTAAAAGAGTCTTGGTGGATGGAGGTGTGGGTTTGAATATTTGTAAGAATCTAGGATTTTTAGAAGATATCATTGAAAAGGGCAAAGGTATCACTATCAGTGCCTATGACGATCAAGAAAGGGTGTCCTAGGGCACCATTCAACTCCCCATCCAAGTTGGGCCAGCAATCATGGAGAGTACTTGCTAGGTCCTTGACCTTGAACTACCCTATACTATTCTCCTAGGGCACCCATGGATCCATGGGATGGAAGATGTCGCATCCACATTCCATCAATGTCTCAAATTCCCCTACCAAAATCAAGAAGTCATGATCCATGGTGACCCCGAACCTTTTTATTATTGCAAAAATTCTGAGGCCAAGTATTATAAGATCCCCCAAGTCCTAAAAAATGATGAGGTATGCACATCCCCTTATGTTGACCATCCACCATAGCCTCCACTTCTAAGAAAAAGACACCTTCCATTAAGAACATCCTAGATGTTAAGGTTATAATCCAAGATAATGGGTGTGGGGACTATAAAATGAAAAAGAGTGCATTTGTGGTAGGAGAGTTACCTCAATCTCTTAGATCTCATGTGAAACCACCACCAATAGACACAACATCTTAGACCTTTAAAGCATAACCTACCACCTTCAAAAAATGGAGAGACCAAAGCAAAGAAGTGGTAGATGAAAAGGATGTATCAAGCCTATTGTATCAAGATGAAAGAACTGTACCTAAACTTCCCATGGAAGATGATAACAAAGGACTATAGTTAATATTTGGATGGGGCTACAATAAAAATGAGAAGCTTGGGAAAAATGAAAATCATCTTTTAGAACCTATCATTCTTGAGAAGCACCTAAAGAATCTTGTCCTTGGATGTACCCCTATGAACATAACCATTCTTGGCAATCTTACCCCTGTTAAAAATTCAAAACTCCTCCTTAATTACTAGTATCCACTAGCTTACCCCTAGATAACTATACATTTGATCACTAACCTATATAATGAGGAACCCTCTCTCTTTATGATTACCACCATGTCTTTTGAGTTAGATACCCAAGCCACTGATCTAAAACTCATTTACCCCCAACTCATCGATTGTTACCAACGAGGACCACCGATCTTAGATACATTTGAAAACAATGAGGCTCTCTCAGAATTCATGGGACTAAGGGATGAGCTACCATATGGTGACCAAAAAGTAGGATTTGACATAGAGTTGGATACACATGCGTACTATGGGGAAACAATTGAATCTCTCAGTCACAAAATAGAAAATCTAAGAGTAAAATCTAGATCTTTAAGTTAAAACCACATTGTGGCATTTTCTAATCCAAAAATAGTAAAACTAAAGGAAATACCTAATGTTGAAAACCTCTCTGATGCGCTAAAGGATGAAGGATTCAATATTCCCCTTAGTGCCATCCATTAGGAAAAATCAGTAGTACCGGTAGAAAAATGCAACCCAGGGAATTGAAGAAAACCCACACATCACTTTCTATGCTGAGTCTCTTTTGATAGAAGAATAAGAAAATCTAGATGCATTTCTGAAAGAAAGGAAAGTAAATTTTGCATGGACATATGTCGACATGCCAAGCCTTGAACCAGAGGTAGTGTTCCATCATCTAGAAGTCTATCCAATGGCAAAAATAGTAAGACAAAAATTGAGAAAGATGCATCTTCAGATCACCTTATCGATCAAACTTGAGTTGTAGAAACTCCTTGATGCTGGATTCATCTAACCCATTGATTATCCTGAGTGGGTTTCCAACCTCATACTTATTTCCAAGCCCACTGGGGGCATCAAAATCTGCACTGACTTTTGGGACCTGAACAAAGCATTCCCTAAGGATGATTTCCCTCTTCCTAACATAGACATGATTGTAGATCTTACGACACGGCACAAAATGCTATCATTGTTGGACGGGTTTTCAAGGTACAATAAAATTGTGATAGCAAAGGATGATCGACATAAGACAACCTTCACTTTTCCATGGGGCACTTACTATTGGAACATGATTCCATTTGGGTTAAAGAACGTCAGAGATACATACCAAAGGGCTATGACTGATTTTTCATGACATGGTCCACAAATCTATAGAGGACTATGTGGATGGCATACTAGCCAAATCAAGAAAGCATCAAGATCACATAGCAACACTAGGCCCAATCTTTGATAGACTGGAGGAACATGAGGTAAGATTCAATCCTAAGAAATGTGTCTTCGACATGCAATCAGGAAAGCTCCTAGGGTATATTGTATTAATGAGGGGAATTGAGATAGATCCTGCAAAATTCAAAACAAACCTTGACAAGAAGGCAACATGAACATTAAAATAGTTGAGGGATTTGTAGGGAAGGCTTCAATGAATCTATAGATTTATAACACAGTTTTGCAAAAAAACCATCCCATATTCTCATCTACTCCACAAGGGGGTAGCCTAAAAATGGGATGAGAAATGTGACCAAGAATTCAATCAAATCAAAGAATAATTGCTAACATGACCAATCTTCATGCCACTGATCCAGAACAAATGATTGATTCTCTACATATTAGTTATGATAACATCTCTTGGGGCTCTTCTAGCACAACATGATGAAACAAGAAAAGATAGAGACATTTACTATATCAATAGAAGCTTGGTGGGACATGAGCTAAACTACACATTCATTGAAAAAGTTTTTCTCGCAGTAATGTTTGCCTCATAGAGGTTTAGACACTACATGTTGGCTCATTAGATCAAGCTCATTGCTAAGATAGACCCCCTAAAGTATCTTCTCTCTAAATCAACACTCACAGGATGAATGGCTAAGTGGGTCACGATCTTGACAGAATATGATATTGAGTATGTGGAGTGGAAAGCCATCAAGGGATAGGTAATTGTAGATCAATTGGATGAAGCACCCATATATCTAGAGAACCCATTGGTATCAGAATTTCCAGATGAATCAATATTCAAACTAAATGTTTTAGACCATTGGAAGGTATGTTTTGATGAATCATTCACACAACATGGTTCAGGAGTAGGAGTCCTCTTCATTACACCTCAACTGGATTGCATTCCAAAATCATATAGGCTATCTTTTACTTTCACCAATAATATTGCAGAGTACGAGGCTCTTGTCATAGGACTTCAAATTCCAGTACAATGGAAAATCATGGCACTCAAGGTCTATGGGTACTCACAACTTATTATCAACAAAGTCAACGATGAATACCAAACTAAGGATGGAAAGCTTATCCCGTACAAAAAGTTGGTGGAGGATCTCAAGGAATTCTTCATTGATGTAACATTTGAGAAAATACCGAGGGTAAACAATAGAGCAGTAAATGCTATGGATACAATCATATCATTGCTATAGATCTCGAGGAACGTCCATAAAAATGAATTCGTTGTAGAGAAGCTTCTCATACTAGATTTTAAGGTACCCTAATTTGAGTTCATATGCGAAATCATTGGTCCTGATGATCCTTGGTACCATGACATATTCACCTACTTGAAAATAGGAGTCCTACCTACTGAAATCACCCCAAATCTCAAGAGAACCTTTATTAAAAATTCATCCCATTTCATTATCCTAGGTGACATCCTTTATTCTAGGAGTATCGAAGGAACCCCATTTGTGATGCCTTAACCTCGAGGATGCTTTAAATGATTTAACCAAGGTACACAATGATATTTGGGCTCACACTCTAGTGGTATGACCTTGGCCAAGAAACTGTTGAGGATGGGGTACTACTAGATTATGATGGAGAAATAATCCCATGAATATGTTTGGAATTGCATGCAATATCAATAGCATGGGGACCTCATCTGTGCACTAGCTCAGGAGCTCCATCCAATTGTAAAACCTTGGCCTTTTTCATATTGGGGGCTCGATCTCATTAGAAAAATCACACCCACCTCATATAATGGACACAAGTTCATTATGACTACCACAAAATACTTCATAAAGTGGGTAGAGGACATCCCAATGACCTATATCACATGGAAGAATATCTCTAAATTTATCAAGAATTACCTTATTTTTCGTTACGGTGTTCCCAAATCCCTTATCTTAGATAATGGAACACCTTTCAAAAATTAGGATGTTCGTGAGTTATGCCAAAAATTAAATATCCAACATCACTTCTCCACCCCATATTACCCCTAGGGTAACAACCAAGCTATAGCTACGAATAAAACCATCTTGAAAAACCTAAAGAAAATAGTCAATGAAGTTGGTCGTGATTGGCACCTATAGCTAAATCCCACCTTATGGGCTTGCCAAATGAGTATCTGCATGACTATAGGTGCAACCCCTTTCTCCCTAGTCTACGAATCAAAAGCCATCCTTCCCATTGAGGTAGAGCTCCCATCCCTAAGAATATTACTATAGAATCTTATTACTGATGAAGAATATAGGGTGTCACAATTTAATGAGCTAGAGTTACTAGATAAGCAATGCATGGATGCTTTGAACCACCTGTAGGTTTATCAAAACCGTCTCAAAAGGAGCTATAATAAGAAGATTAAGAGTCGTTCATTTCAAGTCCAACAGCTTGTGTTGAAAGAAAATTAGAACGTGACCAATCTAGACAACAAGGGAAATTTTGAACCCAACTGGTTGGGACCTTTTCTTATCACTACAAGTCAGGAGAATATCAATTGTCAACACTAGAAGGGGAGCCCCTGTAAGAGCCCATCAATAGCTCTCATCTCAAAGAGTTTTATTCCTAAGCTTATTGGGTATAAATCCAAAAATACAAAAAAATAAAAAAATAAAAATCCAAAATATTAGAAAAAGGACTGAAAATGGTAAAGAGAAAAAAAATTCCTCTAGTGAAAACCACTTTGGTGGTGCTTTGGGCAAGTACCTTGGTGAAAAGCTGGAAATTAGGCACCTTTTGTAAATAAAACATTTTCCATCCACCATGGACACTTTGCTTTCTATCGCATTCCATATTTCTTTGATCACCCATATGTGTCCGCAACATAGCTTGATCTTGTGTGTGTATCATGTTCCATCTTAGTACTACTTGGCACTTTCCTAAGGTCAGTTTGTCCTACCTATATCAAATTATTCTATTGCATCACACTGGGGAAAAGTCCCTATACCTACATCATATTGTATTTGTGTCTATTCTTGAAATCTTCCTTAAAACCAGAAAATCCAAAAACATTCATAAAATCAAGAAAACCCAAAAATATCCAAATCATATCAAAAATCCACAAACAGGTCAAAAAAGGAAAAATTCAAAAATAGAGTCATCATGTCAAACTACATCATCTTTGAGCTTGAACATAGGAAAGGCTAATCATTGATCAACCCTTGAGACATTAGGTCAGTCCTTTAGGAGTCTGTCATAATAAACATTTGACAATCCACATGTTCATATTTAATCAATAAACGAGTCTATATCAGTCAAACTACATGGTCTTTGTGTGTATAAATTAGGCAAGTCTAATATTTGATCAGCCCTCGAGGCCCCTAGAATAGGTCTTTAGGTTAGGTTGTTGGTCAAACTCTCAGAAAACACCAAAACATTAAAAAATTTGAAAATCAAAATATTTGTAAAACATCTCAAAAATCTCAAAAAAAACCTCAAAACATATTGAAATACCAATAACATTCAAAAAACCCAAAATCATCCATTCCATTTCTCTTTCACCCACAAAAAACATCCACTCATATCACCTTCAACCTTTAGAAAAATAATCAGAAAGAAGTATAGAAAATTGAAAGTGAAAACTCCAACTTTAAGGTCTTAAGTCTAGGTCAATAGGTAAACAAGTTGGTCAACTCTTGGTATCAATAGCCTATCATCCTGTTAGTCTCACAATAATTTGATAACATCATGTCCTAGGATGCATCCTTCCTACAATGGACATCAACATCAAGCATCACCATAGTTTAGTCTTAGCTAGAGGTATGAAGAACATTGATTTGTTTATGTACTTGGTCTTTTCTTTTGATTTATCTTATTGCACTCATTCCAATGACCTCTCGATGATTTCTAATAAAAATGATTTAGAGAGAATGGTCTAGGACATTGATCATTATCCTTTGTTTTCTATGTTTGTTGGGTGTTCTTGTAATATAACCTTGGTGATACTTGCTTTGTTAGGTATGTAGGGAGGATATTTTCAATAACTTGTTACTATTACATGGGAAGGTTTTTCCTTTCTATGTTTTGGTTTGAGATGTTCGAAATGTCTAAAGTACATCCTCATAAGGTTTCGTATACTGAGTGTGAATAAGGAACCTCCTATCTATTTGCTGATTCAAAGTCCATTGCACTAGATACCATGCCATCCTGGTTTTTTTTACCTTGATGCATCATATATATGTGTGTTATAACACATAAGGAAAGTTATTCTCTTTACGTCCCCAATCCCTAGATAAGAAACACATCATCATTCACCATCATATCTAATAAAGTCTCGACGCCTCATAGACTTGTTAGACTTCTGCATCTTCTTAGAATCAAGGGTTGATCCCCCTCATTCTTCTATCCTCTTTCACGCTAACATGTTATCATGATAGTTACCAAAAATCTACCTACATTCATAGAACATCAGCACATCCATCTTGCATCCACAAACCATCTGCATCCTACATAATCATGTAATATCATCACAATAGGAAACATCATCCATCTCACATGCATTGCATCATCATTTAAGTTGTTTAGGATATATAGATTTGTTATTCTAAGCATCTTAAAAATATCTCATGTGCATCATCATCATAATATCGATTTTTTTGTCTAAGCATCTCATAACATAACCATACATACATCCATAAAGCATATTTGTCATGAGATTGACTTAAAATCAATTTTTTTTCCCAATCTCTTGAGGGGGCTGTGTACCAACATAATTCTTTCCGTTGGGGTGACAATGGGACATCTAAAAAAATAAGGAAATTTTTGAATTTCAATCTTGGCAACATTAGTCTTTGAACCAACACAACTAGGTAATTGCTTCAAAGAGGGGGAAAATGTAGACATGAAAATAATTGTAATTAACATTATGCATCTAAATTTGATCAATTAATCAATTCTTCTATTAATCAAATAAAGCAATTTATTAAATTAATTCACTAATGTTCATCCCGTTTAATTAAATAAATCAATTTATTTAATTAAAACAATAAAGTCCTCTCATCGGATTTGATAAATAAAATTAATCAAATCAAATGTCACAATCTCCTAATCCCTTCAAATTAATTAATTCTAAATTAATTAACTCCTATTCATCATTACCCATCCTCTAGCTTTTGACTCAACCTTGGTCAAACTAAACCCCTGATTAACTAACCCACTTACACATGAAAATAATTTCTTTTAATTATCTAATTAACCTATTTTCCCTCACAAAAGCATATGCTTTGGGAATATTCCTCTAATAACTCCACTTATTTGACTTTCTGGCACAAACATAATTGCTTCTTACAAAGGCATTTAAGCCTCTTACAAATCCCTTAATACCTCTTACAAATGCATTAATCTCTCTTACACCCCCCTAACCACTTCACCTACATGCATTAACGATGAACATTCCCTAAAATATGATCCATCCTCCCCCATTAGAATTGAGGCAAGTGTCCCAATCTCATTGGCTCTTCTTTAGTCCCACATTCCTCCAATATCATCATTCTTCAACCCTTCAACCCTATTTATAGAGGAGTTCTCTATGAAGAAATCATCCACAATCATATCCAAAATCATATGCAATTTTACTATAGGTATCACTCATCACTTGGATTTTCATCTTGGAAGCTTGTTCATTATCATTTTTCACATCAAGGGGGTGGGAAAGGGCATTATTTCCACATCAATGAAGCACCACTCCCACTATGGGATAGGTTTTGAACATGCTTTTATATGATTTCATTTAGTTTCTTTGGTATTTTATTGTCTTGTTTGCATATCTAACATGTTTAAATATCTCATAAGAGTACTTTATTTTCTTTGTTTAAATTGACTAATGCTAACATTTTTCATGGTTTGAGAAAGATTTTAGGTTATTACTCACACCCATTGAGTGCATTCTATTGGTTCCCCTCTAGCCCACTAGATTAAAATAATTTAATTATAAAGCCAAAGGGATAGTGGGAAAGTGAAGCTTGCTCACCCTCTTGAAGGATCCTACCACTATTCAAAGGCAATGATGGACAAGGGTTACTAGATCAATGGTTAAGATGTGTTATGGCAAATGAATCTCAACCATTCCCCGCTAGCCCACTGTTAGATCTGGGCTCACAGAGGAATAGTAGGTGAATTCCATGTGGAACCATCACCACCACTTGTAGAACTATTGAAGAAATAGGAATATTTGTTGAAATATTTCTCAAAAAATATTGAAGGGTTAAACAACGTGCTACTAAAAGGAAATTTGAGCACACACAAAATTGTTCATCGAGATTTTCTAATCTTGACTGTCTACTACTAAAGGAGATAGTATGTTATGGTCTTGAAACTATTGATTAAAATGGAAGAAATTTGATGGTCATTAGGTTAATCTAGGCCATTGCTCGCTAGCCCATTACCGTAGATTTCAAACATGCAAATCTCATAGGGCTAGCAGGTGAGTTCCATGTGGCTTTTTTGTCGGCTTGTAAAGCACAGTGGGGCCATGATGTTGATGAAGGAGATGTACACTTGGTGGAAACAAAACAAAACAAATTTTGAGTCACCTAAATGGAAATTTTCCAAACTTTGTTGACTTCATTTGAGCCGCACATTGGTCCACATTAGGATTAAATCAACAACAGACATTCAAAGTTTCTAAAATATACACATTAAGCTATTTTGGTTCACGCGAATGAGCAATAATGGCGGAGTTGATGGTTCTCTGCTGAATTGATGGATTTTTTTTCCATACAATCTTACCTTAAAGCTTATTGTTGATTGTTAAAGTATTATCAACACATCTAGAGCTTATTGAAGAGTCGTTCGAGCATTTAGCATTGTGAAATTATTGTTTCCTACATCGTGCAACTAGTAAGTGAAATTTACCTCTCTTGAGGTTGAATTTACCCTAATTTCCATTTCAAATTATGATTACTATTGCTTTCTCTCTAAATTAGGTTTCTTTTAAGGTTTTTCATTCTATGAACTATTATAAATTATGCTTGTACTCTTTTCTTTGCATCAATTCTTCCCTAGTTTAAACTCACCAAGGCCTAGTTTGAATATTTTGTTATCTATGGCACCTAAAGTCCAAGCATATGCATTACAGGGCAAAGACTTTGAGTCTAAACCTATAGTAAGACCATTGGTTCAAGATTTAAATGACCAATTGAAACCTTCCACCTCTGATAAAGAAAAAGGGTAGCCTATGTATCATGGCCCTAGAACTAAGTTTTGCATCACTGATAAGTATTGCATGGTTAAGGATGCTACCCTATCGTACTCTAGATGGACCCTTTTTCATGGTTGGTGGGGAAAAAATAATGTTGGTATCCCACTTAGAAAACCATGGAGGTTATACATGGCTAATTTGGTTGTTCCTAACATGTATATTGATGTTGATCTTCTCAAGGCCATTGCTACAAACTATGACCCTTTGGTTAGGGTTGTCAGAAATTTTGATGGAAAGAATATGGTATGGGTTACTAAGGGAGAAATTGAATATGTGTTAAAGTTGAACCAATGGAGAAATTATATGGTCAAGATTGATAGGAGGAAGTTGAAAGAAGAATATGTGAAAGTAAAGAACTATTTCAGGGTCTTAGTGCTGACCAATTTTCTGATATCAACGGGAAAGGGAAAGGACAAAAGGAAGATTACTTTGGGACCCTCTAATGCTAAGACCCTTCCCATCAAGTATTTCCTCACATATTTTCAGAAAACCTTCTACTCCCTCTGCCAGATTTTGGGTTTTGATCTTGGCTCTAGCATGCCAATTGCTAAAATGTACATGGCTACAAATATCCAGCACCTCAACATAAATGCTTTAGATGAATTTTATACCTATATAGTAGAGGAAATTCATAAAGGGTTGGTGGAATTGAAGAATGGGGAGCCTAGTGTTCGATTCTACTGGTTTTCATTGTTCATGCACATGTTGTTTTTAGAGGTGCATATTTCTTTAGTTAGGATATGGAGCTTAAAAGGAATGTAATGGCATTGAAATGTGAGTGCAGTCATGGAATCCTCTATTGGATAGGAATGAGAAAAAGATCAGTTTTTTGATTGCTACTAATATCTTTACTTCTAAGTTAAGAAAGGCTTTAATGGTGGATATGCCTAGGGTCCCCAAATAATTACATGAATTCTTAAGGCCAACTGAGAGGAGGCCTGATTTGGGAATTGCTCACAACTAGGGAGATGTGTCCCCTATAAGGATTGCATAATTTTGAGGGTATTTGGCACACAACTGACACATCACATACTCCCCAAGGAGGTTCCCTTAAGAATTGTTTTTTGGAGGTAATCTGGCAACTGGGAAATGTAGATGATTATTTCCTAAATGAGAAGAGAAAGGGAATTTTTTTCCCTGCATACATTGTGTTTGTTGATTTTTTTATGACAACACTTGGATGGAGAAATATTATGGAAAACTACCTCAATCCCTATAATATGAAGCTTTGGGCATATAAGACCTATGATTTTGAAGGTTTCATAGTCTGGTTGATGAAGAGAATCAAGGGAGGATGACATGTCCATACTCACACTATGCCCGAGGATCTGATCAAAAATATTTTTGATCTTGATGTACAGGCTGATAGAATGAGAAAGTGGGGTGTTTTTTGTAAAATTGGAAAGAGGAAGGAGGGTCAAGGAGCCCGATTTTCAAGCTTTGGCAAATATTAATGACCCAAATTTGAAAATTAAAATGATTATGCAGAATTTTGATAAGGTTGTCTCGAATCTAAAGGAAGAAAGGGTTATACAAGATAGGGGGAAAACCCCTATGATAGAGGGAGAATCAACCAAGGAACCTTCCAAGAAGGTGAACATTTATTCAAGGAGAAAAGGCACATTAAAAAAGCAACTAACAATAGAAACTCTTGCACAGCTTGAGGAGTCAAAGGTGCAGTCTCCACCATAAAAATTACCTCCATTATCACCACAACATTCTTCTTCCCTTGAAATAATCAATTTGGATTCTCCAATTAGAGAACCAACTTCTCTAAGGGATCCATTAATAAAGAGGAAAGATATTGAAACTATAATCCTTGTTGATTATCCTGTAGAAGAGTCAGATGATGAAATAATGCAGGGGATTCCATCCCCTCCAAGTGGTAATGAGACACAAGCTCTAAGCCTTAGGTTAAGAAAAGCTAACCTCAATGGAATAAATAGCTCTAAGGATTTAATGTTCCAAGCTTGTGAAATTTTTATGGAGGATGATGAATTTGCTAAAACATAGGCATTCAAGGAGTTTATATGGAAAGATATGAAGGATGAGCATGCCTTGAATGTACAAAATAAGGAAAGTGAGAGCTCAGAGAAGCCGCAAGAAATCATTAAAGTTGAGGTCTAAGATGAAATCAGGGCCAAATATTTGAATATTATTGCAGCAAAGGGTATGGCATTGGTAAGGAAGAGTGGAGTGTTATTACTCTTAGAATAGGACTTGGAATTGACAATTACCCTTGATACTATGAGAAGAAAATATGACCCCATTTTTAATAGTGAAGAAGAGGTCACATTGGCCTTGGAGGTGTCAACCTTTAGCCAACAATGGGACACTCTTTCTATTTGGGCTTTGGCCCATACCACTAGGAAGCCTGAAGTTGCAAAGCCTACTCCAGGGGTCAAGGGAGGACTCATTATCAAGAGAGTATAAAATACATCTACCTTGGAAGAATCCACCATGAATTTCAATGTGGAAAAATTTACTAAGGCTATGGTTCAATCACTAACAAAAGAAAGAGGAAAATTTAGGACTCAATACAATGAAATGGTGGAGGAATACAACCTAAGTAAGCAGAAAATGGCACAAATGTAGACTCAAATGGTTCTATCGTATCAAAAATTCCAATCATTTTAACCTAGCACCTCTCAAGCTACAATTTTGCCTCCCCCTTCTCCAATTTCTTCACCATCTCAGCCCCAAGTTGAAGTTATTCCTCCAAAGTCTGAAGGTGTGCAAATTTCACAATAAAATCTTGATACATCAAATGCTCCTCAAGCTGGGAAGGTTACCAAGGAGGATCTGATGGAGAAGCTCAAGAACTATGAAGAAAGGATAGATGATCTGGTCCAAGTGAATAACATGAAAATTGTGATTGTAGTGCTCGAGAACTTGAACTAGGGAGTTGAGAAAAGGTTAATTATTATTTGATGTTTGATGCCATTAAGAATATTGATAGAGATAAGGAAATTTCTACTCCTTTGATGGATAAATGGATTCCAAGGGCGCAAGTGTTGAGGTATATGGTTGTTGCATCCTCTTGTGATCTAGACAAGCCTTCAAATATTCTTCTAATTTTAAGATTCGTAACTGACTTAATTGGTTCCCAAGGGTTGATTGAGCCCTTGGAAGTGAAAATAAAATAATTGGTTAAGAGGTTTAATGATTGTAATTTTGGTCTCCTTCCTAACATTTTGAATGAGAAGGGTGGAAAAAAGTCCTTGCAAGAGTGGAAGAACCAAGAAAATTAGGTAATATACTCCCAAGCTAGATTGATATGTGATGAAGTTGATCTGGATATGCTGAGAACTAGTATGGATAGAATCTTGCATACATGGAATTTTCTTGAAGACTTTGATAAGGAGGAAAACCAAGTGGTATTCAAGTATAGCCCATATAGGATGAAATAAAATAGTATTATTGGATTTGATTGGCCAAAAGAGAAGGAATTTTCCTCATGGAAGTCCAATTATATTGATATTCTAGACATATGAGCAACTATAGGAAGGAATGGGTGACTACAATTTTGGTTGATGGTTTGGAATGGAAGTTTCAGTGAGGAGAAGTGCAATACATGGTTTGGAAACTAGTACAGATTAGGCCTTTGATATGTCAACGTTTAGATATTGTACTTTCTTAGTTTCAAATATGATGACAAGGATTACAAAGATGGAGGCACTTTGGACTTTCCCTCTTTCTTTACTTTATTCTTTTCTTCATTACATCTTGGAGTACGTGGATTGAATTTTGGAAGCACATGGATAAATTTATACAGCAACTAAAAAGTGCCTTTGGGAAGGAGGGACAAATCTTCATTGACAAATACAATTGGTTTTTGTCCCACGTGATGTTTTCGCTCTTTTTATTGCAAAAATAACTGCATTGAAGAATATTTTTGTAATAGTCCAATGAGATTATGACATGTGTGCATTCTAGCCTGAAGCTTGAATGCTCTTTCATTTCTATAAGAAGGAATTCATAGCTAGATGTTAAAAAATTTGATTGATCATAGAGAAATTTTTTTAATAGAGAATACAACAAACAACTTAGGGTCTTGTCTTAGGTTTTTGAGTTTTGTTGACATGCAATTGTAATTTTTGATAATAGTACTAGAAAATGAATATATATATTGGTGCAAATTAAAATCCATTTCTCTCCTTGTGTATTCATTATATGAACTATGAATAAAATGATCAAATTTTGTCTTGTTGATCTTCATTGTGTTCCAATGATATATTGCTTTTATCTCTATTTTAATCCATAGGTACATTGTGGGATCACCCTCCTGGTTTTACAGAGTCTGAAGTGTAGGAGGAAAGCATTGTTTCTTTCAATCGTTCATTGGAAAATCCCTTTAGGGTGATGAGAATTGGAAATGGAAATTCCATAGGCTCCTTTGAAGATTAGCTTGGTTCTTAAAAAAAAGCCAATAGGACCTTACCCTTAGAAATCCCTAGGTTGCAGATTGAGTAAATTAACATATTATTAATAATTCCATACTTTAATTGTGTTAAACATGTACTCAGTGATTCATCACTCAACTCAATGCTTGATAGAATATTGAAAATAGTAGCATATAAAATAATGAACATCAACAATCGTTTAATGTGTATCTAGTAGTTGAAACTAGACTTTTGCTTCGAATGATAAAATAAATAATACAGATAATTGAACATCAACACATTATTGAATTTGAGTTTTTTAATTTATTTTCACATGAAGGAATACATAGAGGCATTGGCAATGCAAAATATTTCTCAAATACAACTTTTCATAGAGCTGAGTTGGAACTTAGAAACTCATTTTATCAATATCAAATCATTGCCTCACCTTTTGTAGCAACTTCCATTGTTCAGGTGTTGAAATTGTCATTTATTCTAACTGATGTTGTTTGACTTGAAATTTGTTAACAATTCATGATTTAAATTGGAACCTATCTTGAATTCTTAAGTCAAAATTACATTCAAGGTTATCAGTGGTTTGATGGAATCCAAATAGTTCACAACATATGCGTTTTGAGGAAATTGGTCCAAATCAATCTTCCTTGCACCCTCCATCTTCTTTATGAAATCATCCTTTCCAATGAATCACTCATTTGTGTCAGAAACCTCTAGAAAACCAAGCTCTCTAAAGTTCCTTACCTTTTCATCTAGCTTCTTCATCTTTTTTTAACCAGATGCACAAATTCCTTTGTTTCACACATTCTCAAACACTTTTGAATGATAGATGACAAAATCATCGAGGAAGAAAGCCAATTATTAAGATCCCTTTTGATTTCAAATCATTTTCACTGGCTTTGTAGATTGTTTGTTGATCTTGATTTATAGATTTCTCTAATTCCAACAAATTTTTATTTTCCATTAAATATTTGTCGAGCTTCTTATAATGTAGTCTGATATCATCAATCAATTGAAATAATTCACACAAATGATCAATCCTCTGCATTATTTCATCCTAAATATTTTGTTTCATATGCTTCATTGTTTCTCTACAAAATTTAGGTAACTTATTTTGACAAGAGTTAATTTCACTTTTTTCTTCCATTAGCCCTGTGACCAATCTTTCATTTCTTTTCTCTCTTTGTCCAATTTTTGTTCCCATTATTCATTTCATTTCCCAATGCTTTGTCTTAATTTTCCTACAATGGATTTTTCCTCATCATATTTATTTTTTCTCTCTTCTAAAATTTGCTTCAGTTCATTCACTTCTCTCTCATTTTGTTTATCCTCTTTGTTTGTTGATGTAGAGGCATATTTTTTATTTTTTATTGTAATTCATTGCTCTTGTTATCTACTACTTTCATCTTTGATTTCTCATTTGCTAGGTCTTCCTGTAAGTTTTCTCTTTGAGTTTGCAACCTTTTTTCTCTCTCTCTCTCTCTTGCTTTAGCAATGACGTGTACACCAATTCATTTCTCTTCTTTGATACATTAATTTTGTTAGTATTTATAAGTCCAAAAAATTCCAATTGTAAACTACTCACCTATAATTCAGATCGATCCATTTGATTTGTTGGTTTATTTTGAACAGTGGGAAAAATAATTGTGTACTCCATGATTTATTTATTTGTGTCAAATGTGGGTAATACCATAGTTATTATAGGCTCTAAAGTTACAAAATACACAGTCTCCATAAGTTGCTTCTTTTCTTTTTTATAAAATTTTAATTTATTTTTAAACTCTTCAATTTAATCAAAACTTGGGGACACAGGAACAATGGAATGCTTGAATGGAAAAGGACTAGGAGTACTTGTAGTTTCTAATGCTATTGCAACCACACTAACTATGGGAGTGCTTGGAAATAAGTGCTTTGTGGTGGAAATGGTAGTTAGACTTGGACCTATCAAAATCCTTGCCCTCTTCTATATGCCTTGATCAATTGGTGTTTGTGTGGTATCTTGTATTGTTGTCCTCTTGTGTGTAATTTGTTGTTGTAGCACATGTTGACCATTACTAGTACTACTACCCATACCATTGCCACCAGTGGCAGTGGCAGTTGCAGTAGGTTCTCCACCATGGGCATGTCTTAGTTTTGGTTGTATCTAACCTTGAGGATTGGTATTTGAAGCTCTAACAAAATGAATTTTTATAGTTGTACTTGTATGCCCTTGGTCTCTTTATTAGATCCAAGGCCAAATTTATCAACTAGTTTTGTATGCTCTACATTTGTTACCATCCAAGGGCCTTGTCCTTGGGACCCAATGGACCACCTTCATAACCTATTTTTTTGGCTATGGCTGCTCTTGAAGTAATTCTTCTTGTGTGGCCTCACTTAAACTAGCTTTGGCATAGATTTGTTCTTCCCTATCATCATTAGATTCATCATCAGTTTCTTGATCTTCACATTCATTGGGATTCTCTATATTCTACAATTTTTTAAACTCACGATCTTCTCCATTATCTCTGAAGTTTGCAAGAGTTCTTGGTTCACCTAGCTCGTTCCTCATAAACCAAAAAGCATTAATTTTTTATCATAACCAATTTTTATTTGTAACTTCCTTATCTAGAGAATCTATCATTTTTACTCTACTAGATGGTTTATCACTTTTTTCATAAAAAAAATTGTACCTCATGATTGTCTTTCGGTGCAATGCCATAATTTATGTTGACAATAGTTGAAAAAAATACCTTTCTCAACAACACTTTTCTCCATTGCTATTTTGACCTCATCCCAAGAATCCTTGTTTCTCAAGTTTTCAAGCAAGGGTTTACTTTGATGTTGAATTCTACTTGCAATATTCCTATTGGCCACAATCATTGATTTAATGGTTTCTCATACTGGTTTTATCAATTATTTTATTGCAATTAGTAATCATGAGAATTTTAATGTTTATATTAGATGATTATATAAATTGAAATTAAGATTGAAATTGAAATTGAAATTGAGATTGAGATTGAAATTGAAATTGAGATTGAGATTGAAATTGAGATTGAAATTGAAATTGAAATTGAAATTGAAATTGAGATTTAAATGCAAATGAAATGATTTGAATTCATTATTATGAAATTCGGGGATTGTCATTACTGATGAGAATTTGAGTGCAAGTGAACGTAGGAACAGGTGAATGAGAATGAAGGTGAGAACATTGTTCAGGTAGAGTCGTTTTAGCCATTATACGTTAATGAGGATGACGAAATCTCACACACCACTTAGTTAATTATAATGTATTTTCGTGATGATTAAATGGTTTAAATTTTAATGGTTATTATGACTATGCTTTTGCTTGAACGTAATTGTGAAAATGAATATGTTTGCTTTTTGAAATGGAAAGATTGATTAAATGCGAAAAGTTTAGTCAATTTCATTAAATTATGTTATTGCGTGGAAAGAAAATAAGAATGTAAATATTGTGCTATTGGTTTATTTGTTATTTTCACAAATAATAAATGAAAGTAAAAATAAATGTTTAAAACGAAATATAATTTCTATTAAATTTGGTATTTAATGAAAGTGGAAAGATATGTATAAATAATTATATATATTAAATTAAGTTATTTAAAAACAATAAGAAGAAGCAATACGTTTGAAAATGGAAATTGGAATTGAAAAGAGAACAATAGTTTACAATTTGAAAATAAATTTCTTGCAATCAATTTTGCATGCAATCACAAAATGAAACTTGGAGTTCTGGAGATCAAAACTTGAATAGTGGATGTGATATTATTAAAAAAATCCACCATTTTGGCATGAGATTGGGGGAAGAAATTCGAATTAAGAGAGGAGTAAATCCGTTTTTGGAGAGGCAGGCAAAAAGGAGACATTTTGATTTATCTTTTTTGAGGGAAGGCTTGGATTTTCTCATGCGCTAGAAGAGGAAGAACAAATATTAGTCCTTTTATTTTATTGTTTACTCTGTTTTATGGCATGCACATATTAAATGAGGAGAATAGTTTTTGTTTTTATGTTTTATGGAGATATTATTCATCTAATCAGGGGCGCACGACCAAGAAAGAGGATTGAGAACAATTTTTATTTGATTTTGTTTTATCTATTCTCATTCTCCTTAACACCCCATGCGTGGCCAGAGAGAGAGGAGGAGTTTAGCTCAGTTTTTACTTACATATTTTTGATCTTGTAATCATCAAAACTCCCATGCGCACATGGAAGGAGAGCAGACAACAGGAGGGAGAATTCCTAACAACGAAAGTAAAGAATAAAGAATTTTAGAACAAAATAAATCTCCCTCCATACATTCCACACTTCCAACAGG
Source organism: Sequoiadendron giganteum (assembly GCA_007115665.2). Lineage (NCBI taxonomy): Eukaryota > Viridiplantae > Streptophyta > Pinopsida > Cupressales > Cupressaceae > Sequoiadendron > Sequoiadendron giganteum. The sequence continues at coordinate 210,087,549 of CM021108.1, read as the reverse complement.
AGAAGAGGTGCGACCAGGGGTGTGGAGGGAAGGAGAATTGAGTGGGAAATAAGTGAGGAGAGACCCAAAATAGAGGTAAGGAGGAGAGACCAGAAAAGAGAAGGGAGAAGTCGGAGCAGCTACAAAAAACTCATAGAGGGAATTCATAGCAGAGAGAGATAAAAGAAGAAGACTTGGGACGCAACCAGTAGGAAATTGACAGAAAAACAATTATTCATTCCCAGATTCAGGAAATTACCAGGTAGGTTCAATGAAAACAAATTCACAGTCAATTCAAAACTGAGTTTAATTCTTTTCTTTTATTCTTGTATTTTAATTTGAACAAAAAACAAATCATTGTTTTTAATTATTTTTAGGAAAAAAAAGATCAAACACCAAACTGTAGTTTTAGTGAAGACAACGTATAGATTTGAACAGAAAATCGTTGAAACTTGAACAAAAAATAGTGTATTTTAGATATATATTTCAAATATAATCATTTAGTAAAAATTGTCATTGGAAACAACATGTTTTTAGATTTAGAAAACCTCCAAATGAAAACTATATTCATTATTTGTGCAAACAGAGAATTAGAAATTGCAAGAAAGGATATCATAGAATAAAAATTGCTGAATGCTTTTCCAGAATGTTAAGATTAAATAATTTTGTATAATTAAATATTCTTGAAAAGTAAAAGTGAAATTTGTTAAATCTCTAGGAATGATTTAAAATTATTTCTAAAACAAAAGTAAATGTGAGGTGTTTACGTTTTTTTTTGAAAAGATTTATTTTAACAAAAATTTTAAAAAAATAGAACAGAAAAGAGCATTAAGTAAAATATAATTACTTTGAAATTAATCAAATTAGAGAAAGGCTATATTAAAGTGTTATTAAATCATATGAGTAAATGAACTAAAAGAATGTGTTCTCATTTATTCATTTCTTGTTTTATATGTACTTAGTTACATACTTGAGATACACCTTCTTTAATTTATTTATTTGGAATACACATTATGTTATTTACTATTTAAATCTGTGAAATTATTGTATTAAAGACCATGTTTGCTTGAATATAAAATTGTAGTTCATGTGTTTGAGAAAGATGAATTTTATTTTTGAATGGAACCATGCATGCTTGATAAATGAATGGGCATGTCATGTGTTTGGAAAGTTACCTTCCGGGACGAATGCCGAATATGGGTTTATAAAGAGCGGAGTTTTTCTTTTTCAAAACTACTATTATTTTTCGTGCATGAAATTTTACTTGGCCAAGTAACTTAAGGACCATTGAAACAACTCTCTACCATATCCTAGTATCGAACTTGCTTGTTTCTTAAATGAATTAGAAAAATGAAAATGCTTGTGGTTTTACTAGTTATACTAGGAAGGCATCAGATTCTATCTTGCTTGTCGACTTCTTTTTGCTAAGCGATTCGTGTAGGATCGGGTATTCTTTGAATGACTAAGGAATTCTAGGGAAGCGTAAGCTTTGAGGTTGGGCGAAAAAAGCACCTCAACCTTGTTCTCATCTTCATGTTTGAAGATAAGCTATTGGATTGAAGATCAAATGAAGATTTCTTCTTATATCTATTATATTTCACTTTTGTATGATTATTGTCGAACTTAAGGTGATAGAATGCCTAAGTCTCGAATTGTAAACTTTTGTTAAAAAATTGTATTATTATCAATGTCGTGTAAGATGACACATGTATGAAATTAATTGGAAGTATTATGAATCTTTTGTAGACTTTAAGTTGATTTTTGGAAATCTTGTGGATTAAACAAAGTTTTATGAATGGAGTTACGATATTTATGGAATGGAAATGAACTTATTAAAGGAATTATAAGATTGTTTGGAATTAAAGACTTTCGCTCTTTACAAATGGTGTCACATGGATCATATTGGTCAGTGGTAGGAAACATCATTTTTTTTTTTTTTAAAAGATCATGTGCCACACTAAATTCTTTTCTCTTGAATGTGAACCCTCCACATGAAAAAGGTAAAGAAGGAAAAAAGGTCCTCTTCTACTGATTGGCAAAGTGTAGTTCATCAGTACTCTACATATTCCCTACATATTCAAATACAAAAACCTTTTTTATCACATGTATTAGAATTTTGTATGCCTCTACTCCTAATCCATAAGATCTTAGCACAATATATTCTTCAATTAAGTACCAATTAGCCAATTTCATTTCTTTTGCTAATTGAATGCAATTTCTACATGACATAGGAAATCTAGGAATTGGAGTATTTGTAATTCCTTGATGCAATGGAGCCAAAAAGTAGTCTACAGAATTATTGTAGTTCCTTCAAGAATAATGCATCCTTATCTCAGTGGTCCAATCATATACTGGAGCCATTTTATTTTCCTTAGCATTCATATAGGGTTGAATCTGAAGCTTGTTAGTCTGAAAAATTCCACTAAATTTGAATAGAAAAGAGTATCACAAGTAGGTTGTGAACCTAAATGTCTTAGTGGACTTTGAGTGTGCACCTCCTTTAATCATTAAAAATTATTCATGCATGGATTCTACAATGTGCTCAATAAAGTTATATTTGATAGGTGGAACAACATAATGGATATTATATACCATTTCAAGGAGGCTTGCACCCACTTCCCAATTGCTATCTAGTCTGAGGCAAAATGATAGCATGGAAATAGTGTCCTAAACCCATGGTCTAAAAATATCAAAATCATAAGGATTCTTATGATTACCTTTCAATTTGTTTCTAACTTGTATGTTATCTTGAACTATTTTATTTATGAAATAATTTTTCTCCCTTTCATCCACTACTTCATAATCACTAGCAAGCTTTTCTAGGTCAATGTGGATGTTTCTAAATTCCTCGGTTGTAAACCCAAACAATTTTCTAAGTTCTTCTCCATTAATGGATAAAAATTATTCTTTGTTATCTTTTTTAACAATTTATCTTTTGTTATCATCATAATTTTGGGCATAGACCATGATAAATTCTAGGCAAGGGGAAACCTTATGTAAAATTATGCACCCTAATCCAGTTACCCATGGTGCACTCAAACTATTAACTTGCATTTGGTTTGTAGCATTATTCTCAAATGTAAATCTATGTTTTGAGGTATGTACACCATAGATTTCAAGATCATAAATATCATAGTATTCATCAGTGAAACCTAGGTTTTAAGAAATATAGCATAATGTATTTTTTTATCCAATTTTTCTCTAGTGATACTGGTGGTAGACATGCTTATAAAATGTGAAATTATGAATTCCCTCTTAGTCCTCCTTAATTTTTCTTAATTCTTAAGTCTCTCAACCCTAAACCTAAACTTCAAAATTTGATAAAATAAGATTTTAAGAAATTATGAAACGTAGTTGTAGGAATTTTGTCTTTCACTTACCCAAATTTTGATTCTTGAAAAGATTAATACTTATTGGCTTTGTTGGAACCCAAAATATCCATGGTGCACTGAAATGAGCAATCTAAAATCTCCCTATGTGTTGACTCTATCACTTAAAAATAAAATCACTTAGCAGTAGAAAGTTCACTTGTTTTTTTTTTATATTAAAGTGAATGAAATGTCAACGTGTTGTCGTCGAAACACACAATTAGTGCATTAGATTTCTGTAATGACACTTAGAAATAAATTCTCAAACAAATTCTCAATTGTTGATCTTTGTAAATCTAACGGTTATAGGGTGATTCTAGAGGCTTGAGTTTGCAAGCTTAACACTTTGTGCATTTCATTCCAGAATGCAACTACAACCATCCATCAAATGTTCATCGAATAGTTGAGTAGTTTATGATATACACAATAAACATGTGTTTTAAAGTTGTTTGAAAGTTTTTTAAACACGTGTTTTAAAAATTTAATGTTTTGTGGCACTAGGATACACAATACTTAATCTCTTAAAGGAAAAAAAAATGATTTTTCTAAGTTTATTAAATATTTTTCCATTATTTTATTCCATTTACATTACTTGTATAATTTGAATAGACACTATAAACACAAAATAATTCTTTACTATAAATGAATACTGAAGAATAACACAACCATTTATTTTATTACCACTGAATTACAATCTTACATTATTACATAGCTTTTTAAAGATGATTAGAGCATGCAAGCTCTTGTTTTGTATAAATGGAACACGTCACTTTATATTAGACACAATTGATTCCAAGTTGTTGGTGTTAGGTTTCAGTTAGATTGGATAAATAACCATTAACAATTACATGCAAATTAAATAGCCTAGAAATAATAATAAAGAATAACACAAAAGAGATCAACACAAAATTTTAATGTGGTTCACCCAATATGGGCTACATCGACAAAAAATCAACCACCCAATGATTTTATTATCTAGTGAAAAATAGATTACAATCTTGCAAATGACACACCACAACATACATCCCAATAAGTATAACAAGCTTTTTCGAAGCTTCTAGAATTAGGGTTTTACAAAGTCATTCTTTTTTCATTTGATGTGTTAGTGGGAAAACCTTGAAGTGTTAACGAGGAATTTTTTTTTTTTAAGGGTTGTACCCCTGAACCCCGATGAGGATACGTTATGAGTGTATAGTATTTGCATGATCAATCACCACATACCAAAAATATCCCACTTGGAGACTAATTAGGCTCCACACCAAATTATCTCCCACTTGGAGATTGATTCTGGATGACATTGCTACACTTGTAGCTCCCACTAGATTACAGGTTTGGTTGGTTTCTTATGTCCACCATTATTAGTCATGAAGGCCAACAAAAACTGATGAGGAAATAAGTTTCTCCTATTTAACTACCTTTGTGAATGTATTTGTAAGATTCTCATTTGTGTGAATTTTCTCCAACTTCAACTATCCATCGTCTAAAACTGACCGGATGAAGTGGTATCTAAGTTGTATGTGCTCAATTTTTTAATGTAGAGCTAAATTCTTAGCAAGATGAATGGAACTCTAGCTATTAGTGTATAAAGGTCCATCTTCTTATCGTTGTACTAATTCCTCCAAGAAATGTTTTAACGAAATCATCTCCTTGCTAGCTTCCATAGCAACAACATACTCAGCTTCAATGGTGGAAAGTACAACAACCTTTTGCAACCTTGAAATCCAACTGACTGCAATACCTCCTATAGTAAAAAATACCTTGTAATACTCCTCTTGCTATCATTATCACCTGCTAGATCAAAGTCAACATATCCTTTTCAAGCATAATTTGTTCTTCCAAAAAATAGTTTATTTGAAGTAGTACCTCTTAAATATCAAGGAATCGATTTGACCACACTCCAATGTTCCATTCTTGGATTGCTCATATACCTTCTCACAACTCCCACTGCATGTGCAATATCTAGCCTTGTGCATACCATTGCATACACCAAGATACCAACTGCTGATGCATATCATATCTTAGATATTTTGTCTTCCTCTTCTTCCGTCTTTGGAGACATCTCCTTAGCCAACTTAAAATGACTAGGCAAAGGTGTACTAACTATTTTTATATTCTACATGTTAAACCTTTTCAACACCTTCTCTACATACTCACTTTGAGACAAAAATAATTTCCTATTTATCCTATCCCATGTGATCCTCATACCAAGGATTTGTTTTGTTGCACCCAAATCCTTCATAGTAAATGAATTTGCTAATTTATTCTTAATTTCATTAATATGTTGCATGATATACCCAACAACAAGCATGTAATCAACATAAAGCAATAGGATAATATAGATACTATTACCAAATTTCTTAAAATAAACACAATAATCAAAATGACATATTTCGTAACATTTTTCAACCATAAAACTATCAAATGAATACCATTGTCAAGGTGATTGCTTCAGGCCATAAAAATTCTTCTTTAACCCGCACACAAATTCCTCCTTACCCTTTACCTCATATCCCTATGGTTGTTGCTTGCATATTTCCTCTTCCAAATCCCCATTGAGAAAAGTTTTTTTCACATCTAGCTATTCAAGATGAAAGTCTTCTGCAGCCACAAGACTTAGAATAGTTCTAATAGAAGTCATCTTTACAACCAGAGAAAATATTTCATCAAAATCTAACCCTTTTTTTGTGCAAAACCTTTTACCATGAGTTTGGCCTTATATCTTTTCTTGTCGAACTATCTTCTTCCTTCAACTTGTAAACCCATTTATTTGGCAATGCTCTTTTACCTATAGGAAATTGGACTAAGTCCCAAGTCTGATTCCACAACAAGGAATCCATTTCCTCTTGCCTAGCTCCCACTAGTTTTTAGTATCTACCTGCATTGCTTTTTTGCAACCTTTAGGTTCACCCGAATCAGTTAATAATATAGAATATAATGATGGAGATAATATTTTTGGAGGTTTAGTTATCCTTGTAGAATGTCTGACACTTCCAAGAGTCTATGGGATAACTTGTTGTTTTTGAGCATTAGGTACCACTGGCATTGTATTTGTTGGAATCTCATCTAGTACTACATATTCTTTTGTTTCATGCTCATCCTTCTTTTCTTGCAGTTGATCCTTATACATGACCTTCTCATTGAATATAACATCTCTGCTCCTAATTATTTTATGATTTTCATAATCCCATAACCGATAACCAAATTAATATACTCCGTATCCAATAAAGATACACTTTTTAGACTTAGCCTCAAGCTTGATTCTATTTTCAATATCAACATGGACAAAAGCTTCACAACCAAAGGTTTTTCAGAAATGAATAGTTTACCTTTTACCCATTCATGCCTCCTCTAGAATTACACCATCCAAAGGATTTGAAGGTCCCCTGTTTATTAAATAAATAGTGGTATGTACATAATCTACCTAGAAGTGTAAGGGCGGTCCAACATGCAATCTCATGCTCCTTGCATGCTCTATAATGGTCCTATTCATCCTCTTAGACACACCATTTTCTTGTGGGGTTCTCAAAACTTCTTTCTACCTATGGATTCCATTATATAAACAATAATTTTCAAATTATCTACTGTAATACTTTCCCCCATTATCAGATCTGAGACACTTCAAATTTTTTCATGTCTCATTCTCAACTAAAGCTTTCCACTTTTTAAAATTTTCAAATACTTCTAATTTTTGTTTTCAAAAATACACCCATGTTTTCCTAGTTGCATCATCAATAAAAGTAACATAATAAAAAGACCACAAAGAGAAGATACCTGAGTTGGTCCCCATACATCTAAATGCACAAGCTCTAATTTCTCACTCTTCTTCTCTTTCCCAACTTTGAGAAATTAGACTCTTTTTTATTTTACATAAACACAATTTTTGCAGAACTCCAAGTTAATCTGCTTCCGAACTTGTAGCAACTTTCTAGAGTGAAGGATCTTCATCCCTTTGTCACTCATGTGCCCAATTCTATGCTGCCACAATTTGGTTTTTGTCCCTATTGTAGATGCTATAACTATCTCAATAGAAACTATTTTGTAGCAGCTAAGGCATAATACATATTACCAATACACAAATACAACATGCCTACCTTTTCACCTTTAGCTACTACTAATGCACCTTTAGTGACCTTACAATTTTTTTTTGAAAAGGTAACTGTGTAGCCTTCTCTACCTATGTTTCTTGAGAAATTAAATTCCTTCTCAAATTTGAAACATGCCTTACCTCCTATAGAAACGATTCATTTTCATTCTACAACTTGATTTTTATGTTTCCTTTTCCAACAATCTAACAAGGTTCATCATCACCCAAATATGTTGGTAGATGTTCAGTGCTCCCCTCAAGATTCATGACATGGACTAACTACCTCTTGCAGATCTGTTAACTCTGGCAGTTGTATCAGGCATTAACAAGTTGATCTTTTGGTGCAACGACAATTGTGGGACAATAAGTGGTATTAGAGCCAAAGGTGCCAAGTTCAAATCCCCTTGGGTAATTCCAGGGGGGAGTTTGTTGGAAGATGGTCAGTGCTCCCCTTGGGATTCATGACATGGAATAACCACCTCCTATGGATCCATTAACTCTAGAAGTTGTATCGTGAATTAAAAATTCAATCTTTTGGTGCAACGACAACTGTAGGTCAACAAAATATACCTGTCCAAAATCACCTTGAACATAATCTAAAAAATATTTCCTATGGGGTGTGGCATGAAATGAAGCCCCTAAATCTATTACCCAAGAATCATTAACATTCTCTATACATAGAATTAAAGCATCCTGTAATTTATTACTTTCAACATTAGCTTCCTTACAATCATCATGTTGTATGTCTCCTTGTTTTCCTTTTTGAGACCAACAATCCTTCTTCAAGTGTCCTAGATTTCAACAGTGCCAACAGTCCATTCTGCCTCTGGATTTAGATCTGCCTTTCTTTGACTTCCCTTGTGACTTTCCATGATTTTTTGGGCTTTTCCCTCTCTCCTTTGTTCTTGCTATATTCTCTATAGTCAAATCATTACCTAATGTTGAAGTCTCACATGTGATTTTCCACCATATTTCCTCGCTATAGATAACACCAAAAACATCATCAAATTTCAATGTATTTGAACCAAAGATAGAGTTACTCACAACCATTACCAAGCTATACCAAATTTCTAGCAAAGAACATAAAACTAAGAGAGCCCTCACCTCTTCATAAAAATTCACTTTTATAGAATTTAATTGACTAGTAATCATATTAAACTCATTTAAATGATCTGTGACAGATCCACCTTCAATCATTTTTAGATTAAACAAACACTGCATGATAAATACCTTATTTGAGGCTGAGGGTTTTTCATATAATTTAGACAAAGCTTCCATCAGATCCTATGTTGTCTTTTCTTCTATTATATTGAATTCCATATATGGTGCTAGGCACAACCAAATGGTTCCCAGTACCTTTCTATCCAAAATATGCCATTATTCATTGGGCATTGTAGCTTCTTTCTTTTATTTTCCTTGCAATGGCCACCACAGATCCTTTTGATACAAATAATAATCCATCTACATCTTCCATAATTGATAATTTAGACCATTGAACTTTTCAACCTTGATTTTTCATTCTTCCATTTCTCCCACTCAAATCTAGAGGTTTCCTATCAATCGATCAAAATACACATAGCTTTGATACCAGTTGTTAGGGTTCAGGAAGATTGGAGCAATAAACATTAACATCTATATGTAGATTAAATAGCCCAGAAATAAAAATGAAGAATAACACAAAAGAGATCAACACAAAATTTTAACGTGGTTCACCCAATATGGGACAGATCCACAGAAACTCACCCATTGAATGATTTTATTATCTAGTGAAAAATAGATTATAATCTCATGAATGACACACCACAACATACATACCAACCGCTTATAACAAGATGTTTGGAAGCTTCTAGAATTAGGGTTTCACAAAGTCATTCTTTTTTTCATTTGATGTGTTAGCAAGAAAACCTTGGCATGTTAGCGATAAAACCTTGACGTATTAATGAGAAATTAAATTGGGGGCTACGCCCCAGACCTGGGCAAGGATACATTATAAGTGTATAGTATTTACATGATCATTCACCACATACAAACAATCTCCCACTTGGAGATTGACCAAGCTCCACACCAAACAATCTCCCACTTGGAGACTGATCTTGGATGACACCATTGCACTTGCAACTCCCACTGGATTACAAGTCTGGCTAGTTTCTTATGTCCACCATTATCAGTCATGAAGGACAATGGAAATTGATGAGGAAATATGTTTCTCCCATATTATTTCCTTTGTGAAAATATCTATAGGATTCTCATTTGTTTGAATTTTTTGTAGCTTCAATTGTCCATCCTCCAAAACTGATCGAATGAAGTGGTATCTAAGTTGTATGTGCTTAGTTTTTTAATATAGAGATGAATTATTAGCAAGATCAATGGCACTCTAGCTATCATTGTATAAAGGGATATCTTATTGTCATTGTAACAATCCCTCTAGAAATTATTGTAAAATAATCTCCTTGCTAGCTTCCGTAGTAGCAACATACTCAACTTCAGTGGTGGAAAGCACAACAACCTATTGTAGCTTTAAAATCCAATTGACTACAATACCTCCTACAGTAAAACATAACCTTTAGTAATTATCCTACTATCAATATCACTTGCCAGATTTGTTCCTCTAAAACATAGTTTCTTTGAAGTAGTACCTCTTAAATATCAGAGAATCCATTTTACTGCATTCCAATGTTCCATTCCTGGATTTCTCATATACCTACTCACAACTCCCACCGCATGTTCAATATCTAGCCTTATCCATACCATTGCATACATCAAGCTACCAACTGCTGATGCATATGGTATCTTAGACATTTTCTCTTCATCCTCTTGTGTCTTTGGACACATCTCCTTAGTCAACTTAAAATGACTAGGCAAAGGTGTACTAACTACTTTTGCATTCTGCATGTTAAACCTCAAAACTCCTTCTCTAAATACTCACTTTGAGACAAAAAAAAATTCCTATTTGTCCTATCCTATGTGATCCTCATACCAAGGATTTGTTTTGTTGCACCCAAATCCTTCATAGAAAATGAATTTTATAATTTCTTCTTAAGTTCATTAATGTGTTGCATGTTAGACCCGGCAACAAGCATGTCATCAACATAAAGTAGTAGGATAATATAGTTTCCATTGCCTAATTTATTAAAATAAATACAATAATCAAAATAACATATTTGTAACCTTGTTTAGTCATAAACTATCAAATTTAAAATACCATTGTTGAGGTGCTTGCTTTAGGTCATAAAAACTCTTCTTTAACCTATACACAAATTCCTCCTTACCCTTGACCTCATATCCCTATGGTTGCTATGTGTATATTTCCTCTTCCAAATGCCCATGGAGAAAATTTGTTTTGAAATCTAGCTATTCAAGGTGCAAGTCTTCTACAACCACAAGACTTAGAATAGTTCCAATAGAATTCATCTTTACAACCAAAGAAAATATTTCATCAAATCTATACCCTTTTTCTGTGAAAAACCTTTTACCACGAGTCTATCCTTATATCTCTTCTTTCCTCCATCTTCTTCGTTCAATGTGTAAACCCAAACCCTAGTGAGGATACATGCACATTTTTTGCATGATCAGTCATCATATACCAACAGTTGGGTCATTGGATGCTTCTACTACTAGGAATAATACAAGCCATATTACCCAACAAATGACTCTAAGAATCCATAGGACTTGTCTGTCCAACCATGTTGGGGAAATGGGAGTTATGAAGATACAAAATGTACTTATCCTCTTTGAGATCCAGATTCATGCAAAAGATGAGGGGTAGTAAATCTTCTGCCACCTTCTACATGTAGCTTCCATACACTGGGATAACACACAATGAGTTTTTGAGTCCACTGTTCCTCTTCGAGGGCCTCTATCAAAATGGAGTATGAGAAGTCACCATCTTTGAATAAAAAAAGATTAAAATAATTATGTGGGTGTAATCTCTATGTAAGAACTTATCTCCATCAGAAATTTGTATCCTTGTTCAAAACCTATCCTAGAAGCAAGTGAACGAGATCAACTTCTTTCTAATTCCACCCATTCTGAAATTGAAGGAAATTGGTATTTTATTTTTTAACTACATAACTAGAGGTAGGAGAATTTAGATTATCCCCAATAATACCACATCATATTCTTCCTTATTAACCTTAAAAAAAGAATACCCTTATGAAAATTCAAAACATTACACTCAATAGTAATGCCTTTAGCCTTCTACAAATGATTTCAGTTGTGCTCACTATCCCTATTTATGGGCCACTAGTACGACTACCAGCATGATCCCTATTTATTTGTGAGTCATGTGAGGTTGGGTACAATGATAATTGCACAAACCAAAAAACTAACTTAATTGTGTAATGTCTTTCTTACATTTACAATTACAATGTTTATTTTGATTGACATCTGGCTACATGCAAACTATACCTCAAGCTGACAAGCTATCAAAATCATCACTCAAATGATATGAAATAATTACAAATCTTGTTTCAATTGATCATTGAATTAATGAAATCATCATCTACAATACGTCATGAAATTTTAAATATCAAGCTATCCAATCAGTCACTTTGGATGTACATATGGCATTAATTCACAGTACCGCAACCATGATTTATTCAAAGAAAGACAATATCAGTCCCACCAAGGATAGATGTTAAAATTATGAACATAAGAAGCATATTGAAGGGAGTTGTAAATATCGACGAGAACATAAAATAAGTCCCTTAAAAATCTTGAAAGATAAAGAAAAGAACAATTTTGAGGAATCTGCCAGGGAGAGTGATAAATATTGACAAGAGTACAATATTGGTCAATTTTTAGGTCTGAATGACATTGAAAATCCCATATAAATCTAAAAATCATCATATATGCCTCAGTAATACATAAACACTTGAGCCAATTGTCAAAATATGCATAAGCTTATGCCTACAAATTTTTAACCCTTAGCCAATAATAAAACAAATCTTACCATTATACCATTAAAAACCTATCTCTTAATACCTTATTTCCCACAATCATTGTTCTAGCAGGCTCATACTTATGGAATCAAAAGTATAAAATAGCTCAAGTCAAGGAGAATACACTATGTCAAAGAGAGTTATTTCATGGTCCCTTTGATAATCCGACATCATTGAGGACACAATAAAATATTAGGAGAACATATTGTGGAGTCCCTTCGATGGGATGATGTGCATTAAAACAATAACATTCATAGGCCTAACTTTGAAAGTACCAATATAATGGGCTTGCATGCATGCAAAACTGACAATGAAATGTCAAAGAGACAGTTTCCTAAGTCCCTTCGAAAACCTAACAAATAGAAAATACATATTCATGAGGAAAGACATATATCAGCAAGAGATAATTAACGATCCCTTAGATGGAGTGATATATGTTGGAGGCATGAATTTTATTGAAAATGAACTGAAGATAGATGTCACAATCTAGTATTACCATAGAAAACTAATGCCATCACATTCTCAATAGTGTGGGCACGTGGGAGCCTCCCGATGGTTAATCGACGATCTTAACTGTTGATTTTTGTGAGCAAATATTTGTCACTTGACTTTGATACTCCACATAACCAGTAATCACCTACGTCGAGGGGCCAATCACCACGATGACTCCAAAGGCTTAAGTCATAACTTAAGTGACCTTCAACTGTTGGTATCCAGTCAACAATAAAATATTATTTTGGCTATCATGACTTTAAGTGATTTAAAAAGTAATAAAATGTCAACCATTGATTTTTAAAAATCTAACGGTTCGAGTGTTATTCCAGAGGTTTGGATTCAAAAGTCTATTGCTTAAGACATTTTCTTCCGAAATGCAACTACAACCGTCCATCAAAAATTTGTCGAATGCTCATGGGTTATATTGATTCACGCTGACATATGGCTTTAGACATTTGAAACTTGTCCCCATTTAGGATACTTTATGAAGGAATTTGGATGTGTGGAATTTTTTTCCTCGAATAGAACAATATGCAACATTTGATATTTTCACCATCCAAACTATGATTTATTATTGGCATACCAGTTTATTTCGCCAATGAAATTTTTATTGGTTTGAGATTATGTTTAGTTCGCCAATGGTTTTTTTTATTCATTTGGAAAAAGGTTTAATTCGCTAATGAAAATGTTTTTTTTAGTTTGAAACATTTTTGAATTGCCAACAAAAATATTTTATTTGTTTGAGCACAACCTTAATTTGGTAATAGAAATATCTTGTTGGTTTGAAAATATGTTTAATTCACTAATGGAAATAATTTATTGGTTTAAAAATAGGTTTTAATCACCAATGAAGATATTTTATTGTTTTTAAAAAATTGCAATTAGCCAAGATTTTCCATACACTTCTAGTGATTACAAAAGATTCGCCAATTGGGATTTTTTTTCCCAAAAATGAAAAAAAAATTCCAATAAAATTATTATTTTTATTAGGAAATATACAATATTTTCTAGGATTTTACACCTTTACTGAGGAGGGGGGTTCTTAAATTTATCCTTGATTGGTCTTTTGGTTTCCATTGGACAGGTGGTTTCCCTCTTGTTGTGTACAAAAATGCCAAAAGGGTGCAAGATGGTCAGTTTTGAAGGATTTGGCAAGGGAGCTATAGGAGATTGGGTATGATTAGTTGGATGGGGAGAAGTTGTAGGTCATGGGGTGGTGAGAGGAATGATCTAAGGAAAAGTCACCCAAACTAGTTTCGTAGCAATCTAAAAATGGAAAAGGCCTTGGTGGCTCATACAAAAACTACAAAGAAGGAAGAAAATGACATAGTTATGTCAGTTGTAGATAGAGGAAATCATATATGTGTTTATTTTTATCTAGATTAGAGTAAAATTTCATCGATAGTATGTTGTATGTGTGAGAATGCTTTCTTTTTGAAATGGGGAGGTGGTTGGCTGACCTTTGCAAAAATTGGAAGTTGGTGTGAGCAGAGCTAGGGAATTTCAGATGTCAAATCTCTAACAAATGGATTCTTTCTAATTGAGTTCTCGAATGTGTAGGAGAAAAATATAATTTTGAATTCTGGCCCCCACTTCATGGATGGAACCAGGTTTTTCATAAAGGATTGGGAGAAAAATTTTGATCCCCAAAAACAAATGATTGAAGCAAGTAGAATTTGGATTAGACTGTATAATTTTCCCTTGGATTACTAGGAGGAGGAAACCCTACAAATTATTGGTAATAAGGTGGGATCCTTTGTGAAGGTGGATGATAATCTGGTTGATATAAATTTTGGCATGTACACTAGGATTTGTGTTGATGTTAACATTGTTCCCTCATTGTCGAGGGAGGTTGAGATCATATCGGTGTAAGGCTTATGGAGGAAAAAAATCAAATTGGAAGATGAACTAGTCATATGGTAGAAAGTCCATTCAAAAGTTCATGGCACCATGGAGTGATCATAGGTCAGAGGGATATGAAGGTAGTTGATAAGAAGGAGGTTATAGAGACCATCGCTAACCAACAGTTTTGATAGTGAATTCTCTAGAGGCTCTAAGCTTGGTTGGGTAGGAGGTTGTTTTAGGTTTACTCCTTGAAGTGGTAGACACAAAGGATAGGAATCTTGATCCAGGATCGGGACATACTTAGGAGGGCGGAGAAGATTCTAGAATAAAGGATAAGCTTGAAGGTGAATGTGAAGTGCTATGACAGGATGTAGGGGGGATCAAGCTTGGGATGGTGGAAGGGTGTTAGGGGCCTATCTTGGCTAGATATAGATTAGATGAAAATCTAGAGAGGGACAAAGAATTGGTAGAACTATTGGAAAATAGCTTCAAGCTCATGGAGGAAGCGGGGGTGGAGAATCCCATTTAAGGTTTGTTCTTTGATACCTACTCCTCGGGGTCTAACTTTGAGGGTGGGTTGGAGGACATTGAGAAAGGAGAAATATAAGAGGAAAGAACACTAACGAAATCACAATTAAAAATGAAAAGGCCAAGAACTGAGAAAGGATGTAAGCGGGGAAGGAAATCTAAGAAGGAAAATTTTGAAATTTCTAGTCTAGACAAGGTTCAGATGCAACTCACTTTAAGGTCTCGAAAGGTAGTATCCCTTTCCAAAATAGAATGAGGGCCATAATGTAGAATTTTAGGGGATTAAACACCCCTAACAAGCAATTCTTGTTCAAACGTCAAGTGAGTCAAAGCAATGAAGACTTAATTATCATCCAATAAAAAAACTTGAAGATCAGGAGGGTGAAAATATATTAAGATAAATGAAAAAATGGGAGGATGATTGGGTGGATTCTAGGGGGGATTAGGGAGCTTGGGAATGTTGTGAAATACACTAGAGATCAAAGGAGAGGAGGTGATGGCAAACCAAAGATGGCAGTGTCTAAGGGTAATAGTATTGGGTGTAAATGAGACCTTTTATGCTATAAACATGTATGGCCCAATAGAGACAAAAAAAGAAGGAATTTTAGGGGTAGGTAAAGGTTATATTTTAGGATGAAGAAGGGAGGAGGATGGTGGTGGCTGGCGATTTCAATACTACAAAGGGAAATGAGGAGAAAAAGGGGGGTAGGGCCCTTTTATCTCGAGTCCAAAGGGATTTCAGGGAGTTCATAAATGATTGTATGTTGTGATATTTAAATATAAAAGTGATATTTACATGCAGAAAAATACACAAAATGGCTTCTTGAATATTGTGAAAAGGCTAGACAGGTTCCTCTTGGATGGGGATTGGATTCCTTTTCCTCAACATTTGAGACAAGAATTCTACCTTGGGTTGGCTCAAATCACTTCCTGGTTCAATTAACTATCTTTTCAAATTATTCCCATGTTAGATACCCATTCAAATTTGAAAATATGTGGCTAAGGGATGAGAGCATTAGGAAGAACATTAAATATTAGAGGGAAGGGGTTGAGCATGGCAATCATAAGCTATATGTAATTTTCAAAAAAGATGGAAAAAGTGAAGGAAAGGCTCAAGGAATGGAACAAGGTGCACTTCAAGGATATATTCAAAGAAAAGATCAGACTGGAGGGAGAATTAGAAAAATTAAACAATAAAGTGATAGACTCAGGTATGGGGGTGGAAGACTATCAGTTGGAGGAGAAACTAAAATAGGAATACTCATAGACTTTATCTAGGAAAGATATTCTAGCACCAAAAATCAAGGGAGACCTAGCCGAAAGAATGTGACCATAACACAAAATTGTTCCACAACTCCAAGAAGGCAAGAAGAAACAAGAATAGAATCTCAGAATTGGTAAATTTAGATGGTGAGATAGTTTACACGAAGAATAAATAAACAAGGAGGCTATAAAATTATTTAAAAATCTACTAAATAAGGACACTCTTCTGGATCAAGGGATCCAAGAGGAGTTTTTATCAAATATCATGTGGTTGGTGTCAGAGGAGGACAACATGCATCTCTAGGCCCCAATCACAAGTGAGGATGGTAACATTTTAGTTGAATGTTGATAAGGCTCCTAGACTCGATGGGTTCCTTGTAGGCTTCTTCCAATATTTTTGGGACATCATTGATCCAAATTTCATAAAGGTGATGGAGGAATCCAATGAGAAGTAGTGATTCTTTGGGTGTTGAATTACACATTTTTGGCCCTCGTCCCAAAATCCAAAACTACTATGGTGATGGGGGACTACAAGCCTATTTCCTTATGGTTTACAAAATAATTACAAAATTAATGGCTAAAAAGATAAAACAAATCTTGGAAAAGCTCATCTTAGAAGAAAAAAGTGGTTTCACCCCAAGAAGATTGATTTTTGAAGGGATTGTGGTGGAACACAAGGCTATACATTTAGTAAGAAGACAGGGTTCTGAAAGCATCACTAGTAGAATTTGGCAATTAAATGACTAGGTGAATAAAACTTTTAGTCACAACAACCAAAGATGACTAAATTCTACTAATTTTTTGCAACTCAACTATAAATGAGTAAATAAATGACTAATTTGGTCATTGACTAAAATATTATTTAGTCACATAAATAAAAATGACTAAATAATTAGTCACCAAATACAAATTAGACAAAATTTTAAAAACACATTTCGGCCAATTATTGGCACGATGTATTGCATGCGTCGATGAATTGGTGCTTATTGATGTTCATTGAAGAAATATTCCTTGCTTCATTCGTTACTTGCAGGTTAGCCTAACACTAAGGTGTTTTGATCAGTTATAGCAACTACTTGCATGGGTGATAAAGATTTCCAGAGGAACTGGAGACTTATGAAAAGGTAGGCAAGGGCAAGGATTTGGGAGTTTGTGGCAATGGATTTAAAGTTAATGAGGCCCTCTACAATGAATTCATATTTGGGGATGCACTCTACAAAAATTCAGAGGTAATTTGAAAGCCTCATTACATTAAACACATCTGTAGCTTTCTGATTGGCAGCTTGCAACTTAGTTACAATCTACCGCTCTTAATAATGTTCTTTTACAATCTTGCCACTATTCTGCTTCATAATGTGTTCGAGCTAAATAAAATAAAATTTGGGTGTTAGTTCCAAAATAGAATTTCCTCAAACAATTTTGATACATTTTCACTACAAGCAAAAACTATCCTTGTGCAAAGTAAACATGTGCTAGATTTACCCAAACATCAAGCATCTGAATAAATATGTTTCCTATTGCAGCTTCTTGTACCTATGTAAAAATTTCCTTTGCAATATCAAATTGACCCCTTTCAGCTAGCACAATGGCTGCCCCATTTGGATCATAAAAATTTCTTCGTCTTTGTGCCAACACTTTACAATACACTTCTCTATCCTTCTCAAGATTTTGTGCCTCCACCTTTGGATCCCTTCTCTCATTGTAAACAGCTGCAAAATAATTCCAATTTCCGAGTGAAATGTTAACAAAAGAATTCTTTGCATCTGATTCACTTTGTGCAATTTTAATTGTTTCTTTGCTTTAAGCTAGCCATCTATTTTCAGTTCCATTTTTCCAAGCATAGATAAATCATTTGATGAGTTTTTATCCCTCTTAAGTGCATCCCCAATCAATTATAGGCCTACTTAGATCTCATTTCGAGCCTAAGCCATGGTTGCAAGATGTAGATATGCACCCACATAATTAGGAAACTTGAACAATATTAAGCCTGTATAAAAGATTTTATTTTTCAGTATTATGTAGCTATTCAAACAACCTAGCAAGATTAAATAATGTTGTGACTTTATCCCATGGTAACTCAAGTGAAACACCACCTTCTTCTAGTCGATGGAAGAATTTTATATTCTTAAAAATCACAAGAAAAACTATAGAATTAGCATTGGTGATTTTATTTACGAATTCAACCAAAATGCCATTTCCTAATACCTCCATAAAAGGTTTTTGAGCCAACTCTAGTTCATCATGCTCAAAATGAAGAACACCAATGTTGTTTAACAATTGAATGGGTACTTCTTCTTTGCTCTTCTTCAGAAGAGACTTTGCAATCTTAAGAGAATCTAAGGATGCACTGGGGTCTGATGATATTAATAACCCACCCATCTTGGTAAATGCATGGGCATTAGGTGCATCTATGTGAGTTTCCTTTCTTAAAATTTCCAAAGCCTTCTCTTCCAACCCTTGTTGAGCATATATGGCCTATAAATTTTAAGATCTCACAGTTCTTAAGGTGGACCTCCAACACCTTTTCAAAATTTGAGAGAGAACTCCTAAGATCTCACAGCTTCAATTGAACCTATCCACAAAATCCTGTGGCCTCTAGCTTTCCTTGAATGAAGTGATGTAGTAGTAGTTAGTGGTGTCATAATCACCTTTACTATGATAAGATCATGCAAGAATATAATATGAATGAGATTTCATGAGAGGGTGGTTAGTTGAAACAAGAGTTGTCTTAGTCAATTGTTCCACAAGAAAATTCTTCCCTATAATAAAGAAAAAATGGTTTGATAAATGATTCAATTCCATTGCACAATATGGGTATAATTCAAAGTCTCTACACATCTTTTCCATTCCTTCATGAACACTACCTTTTTCACTAAATGTGAGAATCCTACAAGTAAAAAATACACAAAACTAACCACAAAGATTTATGTAGAGGCAGAACATGATTTCCTAATGACTTAATAAAAGTTTGTTGAGCCAAATCTAGTTCATCACACTCAAAATGAAGAACCCCAATGTTGTTTAACAATTGAATGGGTACTTCTCCTTTGCTCTTCTTCATAAGAGACTTTGTTGTCTTAAGAAAACATAATATTGCACTGGGGTTTGATGATATTAATAATTCACCCATCTTGATAAATGCATTGGCATCATGTGGATCTATGTGAGTTGCCTTTCTTTAAATTTCCAAATCCTTCTCTACCAGCCCTTGTTGAGCATATATATGGCCTACAACTTTTAAACTCTCCTAGTTCTTAGGGTGGACCTCCAAAACATTTTAAAAATTTGAGAGAGAACTCTTAAGATCTCCCAACTTCAATTGAACCTATCAAAAAAATCTTGTGGCCTCTAGATTTGCTTGACTGATTTCATGTAGTAGCAACTAGTGGTGTCATAATCACCTTTACTATGATAATATTGTGAAAGATTATAATATGAATGAGATTTCATGAGAGGGTGGTCAATTGAAACAAGAGTTGTCTCAGTCAATTGTTCCTTAAGAAAATGCTTCCCTACAGTGAAGAAAAAATGGTTTTCTAAATGATTCAATCCCATTGCATAGTATGGGTATAATTCAAATACTCTATACATATTTTCTATTCCTTCATGAACACTACAATTTTCACTAATTGTGAGAATCCTAAAAGTAAAAAATGCATAAAACTGACCACAAAGATTTATCTAGAGGCATAACATCATTTCCTAATGCCTCCATAACATTTTTTTGAGCCAACTCTAGTTCATCACGCTCAAAATGAAGAACCTCAATGTCGTTTAAAAATTGAATGGGTACTTCTCTTTTCTTCTTTAGAAGAGAATTTGACATATGAAGAGAATCTAAGGCTCCACTGGGGTCTGATGATATTAATAACTCACCCATCTTGATAAATGCATTGGCATCAGGTGGATATATGTGATTTTCCTTTCTTAAAATTTCTAAAGAATTCTCTACTAGCCCTTGCTGAGCATATATATGGCCTATATATTTTAAGCTCTCACAATTCTTAAGGTGGACCTCCAAAACCATTTCAAAATTTAAGAGAGAACTCTTAAGATCTCCTAGCCTCAATTAAACCTATCCATAAAATCCTATGGCCTCTAGCTTTCCTTGACTAATATCATGTAGCAGTGGCCAATGGTGTCATAATCACCTTGACTATGATAAGGTCATGCAATATTATAATATGAATGATATTTCATGAGAGGGTGGTAAGTTGAAACAAGAGTTGTCTTAGTCAACCATTCCACAAGAAAAAATTTCCCTACAATGAAGAAAAAATGGTTTGCTAAATTATTCAATGTCATTGCACAATACGAGTATAATTCAAAGGATCTACGCATCTTTTCCATTCCTTCCTGAACATTAACTTTTTCACTAACTATGAGAATCCTACAAGTAAAAAATGCATAAAAATGACCACATAGATTTATGTAGAGGCAAAAAATCATTTCCTAATGCCTCCATATAATTTTGTTGAGCCAAATATAGTTCATCACACTCAAAATGAAGAACCCCAATGTTGTTTAACAATTGAATGGGTACTGTTTCTCTTCTCTTCTTCAAAAGAGACTTTGGTGTCTTAAGAGAAACTAAGGCTGCATTGGGGTCTCATGATATTAATAACTCACCAATATTGATAAATTCATGGGCATCATGTGGATCTATGCGAGTTTCCTTAAAAATTCTAAATCCTTCTTTGCCTGCTCTTGTTGAGCATATATATGGCCTACAACTTTTAAGCTCTCATAGTTCCTAGGGTGGACATCCAAAACCTTTTCAAAATTTGAGAGAGAACTCTTAAGATCTCCCAACTTCAATTGAACTTGTCCATAAAATCTTGCGGCCTTTGGCTTTCCTTGACAAATGTCATGTAGTAGTGGCTAGTTGTGTCATAATTACCTTTAGTATGATAATATTTTGCAGGATTATAATATGAACTAGATTTCATGAGAGGGTGGTTAGTTGAAAGAAGAGCTATCTCAGTCAATTGTTCCACAATAAAATGTTGCCCTCTAAAGAAAAAAAGGTTTGCTAAATGATTCAATTCCATTGCATAGTACAAGAATAATTCAAAGGATCTACACATCTTTTCCATTCCTTCATGAACAATATCTTTTTCACTAACTCTGAGAATCCTACAACTAAAAATTGCACAAAATTGACCATAAATATTTTTCACTCATTTCAAACAAGCAAATTGTCAAAAAAATGGATTTAAAACTTGCAAAAAAAATCACGCTGATTTTCATGCCAAAAAAGAACCATGAGACCATACTTCATTGCTTACTATTATGCTTTGATATATTTTTTCCAAGCATCCATATCTTTTTTGAAATCACCTATTCTAGGCTTTTAGCCATAATAGCAAGGCAGTGAACTACTTGATAAAATGCTTCGGTAGACATGTATGAAAAATGTGGTAGCATAGAAAAGGCAATGAGATTTGGAAAAAAGTGCCTCAAATAAATGTGGTCTCATGGTGATGGAATGCCATGACAAATTCCATGACATGAGAATTCTTATGGATTTTCATGAAATTCCATCACCATGAGACCACACTTCTTTGAGGCATTTTTTCAACTAGTTCACTTCCTTGTCTATGCTATTGCTTACTATTATTCTTGGATACATTTTTCCCAAGAATCCTTAGCTTGTTCAAAAGCACTTGTTTTAGGATTTTAGCCATAGCAACAAGGTAGTGAGCTGCTTGATAAAATTCTTTGGTAGACATGTATGAAAAATGTGGTAGCATAGACAAGGTAGTGAGCTTTTTAAAAATATGCCTCAAAGAAATGTGGTCTCATGGAATGCCATGATAATAAAATGTAATTGGTATCTGCTCCTAGTTATTAGCTATGCAATGTGAAGTAACTGCATAACTACTTATGTTGACTTTGTAAAAACTATATTGTAATTGATATTTTATCATCTATCAACATCTAGTTATTAGTTATGCAATGTGAAGTAATGCTTTGAGTTTGAAAGATGTGCAATGAAATGTAATCAACAATTTGAATATAAACTACAAAAATATATTTTTTACAATTCATTAGTTAAACTCTCTATTTTATTCTCTCTATAACTTTATTGCTATGGAAATGCCTTTCAATTAAAAAAAATAGTTTTTGTCTCTTAGTCTACAATTTTTTGTTGCTATGTGTAGAAAATTACAGATGGATCAATGTCGAAGGTTGAATAGGGATAAATACCATGCATTTGATGAGAGAATAGCCAATGAGAGTGACATGGACAAATATCTATGTCCATGTAATGACTATTTTGGTGGAAAGGTGAAAAAAAGAAATTAGATTTAATGGCATATGATATGATATGGGAATAGTGGTATACACACTTGGAATGCCAATTATTACAAAGATACAATAGAATGGAAGAGTATGAGAGATGCAGAGGCAACAAACATAGATGAAGTGGTACCAAACATAGATGAAGATGAAAAAATGTTAGATGAAGGGTTTGAAGTTGATAGAATGTTGAATGACGGTCTAAATAATGATTGGGCCAAGTTGATGGATGATGCTTCAAAGATTGTGTATGTTAATTGTAGCTTAAGTAATTTGTCAACAATCCTTTAAATTCTTAGCTTACAAGTGGTGTTTGGTTGGAAAAAGAGAGTTTAGATCAGTTATTGGCATTATTAAGTTTTTTATTACCGCTTGACTCCACATTGCCAACAAAACAAACTCAATGTAGAAATGAAATCACTAAGCTAGGATTAGGGTATAAAAAAATCCACACATGTGTGAATGATTGTGTATTATTTCAAAAGAATATTGCAAGTGAGAGTGAATGTCTAAAATGTCATGAAGCAAGGTATAGAGAAGGGTTGAAATCAGTTGTGGTTCCTAGAAAGGTTCTTCACCACTTTTTGGTAATCCCACGATTACTCCAAATCTATAGGCGTAGAGACATTGATGAACTTATGCAATGGCATGCCCAAAATAAGAGTACTGATGCAAAACAATGGCATGTGCCTAATTCTAAGACATGGATGGAATTTGATAACAGATGGCCTGATTTTTCTCAAGTTCCTTATAATATAAGGTCGGTTTTGGCTCTAGATGGGGTGAACCCATTCTCAGATCAATGTAATAAATGGTAAACTTGGCTAGTGCTTTTAATAAACTATAAATTTCCTCCATGGTTAGAAACTAAACCATTTTTATTAATGTTATCATTGATTATACCAAGAAAGAAAAGTGTGACTTTAGATACAATTGATGCTTATCTAGAGCCATTATATTATGAGCTAATGAAATTGTGGAAAGGAATTGAAGCAATTCAATGTTTAAGGGATGGTAATTCAATCAAATTCACTTTAAGATCTTCCTTATTGTTTATGATTTATGATCTTCCTACATATGGCACATTGTTTGGTGTTAGTGTTCATGGATAACATGGATTTCCTACTTGCAAATTTAAGGATTTTGTGAGGCACTCAAGAAGTTTGCATAAGTGTATTTATTGCGGACATCGTGCTTGCCTTAAAATGGATCATTTGTATTGTCAACAAAAAACATAGTTCAATGTTCAAGAAGAGAATCGTGAAGCACCATTGCTAATAACAGGTGATTACATTGTTGAGAATAGACAAAAGAGAATTTCATTTATTGAAAATGATGGAATTGTTGGTAGTATATATGATCCATTTGATGAAAGCAATATAAAAATGTTGTGCATATTCTATAAGTTGCCATAATTTAAGGATATAGCCATTAGGCATACTATTGACATTATGTATACTGAGAAAAATATAGCCTCTTCTATTATAGAAACTCTTTTTGGTGCTTTTGATACTATTTCATCATGTGAAGAATTTTGACAACTAAAGATTCATCAAAATATTTGGATTGAAAAATATAATGATGAAAAATATAGAAAACTTAGTGCTCCTTATGTTTGGACAAAGGAACAACATGCACAATTCTTATAGTTGGTCTCAGATTCACTTTCCCATTGGATATATAAGTAGTAGTATTAGAAGCCAAATTAGCATTAATGGCTTAAGAGGCCTCAAGACCCATGAATATCATGTCATGATGGAGAATATTTTACCTATTGTGGTAAATATATTAAGTTTAGGAAAGGGGCTAAGACTGGAAGTTATAAGGTTGGGCCTAATATTAAAGATAATGAGTTTACATGTATTATATCCTTTGAACTTTGATAGTTTGAGGGAGGAGGTTGTTGAAGTCCTTTTTATATTGGAATGGGAATCTCCACCAACAATCTTTAACATTTCTATGCATATTTTGATACATCTACAATATGAACTAAAGCATTGTGGCCTGATAAGAACAAGATGGGTGTATCCTATATAATGATATATGAAGGTTTTGAAAAAAATTGTTCGTATTAGCGAAAAAAAAAAAGGCAACATGTTTGAGGGATATTCAATGCAAGAGGCCATGGGATTTTGCACATAATATATGAAGGATTTTAAAAATTTCAATTGGCATGTATGGGATGATGACTAAGAAGAGATAATTGCAGGTGAAGTTAGAAGGAAATGGATGTTCCTTCAAGCTATCACATCAAGAAAGAAGTATGATACATGCCTCTATTCCTCAAAACACAACTTCATTTGATAAGTGATGCAGGTAAAAAAAATTACACAATAATTTATTTACTCAATTTCATTTACACATTTATATTATCAATCTTACAATTTTCATGTTAATATTCTATGTAGAAAATATGAAGAAGACAATAAATCTTGGATGCAACATTGACCTCAGAGGTGTAGATGTCATGCTGATTTGATCAGAGGTGATTCTTTTCCAAAATTTCAAGAATGGATTGATAATGCAATCAGTGATGCAAAAGAAGAAGGTCAAGATATGAAAATGGAGGAAAGTGAGCTTTCACAATCTCCACATTTATGGGCTACACATTTCAGTGGAATTTGGGCCTATGGTAGTCTTTTAAGAGTGGAAGAAAAAGACAAAGGAAAGATAAATTGTGATTGTGTTGTTAGTGCTGAATTTCTTCACGAAACCAAGAAGAAATTTTATGTTGGATTCATCCAACAAATTATTCAAGTGGACTATGGTGAAAATAGTCCTATATTATTAAAATGTAAGTGGATCCAACCATTTAAAGTAAAATTTGATTAGTATGGATTTGTATGCACAAATACAAGACAATTTTTATCAGAGATAGATGAGTTGTATATTTCCCCTCTTCAAATTAACCAATCATTTCTAATTGATGATGGATGAAGCTCAGGATGGTCATATGTCATTCAAACAGAGTCTCTTTCAAAAT
Organism: Sequoiadendron giganteum; assembly: GCA_007115665.2. Classification (NCBI taxonomy): domain Eukaryota; kingdom Viridiplantae; phylum Streptophyta; class Pinopsida; order Cupressales; family Cupressaceae; genus Sequoiadendron; species Sequoiadendron giganteum. The sequence continues at coordinate 210,061,761 of CM021108.1, read as the reverse complement.
GAAAATTCATTGAAGTTGTTGATATAATGCCTGATGGGCAATATGTTAATTTACAAGAAATATTTGAAGAAGTGGATGAATATAATGATGGATTGTTTGAAAAAGAAATTTTGATTACCAATGAAGAGATTGGGAGAGAGAATGGATTGCATGTCATAAATGAGGATGAGGAATAAAATCAAGTACATGCAAACATGAATGATCAAGATTCTGATCTTGTTAGCAATACAGATGATTATGATGATGTTTTGTCACCTTAAGAGGTTAGCTTGTCACCTAAACTTTGGTTATATGTATGGTTTAATTTATTACTAAATGTAATAAATATCTGAGTATAGGTATGCTTATTCACTATTGTTTTACTGATACAATTTTTAATGTAATTATCATTATTCTATTGGTACATTGTTTACAAAAATTGAGATGTTCATTGTTGATTTGAAGTGCATTTAAAGTTAGGTTCAATCATTCTTCTTAGTTTTCTTACTTTGGTTGAAAATTTGAAAATATTTTTGTTTAGTTAGAATATAATTTCTTATATGTCCTATATGTTTTCTAGATGCAAACATATAATGAACATATATGATTTAATAATAAATATATATATCTTAAAATTAGGTGAACTAAGCCTCCCCATTACAAAAAAATAAATGATCTCTTAGGTCTATCTAACACTGAAAACAAAAATTGAGAGATTGCAAAATTAGAAAATTGTTCAATATTTTCAATAAAATGATATATAAAATATTGCATTCATAATAAAATCCAATACCGCACTACCACAACAATCAATAGAGGTATTTGCAAGATGGAAAGACATATAGGTCAATGTACAAATGCTTACCACAATATTGTGGAAACCAAATATGAATATCGTGAGGTGGCAGTGAGAACATGTTAACAACTAAAGTAAATCGTAGCCCCACAAGGGTTATACAATGAAACTATAGTATGGCTATGAAAAATAACTCAATCACTATAATTAACCTGGTATTTCATGAGATTCCAAAGGGGTGTACGTGAGGTGGTGGTACTACTACCACTACCCCCACAATGGTCTTGATATGACAAAGTGGTATGGCAGTGAACAATCACTCAACCAATAGAATTAACCCACCATCCCACAAAAGTCCAAAGGGGTGTGTGAAGGGTGGCAGTACTGCTAACACTACGATGCAGTGGTCTTGAAATGATAGAGCGGTATTACGGTACAAGCTTTCAAATCATTAAATGATTACATCGTTCGATTTCCCAATATCAACGACATGTATTCAAACTTGAAATATGGGAAGATTCTAAAATATTTTGCATGAATTGACATTAATAGTGAGGTGACCAATATCAACAACAAATATTACTTCGGACTTGACAAAATTTTGGCAATATTTCATAGATCTCAACATACTAGAGGCAAGGGAGTTCAAGCAGGAAAACTCTACAGCTATTATTTCACCAACTAAGTTCACATAAACCCTCTATATCAAGTTTATAAGAACTAAATTTTCTTCTACAAGTAGACACTTAAAGAAATCAAGTAGGAGTAAATTCTTCATCATGCCACCCAAAATAAGTCAACTTACAAGTAAAAAGGAAGAGTCCATAGTATCTAAATAAAAGAAGAGGTCCCTACAATAATCTATGTTATATGTGTTACCTAATTATGCAGACAAAGGATTGAAAAATGTTTTTAAAGATACAACCCATGGATGTAGAGACCCAATTATCGCTATCTCGAGGTGGGATCTATTTTGGTACCTCTACGAAAAAAGGGATGAGAAGATTCCAGTTTTGAATCCTTAGACCTTAGACCTTAGATTTTGCCAAATTTATAGTCCCAAATGTCTTTGTAGATGTTGAGTTTATTAAAGTATTGGCACAATATTATCACCTAGCTACCAGGACTATAAAAATTTCAGATGGTTCACCATTAGTGGTGTTGACTAAAGAAGCAATTATAGTGTTTTATGTCAAACAAGAAAGCTATCACTAAGATCGACTTGGACAGAAGTGAGGAGGATTATAGGAGATTGATAAAAACCTACAAGAGTGATGAAAATCCTTTACACATGAAATGGGTGTAAAAAATAGGAGGATACCTATCTGCCCCCCGCAAATTGAGCCATTTTTCATAGAAGACTTACAAGTATATTTCAAAATAACTTATTTTGCTTTGTGCCAAGTGCTTAGAATAGATGTTGAAGAGAGGATTCCAACCTATCTCATGACGATGGCAATGAAAATACAAAATCTTGAAGTAAACATTGAGTTTCAATTTGTTGTTGAAATTGAGAAAGGGATACATGAGGGATTTTTGCAAGTAAGAGAGAACTTAGCTCCCATAACTTTCAAGAAATATTATCTAACTTTTCATTTAATATTGTATCAAAACATAAACAGATGGACTCAAATAATGTGTTTGGGAATGATTCATGATGAAAGGAATAGGTTGCCTATACAAAATTGGTGTTACATTTGGGATAGTACTATGTAAAAATAGTTATTATGTAATATTTCATTATTATTTTGTAGTAAATGTCATGACCACTCTTGGTCATATTTCACCAATATTACCTAATAGAATCATGCAAGTATTGAGACCTTTAGCATTGAATCCAAAGTAGGGACACACTCACAATTTCAGTGATTCGTTCTTCTTAGTAGACCAAATAGTAATAATGGTCTATGGGTGTCCTCAAGCCCCACATGTTTTACCTAAATTTGTTTCTATTATAATTTAATTTTTAGAATTTATGTGGCAAATGTTATGGGTGGATTAGGATGTTATGAAAAGACAAAAAAAGGGGACATTCCTCCCTGACCTAGCTGAATGTGAGGAGCTATCTATAGGGTTTGGTACTCTTGAAGAAATTGCGAACTATTTGAATATGAAGTATTCATTGAAGTCATGTGGAGAAAGGGTATTTGATCTTGAAGGGAATATTAATTTTATAAAGTAGAAACTTCTCACTAAAGGTGGGATTACCCATGTAATGGATTACGAAGAAGATGTAATAAGAAATTTATTTACACTTGATGAAGTTTTTCAGAGGAAGAGGACGTGGGAAATCATAAAGAGGCTTGAGGAGTAGAAGAGGAAAAGGGACATTAGATTCCAAGGAATTTATGTTGAAGAAAATAATCTTATCAAAAGGATGAAAAAATAATTGACAACTTTGAAATATTATATGTTGAACCATAAAAGAAACCTAAGGGTCAGTCTTCAAAACCCTCCAAGATTCCCATCAAACCAAGTGGTATTGTAATCATAGAGCCCCTACCAGACACTTCCATAATACAATAAGAATTATCCCCTAAGAAACCAAGTCCTAAAAGGAAAAAGTCGCATGGAGTGGCCCCCTTAGTGACATATGAAATAAGTGAAGGAGTAGGGGATAGTGAAGAGGTAGCTGATGTACTTTTGAATTTTAAAGATGATGAAGTTGATTAGCCACCACCTAAACTTGTAACTAATTCTCACAAACTAGAAGAAAGAGTGGATGTACATGGGAATAATGATCAAGAAGTGCATGATTATGAAAGGGTGATTGATTCCCTTTGATGATGAATTTATTCAAACTCCCGAGTTTAAGGATTTTTTTTTTTAAGATGAAAATGAAAGAATTTGAGGAGAGACTCCAAATTAATAAGATGGGAACTGAGGAGTCACATCATGACCAGATTTTTTCCCATACTCTTAAAGAACTCAAGATTAATGAAATTACTATTAGCCCCCAAGAAGCAAGAAAATTGGTCTTAGAATGAAATATACTAATTATTCCTAGGATGGAATTAAAAATATATTCTTACTGGATCAAGTAAGAAGCCAAGAAGATCCCATGTTGGTTTTTGAATTCAATTCAGATGAGGGAATGAGTGGAACAAGTTACAATCCAAGACTTGAAACCTTAGCCTTTTGGAAAAATAAAAAAAGAACAGAAAACCAAGATTGCTTGATGTTTTAAAATAAATGAGAGGGACTTCCATGGTAAAGACACTCCAAGACACATCATAATTAGAGGCAACTACTATGACAATGCACTCAACAATGATTACAAGGGATGTGGTTAAAGCTATGGAGATTAGATTGGTAGAATATGAGAAAGCACAGATTGATTTGAATGATGAAGTGAATAGGTTATTCATAGAAAATGTTAAATTGAAAGAGCATTTGAAGGGAGAAGGTCCTTCCCAAAGCACAAAATTAACAATTTACCATCCCCTTGCCATCTAGACTGATATAGGTGCAATTAGTGTTGAACAAGTTAATGTGCTAAAACAAGAAATTGAGAAGTTGAAAAAGACTAATGAAGAATTAAAGGAAAGAACAAAGAGAGAAACCCTCAGGGTATTGGAACATATATTGGAGCATAGGGTTAAATTAATTGTGGGAAAATTGGAAAATGTGTATGAATTTTATGTCTCGTTGTCACAAGTAGTTGATCAGATAAAGTCCCATGTACCTATATTGGACCCCTTATTCAAGAAATGGTAACCTATATACATCACACCTTAATGAATTTGTGCAGAATTTTACAAAGGAGTGTTCAAGCCCTCGCAACTTTAAATCCTACTGAGAAAATGGTCTGAATGGTCACAGCTGAATTTCAATACATGTTTGCAGAAGACCAAAAGATCAAGGAAAGAATGGATTCATTTCACACACTAAAGTAGTGGTTCATGCCTAAGATACTAAGGGATGATGATCAACTAAAAGGCTCCAAGGATTGAATAGATGAGTTTAGCAAAATTCTTCCCAACTGTTTCACTAATTTATAGAAGGATGGTGACATAAATATTCATTGCCTCAATTTAAGCTTGGATAGGATAATTGCACTGGATGTTGGATACTCAAAATTCATCACAGATAGAAAAGGATTATTAGACAGTAGATGGAAGAGTCACTTGGTCAACACAAAAAATCTAGGAGTACTAATGGCCTCATGATTACCCGGTGTACCAAAGGGAGAAGACATATGTAGCTCCCCCAAAAGAATAGGCCTTGCAGTGAATTACCAAGCCTTACATATACTATCATGGAGAGAGAACCTTGCTAGATATGAATGATCACGGTTACCTTACGGTGATTAATGGTCTTTCATATCTTGCGAGTGTCGTGGACTTCAACAACTGATAAATTCTCTTCACTTCTCATCTTCCATTTCTTTTATGCAATCCTATGTAAACAATGATAATTAAGACTTTTGATTTATTTTAAAAGTGGGTAACTAAAAAGGAAATTTTTTACATGTCAATCATGACAAAATTTTGAAATGTATTATAAAATCTTTTTGAAGATCAATACAATGAAGTTATAATTGGTGGCCAAATTCTAGTTTTAATTGTTTGTTGAAGTGAATTAATGAATGCTATCTTGTTGTCTCCAGTTTGTTCTTTCCTTGTTATTTAAATCAATATATCTAGGGTATATCTGGTTTATCAAAACACATTTGTTGTCAAACAATTCATTTTGTACTACATTTTGGTGTCAAATCTTTGGTAATTATGGTTAGTTTCATTACATTCAAATTTTGAATTGTGGGATATTATATATAGTAAATAGATTGATGGTTGTTTGGATAGTGAAATTATCTCTCTTAGAAATTAAATAAAATATATTGTCTTGAAATATCTAGAAGGATTATTTTAATTAAAGAGGATTTTGTGACTATTTTTCTAACAATGATTGACAATTATTTTACAGTGCAACTACCTTACTATTTTCATTCAAGATACAAGTCATGATCAAAGTCAAGAGCATACCAAGAAGATGGTACTCTACTTCAAACCCTCAACATCACTTAGTTTAGTCTACTTACATGGGAATATTAAGGAAGTTGCCAAACAATTAATATATATCATTTTTTGTTTGTGAAAGTGAATCTTGTGAGATCTAATATGGCAGTGGATCAATATCTAGTTTCTTAAGTAAAGATGATGTCAGAGTTGGGAAACTTGTTGTGAAACATCAGGTTAGTAATTTTGGGATGTTAAGGCTTCCCAGTTGGATATCAAAGATATTTTCTCATCAACTTAATTTGGAATTTATGTATAAATGGATTCTTTCATGGTGTAGGTCTTAATTGAGACAACACATGAACCGAGGTTGACATTTTTGTTGTCCAAGTTTGATGGTATTCTTGGGCTTGGTTTCCAAGAAATTTTTGTTGATAACGTTATTCCAGTCTAGTTAGTGTTGATAGCCTTCATTCTATAATATGTCAACTTCATTCTATAATCTGAGTGTATCACCTTTCTTAAATTTTGAACAAGGTTCTAAAATCAAGGGTTCAATATGCATATTTTAGGACTATGTCGAACACTCTGTTTAAGGAATTTGTTGACAAGGCTACAATTTTTTAGTTGATTTATCTTTCTGTTGCGTTTGGAATTTCTTTTGTAAACTTGCAATATACAATTCACTTTTATTCTTTCTGAATTGAGACTAATATTAATTTTGTTGGTTGTATTGAGGCACAACTTCATTCATGCTAGAAAATGTAGGACCCTATTGCTCACATCAAATGGCACATTGCATATAAAGGAGGAAAGATTCTAGTTAGTTTATTGTTGATTTCATTGAAAGAGAGAGCTTCATATATGGGACACGATCAACACTCTCCTTGGATTCTACACATGACAACTTGCTCTAGGAAGATTTCCCACATTGTAGAAGTTTTAAGAGATGAAAGGGGCATGTGATCACATTGAAGGGCTTCAAGAATGTATTTCCATCATTGCAAAAGTTTTTTGGAGAAGTTTCTTTCTTCTAGTCATTTCTCTGCAATATTGTAAGTCAAATTTTTAGTCTTGTGACTGAAAATAACAAATGTAATACTCTATTTATAAGATATAACTAGAACACCTTTATTTTATTAATAAATTTCATTGATTTTTCATTCTTAATGGCTATCTTATTTTTTGAAATTGATGAGGGTATGTGCAGGATCATGATTGGCCAAAAAGTGGCGATATGTAAGTGATATGATTGCCCATGTGGTTGAAGACTTTTTTTTTACGCAAAATTGATGAAATGAAAAGTGTTTTTAAAGGAGGTTCTCATCTTTCCAGCAATATAAATTATGTTTTACTTTGAATTTAATAAATAATTATTATTCATTTTCTATTTGGATTACGACTAAAGTCCTAATTGATAGGCTGATTGGAAAGCATTTATAGCTTTCAAACAGTATCACATTCTTTGAATCTGAAATATGTGTCACATTCTATGCTTCACATACTATAGGATTAAAAAAATTGAATTTCATGAAGTTTTGACGAAGTTAAGGTGGCCTGACATACGATTTTTTATAGTTTTAAAAAGTTGTAATAAAAAATTCATAATTAATTATTTACTTGGAAAAAAATTACAAAAAAATATGTATCACATCGGGACATGAGTCCTCGACTTATGTATAAAATATTATAAAAAATTATTATCATTTTATTGTGGTTAGGGTGGTCAAACAAACACCTACTTATTTTTTACTTGGAATTTAAGTACTACTGCATTGAAATTTCAAATTTTCACCAAATAGGTTTTAAAATAAAAATAAACCCAGTAGTTCAGAAACTACATTCAATTTTCTATAGATTCTATTGTTGCATATTTTTGAAATAATATAGATAAATTATTCAAATTTTAATGTTAAGTTACCTAACTCTGATTTTCTGAATTTTCATTGCCACTTAAGGGCCTGTTTTGTCCATGATGATCCTACACATACCCAATATTGATGTGTATTTTTGTGTTTTATGCTCAAATCCTCAAATATCATTCAATTAAAACTAATAAATATACTACTAATTGACATCAATTAATAATTAAATTGACTAAATATACTACCAATTGCCAGAAATCAGTGAACAATGAATAAAAATGACTAAATATACAATCAAATTGATCAAACTGATGATTAAAATTAATGACTAAATAAACTACCAATGCGTAGAAATCAGTGAATAAAAATGACTAAATAAGTGACCAATTAACAACAATCAAGGACTAAATATATCAGTGAATAAAAATCTGACTAAATAAGTGACCAATTTACAACAATCAATGACTAAACCAACAACTAAATAAGTGACCTGTTAAATATATCACTGAATAAAAAATGACCAAATAAGTGACCAAATTACAATAATCAATGACTAAATAAGTGACCAGATTACAACAATGAATGATTAAATCAATGACTAAATATACTACCAAATCGATCAATCAAAACAACAAATAAATGACTAAAAATGGTTTAGTCACCAATTTCGTGGCATTATATATGACTTGCAATAAACTACTAATGGTCACGTGACCAAGTTTAGTCATTTATAAGTAATTTTTTTAGTAGTTTATTGTTGTTCTATATTAGTGCATGATCATCAAGTTGGATATTTAGAAAGCCTATGACCATGTGGAGAGGGAATTTCTGGTTAAATTTTTGGGTTTGATTAGAATTAGATTAATTGGGTGAGGGCATGTACTACGTCTCCCAAATTTTGTGTCCTTTTCAAAAGATCACCATAGGAATAATTTTCTTCTAACATAGGCCTTAGGTAAGGCAACCCTTTATCCTCTTTCCTTTTCGTAATCATCGCTGAAACTTTGGGTAGAAAAATCATGATAGAGTAGGTGGCTAGTAATTGGAAGTGTATTAAAGTTGACGCAAGGGTGGATGTGATGTCTCATTAGCAGTTTGCTGATGAAATGATATTGTTTCGACGTGCAAGTAGAATGGAGGCTAGGCTAATAGGTGAGTTTTGGATAAGTATTGCTCTACTTCTAGCCAAAAGGTGAATTGGCAGAAATTTGAGGTCTCCTTCTTCAACATTCACCCTGGCATCCAAAGAGATATTGCTTCCGAGGAAGTTCTTGGGGATGCCTCTCTTTGCTGGTATCAATAAGAGTGGACTTGGGGAAATTTTTATCTCTAATTGTAGTAACAAGATGGAGCTATGGAAGGGAAAATGGCTATCAGTTGTGGGTTGAATCATGATGATTAGGGAAGTATTGTAGGAAATCCCAATCTACTCAATGTCCTACCTCAAACTACCAAGAAAAGCTGGGGCTGACATCAACAAAATGATGCAAAAATTCATGTGTAATGGGACTGCTAGAGAGAAAAAAATACCATTAATTACTTGGGATGGTATGTGCTCGCCAAAGGAATCTAATGGGGCTGGTTTGAGGTAGCTAGAATTAATAAACTTGGCTCTCAACATGAAGCTAGTTTGGAAGATGTACAACAAACCAAATAAAAAATGGGTTAGGATCCTTCAAAACAAATATCTGGATTTCGATGACCTGAAGTAGATTCTTACCACTATCGATTCCCCTAGGGTATCAACAATATGGAATCTCTTGCAAGAGTGTAGGGAGATAATAATTAAGCACATCACCTAGGAGATTAAGGATTGAAGGAAGGTTTTGTTTTGGGATAAATCTTGGGATGCAAGAGTGACATTAGGTCTAGACGAAAATTTGGGAGATTTGAAAGTAGTCTTATGCCAGAGGTAGGGTGAGAAAGTCAGAGATTATGTTGAATGGAGGGAAGTGGAGGGGGTTAGGAGCTAGGTATGGAAGTATTTGGATGGAAACAATACTCCATAGGTGTAGAAGACTCGTTTGCATGAGGAACTGGAAAAGAGACACATCATGATTTCTAAGGAACTAGATAAGGTGAGATGGCATGACTCCTTGACTGGGGAATACTTGGTGAAGTTTGGATATAAAATTAAAGAGAAGGAATTAAAGAAAGAGGACTGGCCTTTAAGCATCTCTTTTGGCATCATGTTTTCCTACCCAAAGTAGGGGTGTTTTCATGGGTGGCATTCCAAAAATGGATTTTAACTAAAAAAATATTGACCAAACTTTGAATACAAGTTCCAAGCAGGTGTGCCTTGTGTGAAAAGGTGGGAGAGGATGTAGATCATCTACTACTTGGCTACAAGGAGGTGAAATTTTTTTGGCACTTGGTGATGAGTAGGATGGGTTGGCAGTGCTTGATTCTAAAGTACCTGGAGATATTTGTTTGTAATGTGGCCAAAGGGGTGACATTGGGGCATAAAATCTAGAGTTTGTGGATGATGGCTCCCTCGATCATAATTTGAGAGCTTTGGAAAGAATGGAATTGAAGGCTATTTTAGGATAAATCAATGGAAAAATTTATGTTGGGGAAAAAAATCAAAGGATACATAGTGGAGATAGTCAATGACGTGACTCGATATCAAAAGCTTAAAGTAAATTACTTCACGAGCTAGGATGGGGAAATCAAGATGGTTTGGCTTGGGATTTCTGCCCCCCCATTAATGGGGTCCTAGGAGCTAGTCTTGTGGGCGCCAAAAGGGATGATGTATGTTGGACGGCTCAAGAGAAGGGTTGGGTGAAGGTCAACTTCAATGGAGCAATGAAGGGGAATCTAGGTGAGAGTGGGGTTGGTTGTGTGGTAAGGGACCATGAAGGGAAAGTTTTAGTGGAAAAATCAATCTATTTGGGGATTGTCACAAACAACGAGGTAGAGTTTTGGGTTCCTTTGATAGGCCTCCAATGTGCCAAAAATGGGAATTTACAAAAAAATCATGTGGAGGGGGACTCACTAATCATAGTCAATGCTATGAGGATGGGGTGGAATCCTAATTGGAAGCTAAGTGGCTTAATTTGATAACTCATATTTTGGCTTAATTGGATGAATATAGGGTGGTGCATGCATACCGTGAAGGTAACACAGTGGCAAATGATCTTGCAAAAAGTACCTCAATGGTGAGGTTGGGTTTTTTGGCTTAAGTTTACCCAACTTGGCGATGGGTGGTACATAGTTCATACCTTGTGAATCATGTGGGGACACACATTGGTATGTGGGCTACCTTAAATGGTTGTGATTTCCAAGATTTTTCCATGAATTGTTTATGCAATGCAAGTGTGGAGTGGGTTGGTTGTTGTAGGATGGATACACCTATTAGGTTGGAGTGCTCGATGAGTTAGCTGGCATTTATAAGGGAGGTGACTATGAAGCAACTAGGTAACATTTTTAAGTCGAGGCACATCTTTGTTCTCCATGTTGTGAAGATGATGCTTGGTGAGGAATTTCTCTACCACTACTATTAGCATAGGGTTAACATGGATATTTTTTCTATGTTTCTGGCATCAATTTTGTATGTAATGGAAACAAAGGACGTGGCTCGTCAATTGTGTAAGAAACTGGTTTGGGGAAAGTATCTTGTTGGCTTGGAGGATGCAATAGAAAACTATGAGGAAGGGCATATCATTCCATTAGCTAGTGACTATTACATGTTCAACTGCCATGGGGTACCTCCAACATGACATCTTCTAATTTCTATGAATGACCTATCTTCTCTTCCTCAATTTTGAGTGGTTACGACAAAGAGTGTAAGGTTTCTAGAGAAAATGTTGGGGTTGGTTCTGGATGAGGCTACAAGATGGCTCCAGGCATATATTTCCTCTGAAGGCCTGGTGGATGAAGGTGGCACTACCATTTGGGGAAATCCTAGGTTTCATAATCACCTCTAGTGAGCGTGTGCCTTTATGTTTTGTGGTTCCTAGGTATGATTGGGGTTTACAAAGCTAATGTGCCTTGGTGGGGATGGGTGTCTGTGGTTAGAAAATGTAATGGTCTGGTTTCTCTTGTCGGTGGGGTATCAATTTTTTTGGTGTCTTGGGTGGGGTATGAAACTATTGTTATGTATTGCACTATTATTTCTTTATGGTGCTCGAAGATGTGGGTGATGGGTTCGGTCATACGACCTCGAAGGGTAGGGGTGGTTCGGTTTGGAGGAGGGTATGAAAGTTGATGTCATGGTTTGGTCTGAATTTTGGGTGGCTTGTTGATGTCACCTTGGTAGATGAATGTACTGATCTTTTTTGAAAATAAATATATGGGTGCAGACCCTTAGCTACTTTTGCATTGATAAAAAAATTACTATAATATATAATATATATTATATATATTATACTATATATTATATATTATATACTACATTATAATATATATAGAGTGAGAGAGAGAGAGGGAGTGAGAGAGAGAGAGAGTTATCTAGGTAGGGTAGGAGAGATGGAGGGAGGGAGGGAAAAACAAGAGAGATAGATAGAGAGAGAGAGAGTGGGGGTGGGAAGGATAGAGGAAGGGATAGACCTAAGAGAATGAGGGGGATGGGAGGGATAGAGTGAGGGATTGACTTGAGAGAGGTGGGGTGGGAGGGACAAAGTGGGGGAGAGACTTGAGAGAGAGGGGGGTGCGAGGGACAGAGGGAGGGAGAGACCTGAGAGAGAGAGGGACGAACATATAGATATAGAGAGGGAGGGATGGATGGATGAAGTGATGGAGGGAGATGACTAATATAGAGAGAGGGTGGTGGGAGGGATAGAGGTTGGAAGAGAGTAGAGAGAGGGAGGGAGGGAGGGAGGGAGAAAGAGAGAGGGAGTAAGAGAGAGTTATCTAGGTAGGGTGGGTGAGATAAAGGGAGTGAGATACCTAAGAGAGTGATAGAGAGAGAGGGAGGTGAGGTAGAGACTTGAGAGAGGAAGGGAGTGAGAGAGATAGTGTAGAAACTTAAAAATGTCTTGAATGGTATTACACACATGAATCTAATATATTAACATCATTTCATCTTGAAACCCATCTTCTTTTCGCTTGTTTGATTAAATTAACCTAGTTATTTAATCAAATGCTTCATTTTCACCTATTAATCTAATTGAACTAGTTGGGTTAATTCACTCCTTCTTGGACTAAAATTTCACTTTTTTTAATTGAATAAGTCAAATTATTTAATTTAAACCTTATTTCCTCTCATTTCATAAAATAATATTTATTATTTAATTAAATGTCATTTTGAACTCCTTTTTCATTAAATAAGTTGATTATTTAATGGATATCATATTATTCTCCATCTTGCACATTCAAATTTAGTTTTAATTACTAAATTGTTAATTTCCCCTATCATCCACTTGCATAGGGAATATTCCAAAGGAATATTCTCCTATCTGGCTCCAAAAAGGGAATGATTTATTTCAAACAAAATTTGTAACAAACTTTCAAAGTTATTACAAAGTGTGTTTGTTTGAATCATTATTATCCCTTGATATTTCCTTGATCCATGTGATCTTTGACTCTCATCCATTGATGATAATCCTTGATCCATGTTTCATCCTTCTTTCAAAATTGACCATTGATAGATCAAATCGATTTGAGCCCTTGATTTTTAATTTTCTCTCCTATAAATACATCACTATTTGGATAGAAATAGATCCATATTTTGATAGAAAATTTATGCTATTGAAATTCATACTCACTTGCATCCATATTGAGAATTTTACTAGAATTTTAGATTAATCATCATCCTTATTATGTTAAGCATTCATTAATGGCTTCCATGTTAACTTAGTTTGCATCCATTTTAGCATAAGATGCATCCATGACTTATATCTTTGAATTTTGTTTTCATTGAGAATAGATTGCATCCATTTTATCAAGAATTTTAGCATTTATAACACCATCTTTATCATGTTAAACTAGTTTCATATCATGTTTCATTTATATCTCATTGGTTTTATCAGTTTTCTTCAATAAAATTGATTGAGAAAAACTCATATTATCAAAGGGATTGGGAAAGGGTCATCATTCCACATCAATGCGACACCACTCCCCTAATGGGATAAGATTCAATTTCTTAGAATAGATTTCCCTTACAGTTTCATGTTGATTTCATGTTATTTTAATGGGTTCTTGTTCTTTGAAATTTTGAATATCTCATTGGGATCATTGCTTAGGGGATTAAATAGAGTTTAAATTCATTTGGATCTATCATATTTAGTTCACAGAATGACTTTGGTCACATTCTGGTGTTAGAAGGAGGGCTATACTAATTGAATCTGATGAATTTCTCTTTAGATTCCTATCTTCTTGATTTTGCAGATATAGCGACACTTTTGGAGCCTACAATGATGCCATTGTCAAGTGTCGCCATATAGCGATGCCTTTGTAGGAATTGAAATGAAGGATAATTAAATCTAGCAATGCCTATTAAATATAGTGACACTATTACTTTTTGAATTTATCATAAATTTGAAAATAGTGACTCCTTTGACATAGTGACACCTTTTTCATCTCTATTTGTTGTAGGGCGACACTTTTCAACTTTCACCAAAGTGTCGCCTTTGAATTATAGTGACACCTTTTGGAATTATAGTGATTCCTTTGTGTTCAACGATTCTTTTTAATGGTAAACAAAACAAAGAGTTAATATTTCCATGTGATTTAAATTCTCAATTTCATATGCACTCTTATATCTTTCTGACATCTGGGTTTTTTGTTTTTGAGGCCAATTGGTTTTGCAGATTTAAGAAAATTTGAAATGAAGAAACATACTATCATTCATCCAGACATTGTAAAAAGTGTTTTTATACTTATGGGACAATTATAACCCATCAATATGCTGATTTTCTTTATGTTTTAGGACCAACTAAATTTCCATTGGGTTTAAAATTTACTTTCAAAGTCTGTTAAAATTGGACCCCTACATCCTCATTTTGCAATATTGGCTTAAAATTGAACAAAACAAAAAAATACTTCCATTGGTGCTTAAAATAAATTTATTTTTCTTTATGGGATTAAAAGAATGAGTGATTTTTTTGATTTTCTATACTTGTATTCTGTATCCACTCCCCTTGCGCTTCATGTGATCTTGGGTGAAGAGAAACATTCAAGTATACTTATGTTTCTTGTGTAAACTTGTAGTACGTATCCACTCCCCTTGCATTTCGTGTGATATTGGGAGAAGAGAAATACTCAAGTGTAGTTTCATGCTTTGAGTCACCCTTAAGAGAGGGCTTGTTGTGTGACACATCCGACAATGGAGAACTCATAGTGAAGTTCTTACAAGCACATTTATCGATGGGCTATATTAAAGGATGTGAAATCATGAGACATTAGCATCAATCCATGCCAACAACAAACTGTACCTAATCCAATGCCTTAAGTGGCTAGCAGGTGAGTTTTGGTTCTGGTGTTCTCAGTTTTTTGTCATTAAGAACCTTGTTTAAATAGTGGCCAACTTTATCCATCCAAAGAGTTCTTTAAAGTGGTGCATCAAAACTTAGATTCCAATAAGTTACTCTCCATGTCCGATTTTGGTTAAAGTGTAGAGGTTAAGAGTTCATTCTTAACATACCTCTACAATCTTTCCTAAATTTCATGTAATATAATTTCTTCTACTATGAAGGGCATGAGGCAAGCCAACCAAGAATAATGTACCCATTTGAGCTAGGAATGTTATTTCTTGTGAGTTAGTTTAACACATTGATTGATTCTAAAAACATCTCAAACACACATCAACATGATTCATCAAACTTCAAACCCTTTGGATTAAGTATGGATACCTTTTGAAAAAGTCTTAATATTACTAATTTTCCCTACGGATTTTATCCTTAGAGGCTTCTAAGTTTTTGTCTTATATCTAAATCTATACTTTCCAAAGTTAATGTAAGGAACTATGTCCTTAGCTTCATCATTTTCACACAATAGACTTTGTGAAATGAAGGTTTCTTAGACATATACATCTTTAGTTTGAATATTAATTAAGAATTTATTGATGTGGTAATCAAACAATCTCACTTAAGCAAATATTAAATGAAATGAACACATCACATTGATGTATGCTCAAACATTGACTCCCCAAAACAAGCAAATTGAGACAAGGAAATTATTGCAAACCATTGAGTCCAAAATTATTGAGTTCTATTGTCAAAATCATTGGGTTCTATTTCCAAAATCATTGAGATCTATTTTACCAAAATAATTGAGTTCTTAGGTTTTTATCACTTTAGAGGTATAGCATGTTTCTCACTACCTTGGTCTAAAAAAATGAAGGTTCATTTTAGGTTAACATTTTGGGTCGATCATTTCATCTTATCTTTAAACATTTTATATCTCACTTCACCAAACTTTAGACACTTCTGGACACATCAACACTTTAGAATTGGAGATTTCTCAAACCAAACCCCTAACTTAGCTACTTTGTGTGTGAAATGGATCTTTTTCCATGCATTTAGTTGAGTTAGTTATCACATTTATGGACTAGTTTATCTTAAAGTTCACAAGTCTACCTTGAAGATTTACAAGTTCATTGACACCTTTATCCATGATATCAAAACAATCAACCCTATAGTCAAAATTGTTTCCACAAGTGTTTAGAAAGATCAATCCCCATATCATTCACCCTTTTCATCTTCCATTCACATCATTGGTCCGAATCAACTTAGAGGGTCCCTTCTACTAAAATCTGATTCAACTAGAGAGTTTCAACATTACAAATCTCAACATAACTCTCCCATAGGTGACCCACAACTTATGGTTACGACAAGATCACAACACAATACAATCATGGAACAAAACAAAAACACATCTACCACAAGTGATCCTACTCCAAAATAATTTGACCCAAGGAGCCAATGTAATCCCCTCACAACAACCACAAAATCTATTGAGGTAGAAGACATCACAAATAACCCATTTGTGCTCACTAAAGAAGAAATACTTGAGTATAAACAATAACATCAGACCTTAGAGAGGGGCTTCAATTCCCCCATATTTTTTCGCATAAACCTTGACACAAGGCTTGAATCCATCTATGATTCAACCAACTCCATCACTTGTGCCAAGTCAAATTTTAACACCTAGTCTTGCAACTAAGCTTGCCACCAATTTTGGTCATGCTCTTCCTTTTGAAAGCAACACACTTGTGGGTACTCTAAAAAACAATCCTCCCCAAAACACAACTTGGACACCTACATTTGGTTCCTCATCCCATTCTACCATTATCATTCTCGAGAATCCTCTACATCCACACAAACCACTTACATTCCATAACTCTATGATGACCTCAATGTTTCAAACACAACCATCTTCATCCATCACCATGACTAACACAAGTGTGCCTAACATTATGCAAGGTAATGTGAACCAAGTGTCTCAAATAGACCAACAAGGGAAAGTTAACACCCTTACACAAAATCAACCCTGATCACAACAAGGGATATCTTCATCCAATCACCCAATGGGCATATCCATCCCATTGGTTTCACAAAACACATCAATCCCATCTATCATAAACCCAAATAAAAGAAACAAATTGATCATAGACCCCATCAACCAAGGTAATACCTTCAGTCCCAAGTCAAACATAGCAAGAAAATCCCTAACACATCGATCAAGGGAACCCTTTGGCTCAAGGTCCTAATATGCCATTTCCATCACAATACCAAATCACACCATCATCATCTTTACCATTAGTCCCACACATCATGCAAAATCAAATAGGACCTCCAACTTACATTCCTCCATCCCAACCCACAATTTTGCAAGGAATGCTAAACCAAAACAACCCCCAACAACTCATTGTCAACCCATAAACCACTCAAACCATAAACACCCAAAATTCATCTCACATTTCTCAACAAAAAAACACTTCTACATTGCGGACACACACTCTAGATTTGTAACAAGAACAATAGGGTTATCAACAAACCTTACAACAACAATCTCAACAATAATCCTTAGTCGCACAACAATGAAAAAAATCTCAACAACAAGCCTTAGTTTCCTAACAACAACAAGCTCAAAAACATGCCCTAATCACACAACAACATTGAGCTCAACAACAAGCCTTAGTTGCACAACAATGAAAGTGAAATCAACAACTTCTAGTTGCACAACAACAACAAGAAGCTCAACCACAAGCCTTATTCACAGAACAAAAATAGAAAGCCCAAAAACAAGCATTACTAGCATAATAGTATGCCCAACAATAACAAGTGCTTGCACAACAACAACAAATTTTTTTTTAATATAACTCTAAAAAAAAATTGTCAATCCAATTTCTCTAGGAGCATATACACCCTCATTTCACAATACACACCATAAAATACCCCATAATATCAAAATACCACTTATAACTCATCCAACATCACTCAATACACAACATATGCTCCTTCTCTAAATCCAAAAGATGATGTTTCATTGCAGCTCAAGGTGCTAACATAACACATCTAGAACATTCACATGGGAAAAAAAAGAAACCACATACAAAAAAAAATCTTTTGTCCATACCTATTCGATAGAAACATCACAATGGTACCTTTCCACCTAGTTTTGGGATCCCTAAGTTTGATAAATACAAAGGGAGGGGAAATCCTATGGATAACATCAAATAATTTTTATGTCATGTGTATGGAGGTTTCCTACAATGAGTCATACTTGATGTGACTCTTCCCACAAAGTTTAGCAAGCCCAACAATCGATTAGTTTTCATAGTTTCATCTAGGGATCAATAAATTTCATGAAATAATCGATAGATTCATATACCACTGCTCCTTCAATCTTGACATGGATGTAAGCTTAGAAGAGTTGTATACACTCAAGAAAACAAAGGAGAATCCTTCACTAGTTTCTTACAAAGGTAGAGGAAAATAGCTAGTAAGAGCAAGTGGCCTATATTCCCAATGAGCAACAAGTGGGGATTATCATAGAAAATGTTGACCCAGAGCTATTCTTCCACTTAAAGATGTAATGTATCACCACCTATGATGAGCTTGTCCCTAGGGCCCTTAACATTGAAAGAGCCCTAATCTCATAGAGAAACACACAAGCGTACAAAGATAGTCACCTATCTACTAGTTAAAATGACAAACTTCACATCTAGGATAAGAACAAAACTGTAACGAATGGTGGCATTGTTGATACTAAAGTGGTCATTAGTGCTCCTAGGAAAAACACAAATCAACCAACCAACATCCAACCAATTGTGAAAAAAACCACACAACCACCACAAAATAACCAACTCAATAATGTTGATGTCCAACAAAGAGGACCCCCAATAGAAATAACTATCCTAAATTCAAATAAACACCATTAGGGGAACCTATTGAATCTATCATGCATAAATGGTATAGTCAAACTTGATTACATTTCCCAATTTCCTGAACTATGAGGAATGCCAAGTTAAACCACCTTGGTATAACAAAAAGGATCTTTGTGACTATCACAAAATCAAAGGACATAAGACAACAAACTGCATGAAACTAAATAACATTATCCAAGACCTCATCAAAAATGGATATGTAACTGTCAAATTACCAATGGCTAAGAAAGACCTCAAGATATACAAGACCCTATTGCGAGATCATAACAAAGGGAATGACAATAGAAAAGGGAAAGATTACAAAAATTTACATGTTTATTCCAATGTGGTCAACTCTTGTGAAAATTTGGTAACGCTCATCACTGTCAAAGGACCTAGTGTAAAATGTGGAGTCACCACACAATGTGGCAAGGTTACAATCCAAGGAGCTCCATCCTAACCTAGGGCACAACCTAAAAAATCAATGTCAGGCCCTAGAAACTATAGTCTCCTAGATCAAGTAAAGAAAACCCCTACACAAATCTCTATTTTGGAACTATTGAAGCTATCTACTGCACATAGGGATATACTAGCAAAGGATCTATCCACATCCTCCATCCCTGAGAATATTGATGCAGATCAATTTCAATCCATGGTAGGGAATATCACTACCCATCATCTCCCCACCTTCTCAGAAAAATATCTCCCAACACAACTATCTCACAATCTCACTTTGCACTTTGAGGTCATTATTCACAAGAATAAGGTTAAAAGAGTTTTAATAGATGGAGGTGTTGGTCTAAACATTTACACCCTTTAGTTGATCAAGAACTTGAGATATTCAATAGACACTATTGAAAATACAAAGAGTACAACCATAAGGGCATATGATGATCAAGAAAGAGTTTCACAAGGCATCATCAAGCTACCTATCTAAGTGGGGCTTGTAATTGTTGAAACCACATGCCAAGTACTAAATCTTGACCTCCGCTAAAACATATTGCTTGGTCGATCGTGGATTCATGCCATGCAAGCTTTAGCTTCTACCTATCACCAATGTGTCAAGTTTCCTTTTGTGGATAAATAAATCACTATCCATGGAGATCTTGATCCTTTCTACTATTACAAAAACCTTGAGGCTATGTTCTACAAGATCCCCCAAATACCTAAGAATGATAAAGGGCCTACATCCTCCTCATTTGTTCACCCATCTAACCTTGCATCAACCTCATAATCCAAAACACCCATTGTGCATAATATATTCGACATCAAGGTGGTAATCAAGGATGATGGTTGTGGAGATTATAAACTAAAGAATGACACACTTTTGTGCTGGGAGAGCTACCACTTTCCCAAAATCTTGTGGGAAACCCCAACCTATAAAAAAGTGGTTGACACATTGAAACTAGCATCTATCACCTTCACTAAGAGGGGAGACTTGAACAAAGAAGATGTCAATAAGGAAGATACATCTAAAATTATCTATCAAGACAACCTACCCATGCCCATTATTCCCATGTAA
The DNA here is from genome assembly GCA_007115665.2 of Sequoiadendron giganteum. Classification (NCBI taxonomy): domain Eukaryota; kingdom Viridiplantae; phylum Streptophyta; class Pinopsida; order Cupressales; family Cupressaceae; genus Sequoiadendron; species Sequoiadendron giganteum. The sequence goes on along the minus strand of CM021108.1, from coordinate 210,041,333 downwards.
GATGAAAACAAAGGTTTATAGTTAATGATGGGAATGGGGTACAATAAGAATGAAAAGATAGGACAAAATGAAAATGGTTTGCTAGAACCCATCATTCCTGAGAGACGTCCAAAGAATATTTTGTTAGGATGTACTACTAGTAAGGTTACCATTATTACAAAAGGTACATTTGATACAAAGGCTGAGGCTTCCTCTTGGTTAACAACATCACGTGATCCTACCCTAGATGACCTCCCACTTGACTTTGTTGATCTATTTGAGGGTACCTCTCTCTTTATGATATCGACAACATCTTTCACCCCAAATGACCAAACCAATAAATTAAGCCTAGTATACCCCAACTCATTGAATAGGACCAACAAGGACCACCAATTATAGATTTATTCAAAATTGATGAGGAAATCTCCAAATTCATGGCTCTGCAAAATTATACTTTGTGGGGATCAAAAAGTAAGATCTAATATAGAGCTAGACACATAGATGTATTGATGAGTCTTGATTTTCACCTATTTAGTGGGTAGAATCTATTGTTATTTTCTAATATTTCCATAGAATTTTATATTATATGCTGACACTTTCATATAGTTTCTCTAAGTTATATGACATATGGACTAAGTTTATTTTTACTTGTTTTAATTATATTTACCCATTATGTGGACCATATATGTTTATCTTGCATGTGATTGATGAATGTTCTTTAAGGTGATTATGATTATGCAATTACTATGTGTACTGACATTATTCTATAGACATGATTGAAATGTTAAGCTGAGAAATGCAGCCACTAGCCAGTCAGGTTGAGGAGTCGTGCAAGGGTCAACTAAGGACAACGGTGGAAGATTCTTGTGTCAGCCGTGTGTAACCGGCTTGCACCGATATTTAATGGAATTGAGCATTGTGGGAATTACTATAGTGGTTGATTCCATGTTTGAGCATGCATGTCCAAACAAATTCCCCTGCATGCGTAACCACCCCTTCCATTTTTATTTCTTTCCCTAAATGGAATCCTCTCAGTTAGTGGGATTTGATGGACCTATTTAGTTGATAAATAAGGCTTGAATCCTCCTTCCTTAGGCTAGTGATAGAGAGCTAGTGAGTTGATCCCCAAGTTCTTGTACAAGCTGATTATCAACCATATTTTTGTAATTGCATTTTTTGATAAATGAAATAAGATTCTGAGTTGAGTATCCAATTTTTCTAGTAGTTTAGAGGATACTCATCCAAGGGGGCCCACTTGGTGAGTAATCCATTCCGTTAGCTTAGTTATATTAGTGTTAGTTTTTTTTCGTACTTAGTTAAGATTTTGGCATTGACTAATTCTGAAATTTCCCTTGAAGATCAAAATCTTGTTGAAGAACCTTTTATCCTAGAATTTCATCAAATAGACATGGTTGATGAGAATAGAGATAGGCCTAACAGGCAGAACCAACTAGCTTTCCCCTTTCTCATTGTTGAACAGAATGAAGTAGATAACCTCAAAAATATCCTCGCTTCAGTCCTTCCTAAATTCTATGGGCTTGTCATAGATCCTAATACCTTCTTGTTTGAGTTTGATATACTCTATAGAAGCTATGACTATACCACTGATGCCCATAGACTCAAGTTATTTCCTACTACTCTGAAAAAGGCAACATTAAGATGGTTTATGAGTCTTGGCAAAAATATTGTGAGAACTTGGGAAGATATGAAGACAAAGTTTCTTGAGAAGTAAAAAGAATATTGCAGGGTTAGTGACATGAGAGGAGGTGACATTTTAGGAATGCAGCAAAAAGAAGATGAGAGCTTGGAAGATTTCATTTCAAGGATTTTTTTTTGTCTACAAATATCTCCACATCATACACTTTATGAATACTGACAAAAGTTACTTTTCCTGAGAGGAATTAGTGAAAGTTGCATTGATGCCTTGGACCTAATGGAAGGAGGAGATATGAATCAAGTCCCTTGGGATGATATCAAGAAGCTATGTCAGAACTATTCTAGGGTAGCTTCAAAGAAAGGAAGAACCTACCAATCCTCTTTGGGTAAGTCATCCAACAGTGGAGTCTCAAGGATGGAGATTACTAATTTTTGGGCAGATTTCAAGCAAGATATAATTAATAATCTAGCTACTCAGCTAGATACACTTCAAGATAAAAAGAAACATGAGGAGGAAGAAGCAATACTATCAAAATATTGCCCTCAGTGTAGACAAAAGAAGAGGGACTACAAATGCAAGGTGATAGCTAACATTGATAGCAATTGTAGATGCTTATATTGGATGTCGGTTAGGTGATATGATCATTTTAGATGGAACGAGCACTAAAAAGCCTAATTTGTATCCTCTTTCTCATCCATCCCACAATGAATAAAAATTAGTATGGCCACATATTGGTGAAGAATCCGAAGAAGTCAACTCTGTAGCGTAGCTTATGATGCTTCGAAGAAGTCCTTTCCTGCAGATTCAAGATGAAGATGAGGTGTTATCAAGTATCATTCAAAACCAATTTCAGATAGAGGAAGCATCATCTTGTTCTACAGACATCAAGAAAACACTTCTATCTGTTCTGCATGATCTTCCTACAACAACTCTTCCAGCAGACAAACTTCCTACAACCACTCTTCTTGCAACAACTATCACTGCAGAAAAAATTCCTGCAACAATAGGTATGTTTCACACAATTATGCCGCATGACCTTAAGATACCTTGTATTAATGAAGCAGCTATGATAGAGCTTGTCACACAAGTACAGTTATCTGAGGGACGCTCTCTAAACATCAATAGTAAATTCGATGACTAACAACAATTGATATTGGCAAATTTGCTGAAAGCTCACCAACAAGCATTTGCTCGGGATTATCATGACATGAAAGGATTAGATCCTAAAATCTACACTCATATAATCTATATCAAGGATGATTGTACGCCTGTCAGACAACCACAATGGAATATCAACCCTGTCTTGAGACAAATTATCAAAAACTGAACTACAAAAGCCGCTAGATGCAAGATTTATCTACCCTATTCCAGACAGCTAGTGGGTGTCCCCATTGGTGATTTTTCCCAAAAAGGGAGGGAAATGGAATGTTTGTGTTGACTTTAGGGATCTCAGTGCTGTCACTAAGAAGGATTACTTTCCCTTGCCTTTTGTGGATGAAGTCCTAGACTCTCTTGCAATAAAATGGTACTTCTCCTTTCTTGATGGATTAAGTGGATAAAATCGGATTCAAATTGCACTAGAAGACCAAGAGAAGACTACATTTACATGTCCTAGGGGGACATATGCATATTTTGTGCTTCCCTTTGGGTTATGCAATGCACCTGCCACTTTTCAAAGAGCAGTTATTAGTATATTCTCAGATATCTCCCTAGACTGCATGGAGATCTATATGGATGATTTTACTACCTATGGTGCCACCTTTGATGAAGCACTGGAGAATTTGAAGAAAGTACTACAGAGATGTGAGGATCAAAATTTGTCCTTAAATAGTGAAAAGTGCTTCATCTCACACCTTGGCATTCAAGTTGATCCAACAAAAATTGAGGTAATAAATAATCTGCCTGTACTTACAAAACAAAAGGATGTTAGGATTTTTTTAGGCCATGCAGGCTATTATAGAGATTTCATTAAAGATTTTAACAAAATAGCAGCCCCACTATATAGTCTTCTGACTAAAGATGTTGAGTTTCAATGGATAAAAAGTTGTGATAAAGCATTTTCTAATTTAAAGATAGCTCTAACTCATGCTCCTATACTTAAGGGACCAAATTGGAAAATCCCTTTCCACATCCATAATGATGCCTCAAATTATGTAATAGGAGTAGTCTTGGGACAAAAATCAGAGACTATTGAAAATGCCATTTATTTTGTCAGCAAAAACTTGTAGGGAGTTGAATTCAATTACATAGTCACAGAGAAAGAAATGTTGGTAGTAATCTATGCCTTGAATAAATTCAGGCACGATATCATAGGTTATCAAATTTTTGTACACATTAATCATGTAGCTATTAGATACCTCATGAAAAAACCCCTAATCTCAGAAAGATTAGCCAGATGGTTGCTATTAATGCAAGAATTTGACCTAACTATTGTAGACAAACCACAGAAGGCAAACGTGGTTACAAATTTCCTCTCAAGGCTGACCTCATTAGATGATAAGCCATATATGAATCCTTTCCAAATGAGCATATATTATCCATTAGTGTGCACACACCTTGGTATACTAATATAGCCAATTACCTTGTGATAGAGAGAGTTCCTCTTCATTTCTCCCCAAAAGAGAGAAGAGTGTTGATTGAAAAATCCTTCCCTTTTTCAAGGATAGTTGGATGCCTATTTATACTAGACCTCATCACGTTATGAGATGATATGTGAAGGAAGATGAGACCTATGATATTCTACATGCATGCCATGATGAACCCTATGGAGGCCACTTTGCAGCTAAAAGGACAACAATGGAAATCTCTAACATAGGATACTATTGGCCTACATTATACAAAGATGCAGGAAGATATACAAGGAAATGTAATAAATGCCAAAGCATGGGTAGGCCAACAAATTCGGATGAGATTCCACTCTGTCCACAAGTGGTAGTCACACCATTTGAAAAATGGGGTTTGGACTTTGTGGGACCCACTGATCCTCCATCCAATGGTATGTCCTATATTCTAGTGTGCATTGATTATGTAACAAAGTGGGTAAAAGTCAAAGACATGAAGCATGCATGAGACAACAAGGTTGCGTAATTCTTGTATGAAGAAATTTTCACAAGATATGGGGTACCAAGAGAAATAGTAACTAATCAAAGCACTTAGTTTACATCCCCTTAAAACATCATTGGTTAATTAATATAGCCTTAGGCATGACAAATCCACTCCTTATAACCCTCAAGAAAATGGTCAAGTCAAGGTGAAAAATAGAGAGATTGAGGCCATCCTCACCAAATCAGTGCATATTCATAGAAAAGACTAGGCAAATAGATTATCAGAGGTACTTTGGGCTTTCATGACCACCTAGAAGACAACTACAGGCTTCACACCATTTGAGCTGCTATATGGGAAAACAACCATGATGCCTATAGAATTTGAGCACAAGACTCTCAGAAGTACTCTAGAGTTGGGGATGAATATTTCCAACACACAAAAGGAATGAATTATGCAGTTGAATAAATTAGACAAGCTGAGGAAAAGAACATTACATCATACTAAACTTGTACAAAGTCAAAGAGTCAAATGGCATGACCGATTCATCAAAGAGAAGAAATTTTAGCCAGGTGACTAGGAATTACTTTATGATTCATGGTACCAAGATAATGCAAGTAAATTGCAGACTAGGTGGCTAGGGCCATATGAAGTGGAAAAAGTCTTTCCAAATGGAGCTTTGCAGCTCATGACCATTGACCCAGTGAAATTAAAACTACTGGTGAATGGGCATCGTCTCATATTAAAGCACAACCCAGCTTCAAAAGAAGAGTTCTTGAAATAGTTTATCCAACACATAGTGCTCAAGAATGGTTCCTACAGCCAAAGGTAGCAGACCTAGTGTCCCTCCTTCTGACTAAATGAGGTACGCACTTGTCATAATAAACATTTCTACTTTTGTAGAAATCCATTTCTTCACCCATCCACCCATCTGCCCATTTGTAACACCTTTCTCTCTCTTCCATCATTTCATTTCACCTCACCCCATTCCATCTTCATTGATTGCTCAATTATTTCTCAGCAAAACAAGCAGTCCTTTCTCCTTGACTGATGTAATGAATTCTCCACAATCATGTTTGTATACAATCATATACGTACACATTAATTGCATTGTTAATTATCCTTTAGAGAATTTCATTTAATCACTGTATGATAAGATGGAAGTTCACATAATTATCTTTAAACCCCCTGTCAAATCAATCTTTCCATTCCACATGTGTGGACACATGTCCAAATTTAGGTTGGGGGGAAGGGTAAGAAAGATGCAATTTTTTTTCCACATGGTACTATATGATTGTTTGTGTCAACAAATCTGACTGAGCTGATTCAAAATTTAAAATGAATGATGGCTCGCATGTGTGATGTGACACTAAACTACTACCACCATTTACTCTCATTATGATTCCTTTTATTACCATTTCTGCTATTCTTAACTCTATCATAATTCTGAAATGCAAGTGGTAAGTTGCTAAAAGTAGGGTAAAAGGAAATTTAGTCGATGGATTCACCGAGCAAGGAAGTAGAGAATTTTTTTTTTTGAAAAATATAGAGGTAACTTTGTAGGGTGATGAGCTGAGCATAAACAATGGGAGGCAGAATCATTCAGAATGAGCTCTCAACTCATGATGCATTTTTACATGATGTAGTATTCTTAGCCCAATTTCAGAATTGTGGGTGGCTAGATTATTTTTTGAATTTGGATGGTTTCAACAAGGGTATTGCATTGGAGTTTGCTCAAACATTTTTAGATGAAAAGGCCATGGTGAAAGGATTGGAGGTCATAGCGACTGAAGAACGAATTGCTGAAATTTCAGGGTTGTTGGCAAATGGAAAACCTTACCTTGTTTCTAAGGATGCCAGGATAGCCAGGGCCATATTTACAATGCATGGTGACACTCCACCTACAATTGAAAAACAAGGTGCCAAGAGGCTCTCTCTACTAGATCCATGGAAGCAGGTTGTCATACATATCATCAAATAGATCACTTGCGAATGTCAGTTGTCAAACCTACATTTTGTACATTTCAAATTGATGAGCCATATGTGATATAGGAGGAAGATGAACGTGCCCAATGTACTATACAATCATGTCTCTATTATGGCAGTAGAAACACAAAAATGTAGAGAAAACTCTGTATCCCACCACTATTTAATTAAATTTTTGGTTATAAGATCTTTGCATGATAAAAACCCTGGAATGGACTGAGATTATTTTGTGAATATTGAGCAGTATATACCTGAGCCTGCTTAGCCTAAGGTTTCATCTTAGTCACGTAGATCTAGTAGGAAATTGAGCACGACCGAAGGCACCCCTGGTGCTAGTGTGGATTCCCCCATTGTGGAGAAAACTATAAATGTCAATTCCTCCAAAAATGAGAGTGAAAATAGAAAATTCATCATCAGAACCTGATGATGATGATGTCCCATTGAAGACTGTAGTAAAAAAAAGAGCACAAAAGAGAGGCAAAAGAAAGGAAAATAAAAACAAAACCCACATAAAGAGAAGATCTAAGCCCTAAGAGAAGGAAGGCTATCACTATTCATCTTGCAGCTAAAAGGAAACAAAAAAAACCTCTCAAGAAATTGAAGTCGGCTGATCTTGAGCTTTGTGAGACATTGGGTGAAAATATAGACGTTCCAATAGAGCATGAAAATGCACAAGAAGAAGATGTGTTCGAGGAGGAAAGAAAAATGATCCTGGCAGATCTTGCTGACATTGTGGAGAAATTTGAAACTCAAGAACATGAAGAAATTCAGGACTTCCTGCAGCAAGACAAATAGTGGGACTTCTTGCAACGAATTTAGGAAATAGATCAGGAGTTCCTACAGCCACCATCAGAAGGAAAAGAGGTCCTACAGTAGAAAGAGGAAAGAGAAATCATACCTCAACAGCCTGAATCTGTGAGACCTCCTGAATCTAAGTAGATAGTTCTCTATGGGAAGCAACCATTTGCAGACACATAAAAATGACCTAGCCTTGCAAGCACTATTTTTCATGGTATTTCATCCTAGCATAATTATGAAATTTTAATTATGTCTTTGTCCACCTTCGACTATTCATTAAATAATACATAATTATTTAATTAAGTCATGTCCTTTTATTTCTTTATGATTATTAAATAAATAGATCTTATTTATTTATTTAATGCGTCACTAATTATCTAAAGTCTTCTCATAATTAAATAAATTGTTAGAAACCAAGATTAGACATGCAAACCTAAACACCTTCCACATAAGAGAAAAACAAGGAAAAAGCAGAGCTTTGCATGAAATGTGCAGATTGATAATATTCAAGATTAAGAAATTACAATAAGAGAATTGTTTTATAAAAGCAATGTATGCAACCCTAATGTTGACCTAAAAATAGCTCAACTAAATAAAGCTTACTTATTAATTAAGTAAACTAATTATTACCTAAGAAAAACCTAAGTAAAGTTATGCAAGTGTAATTAAATATTAATTATACTAACACCCCCATAAGTGCAACTTAGGGAGACTAAAAAAACATGCACCTAAAACTAATATGAATGCAAGAAGGCATGAATGGGTCCCGACAACAAGGCCTGATTAGGTACCCATGTACAAATGTAATAATGAGGTAGAGAAGGAAAACCCAGTGGGACAAACCCCCCCTACAATGCGATGACTGCTGAAAAGAAGCACTGGAAGAACACTATGGAGTAACACTAGAACCGCAATATGACAAGCAAGGAAAGATACTTCTGTCTACAAGGAACCATATCGGAATTATAATAATGCAACAGTAGACCCGATGCCACAGAACACTCAAAAAAACCAAACTGGAACAACCCTGGAATCCATAAAGCAATAGTAGATGATATGATGACAGAATCTAGAAGCCATGTATCTTGATGCCGATGCCAAACTAAGACTAAAACTCTTCCATGGGAATAAGTACCATAAAGACTTAGGAACATTAACCACAAATTTAGTGGTCCTCAAACTGAGATGGATCCAATATGAATATGATATGTGTCAAGCTAAGACAAAATATGGCCAAAAGAAACTAAGAAACCAGATTACAACCCATGCGAGTTGTCATAAAAACAAGATGAAGATCAAAGTGCATGCACACTCTAATTGGATTATTATGCAAGAAACCCCCCTAATGGAACTTTATATCAGTTCATTTATTACAATACCCAATGATTGAAAAAGGATACAATGCCTAAACATGCATAAATATAAAATAAAAAAATAACTCAAATCTGTGTAGAGGACTGAACCAGCTTTCCAATGCTGCAAGAATGGCGAAAAAAGGATCACCGAGTCAAAAGATATGCCCTCTGGAGTGAAAACAACATTTGAGTTCAAGGACCTAAAAAATGAAATTGGAAAAAAATCAGAGAAAACTACCCTCACCACTGGATTGGCTTTGGAATCAGCTTTCCAACGGTATCTCGCTTGCAAAAGAAGGACACCGTACACAAAAGTTACGCTCGATTTTGTCAAAGGTGCTCCAAAATGGCCAATATGGCCTGCAGGCAGCCCAGGGGGCTTAAAAAAAAAAAGCCCCTGGTCCTATGTGCGACTAGGTGCTAGCAGACTGGGGGCTAGGGCGGAGCCCTTGGTCACCCATGTGATCAGCGGAGGTGCTGGGAGGCCGACCGGGGGTTGGGCGCATAGCGCCCAGTCCCCCATATGAACGTGGTCTTGTAGAAAAAGCCCTTGGGGGCTGAGCTCGAGCCGACGACGCTGGTAGGGGGAGCCACCAGTGGTGGTAGTAGCCCAGTGGCCACTGGGTGGTGCCTCCTTCTATGCAGGCTATGCAATGTTTAATGAATTTTTTTTTTTCTCAAAAAAATGCCTCGTAACACGTGTTGGGGAGGCCATATTGGCAAAAAAATTTTTGCCTCAGAAACCAACTTCATAGAAATCAGTGATTTGATAGACATTCCTAGGGTTTTTGGCCACTGCGAATTCGATGGTGACCTCCGTTTGTGCCCATAGTGCCCAGAAAAATCAGCTACCTCTAGAGCTTGCAAAAAATCACCAAACTTGAAACCCTCACAAATTTCTTCAACGATGACGAAAATAAAAAAAATAAAAGCCAATCTTGACTTCTTCTAGCACTTTGAATCCAATGATGAAGACCAAACTGATCCAAGATGCCACATAGATGAGCTCAAGGCATGAAATCCTCGTGGAACCCTGAACAAACTTTGCAATGATTTTCTCTAGAATTTGAGAAGGGGCTGCATGTCAAGGCTTTGATACCATGTTAGAAACCAAGATCACCTACATGCAATCACCTGTCACATGAAAAAGACATGCAGAACCAAAGAAGATGTTCTGTAAACCTCAAAGTAAAAATGCATTATTGAGAATCAATTATTATAAAGAGATCAATCCTTATGAAGGAGATCAAGAAACCCTAAAAGGGAAACCCTAAATGAAACCCTAGTGTGCACACTTAATAATTAATCAATTATTAATGTGCCTAAGTTTAGCTTAAGCAACTAAAGGAATAAGTGACTTAATTAATTGACCAGTATGATATAATTAATTAAGTATAATAACTTATTACTCTAACAAAAATTACTCACCACAAAGTGACTCAAACTGGCAACGAAGCTCTTTAGCCGAGCTACTCCCGACCGGTATATAAATGTGAATCATAAGGGAAACCTAGGATTACAAGTGCAAATATGTCATATGGACCAAGTAGTACTCCCCAAAACCTTGTTGAGCTTAACCTCTTAAGGCTAGAGTGCCTCCTTAATGGAGCTTAATCTTGTGCCCCATGTATGACCACTCGAACAGGTTCCTAAATTAAAACCTTTGTTTTTAGTGGCCAAAAGCCTTCTATTATGTTGTGAAGCAACGGTCATTGCCAAGGCACCCACACCTACGTAGGTTTTAGTAGAGATAATCAATTTGTCATGGGAGTTTCATGGAGGTTGGAAGATTGGTTTCCCTAAGAAATGAGTGCACTATAAGGGGGAGCCTGTGGGGCCAAGCTTTTGAATTCATCTGCTAAGAACATGTAGTTGGAGTAAAATCCATGTGGGATCCATGAGAATATTGTCCTTCTAGCCATAGGCTTTTGTAAATGTTTTCTATGTGGTTGTTTTTCATTTTTTACATCATGTGTTTTCCAAGTGTTTTTAGACAATCTGAACAAATGAACATCAATCCCAAAATCTGAAACAATCTTGCCAAAACTGAAACAAATCTTTGCAATCTATTGAACTTTTGTCCAAAACCACTTTTTGAGAAGCAACTGCAATGTCAGACCACAAATGATAAATTTTGAGCTGCACTTACCGTGTTGCAATGCATGTGAAACATAAAACACCGAAATTGACTCTCTTTCACCACAATCACTTTATCCAATGCCGCATTCGCCATTTTAATCTGCAATTGCTTAATTATGAGCCACAACTGCTTACACCATAATCACCTTACCAAACTGCATTTGCTTGCTCATACGCCATAATCACTTTTCCATACCACATTTGATTGATCTTGAGCCACATTTTCCATTTCGAGTCACATTTTCCAGTTGAAACACCTTAATTGCCTCACTTCGATGCATTTTCTATGATGCATTAGCTAGTCTGCAACAAAGCGCTTGTCATTGTCAAAATTGAGGTTCATACTTGTCTTTACTAGATTCCATCATGTCTTTGTCTACTATTTTTGTCAAACCAGACATTGAATTGCTCAACTTCCCTCATTATTACATTATAGGTAGCATTCTTAAGTCACCATAGGATCCCATTGTATTTCATTAGTTCCATTCTTAAACTTTACCTTGGACACTCATTTTTTTGTAGATTTTAGGAGTAGATTCCTCATCACCCTTTGTCAAACCTTTGCATTCAGTAGTAGGTTATTATTGTACTCAATCAACCTTTCATCTTTAGTCAACACCTTTTGTGAATTATTTCCTACTCATTAGTCTAGTATGGAAATTTCACTTTGTCCTCATTTAGTCCTTTTTACAGTCCATTGATTTTCCAAACCTGAATCATTGCCAAAACTTAGTGTGATTAAGTTTATATCTCCTTAGATTTACCATTAGTGAGTGCCTCTTAGAATCCTTTGCATACCATTATTCTTTTGGTCTCATCCCATTTACAGTAGTATCCTTTGCATTTTACATACCTTTAGTTTCCTTTTAGTCTCATTTTGCATTACCACTCACCATCATTGCATAGCATTATTTCATTCCAAAAAACCCAAAAAACATATAGTATCATAAAATTTGCATATTTAGATAATCCTCCACCATTTTTTAAAGTTGAGCAAAACTTTTTATGGTTGAAACTAGATTATAGAGAAATAAAAGACTAATGGGTTCTTTTGGTCAAGAAACTAACTTTCTCAATTTCACCAACAACATGAATTCATTCCCTAATGACACAAATACCTTTTCTAATGACATGGGAAATTTTGCCATCAATCCATTCAATGAGATGTCATTACCACCCTCTTCACATAATCCTTATGAACAATTTTTCCGTAGAGACCAAAATGGGGAAGTCATTGAAGAAGACATAGAAGTTGTTGCCCAAAACCCAGAAGTGGCCTCTTTTGTGGAAGAAATCATTCTAAACGTTCAACTAGATATCTAGCCATGCTCCTTGACCAGGGGGCTAGGTTACCAAAAGGATTTGACCTCAACACTATTAAAGCAACATCTCTTGATCCTCAATCACACAATACCTCCATGGGAGCCACATCACAAAACATCATTAACACCATTAATGCTACCTCCCTTGGTCATCCTACCACCACAACCAATGAATCCACCACAATCAAAACATCTATTTGGGAATCATGTACCCAAACAAACACCACATCACAATCCATCCCCAAACAATCATCCACTATTCCTACACAAACATTTGGATCAACAATGGGTGCAACCACCTCAAACCTTTTTGGGACTTCATCTAGTTCCATGAGTACATCAGCAAACCTGTTATTAGGTTCCTCAAATGCTATGGAAAACAACTCATCAAACCATTTTGGGAGGAATAAATGAAGAGTTGTCATTCAAAGCAACCAACCTAATTCCTCACAGGTAGATACTAACATTCCTTTGAGGCAAAATACCCACATTCCTCAAGGCCATAATTACCTATTTGGGAAAGGAAATCAAGGCACCCAATTTTCCACTCAATTTGGGCATCAACATGCTTAAAGCGAACAAGGCTCACAAATTCAATCCAACATGGCAGAATCCCACATCCCCACTTATGCTTCTCAAGTTCATACACAACAACACATCCCTCATCAAAACACTCATTTCCAACAACTATGAAATCAGAACACTCATTTTTCTCACCAACAACAAATCCCAAATAAACACATCTCATCACAATAGGTGGGCACTCAATCCATACCTATCACCATCATATGTGATGCTACCAACAACCTAATTGTGGAGGCACTCACACTCCAAATTTCTACTCTTCAAATGCAATTGAAAACCTTGCAACAATCAACCAAAAATTCTTACATGTCACATGACTTATGTCCATATTCGTTTGACACAACCTTGTATATGCCACCGTTTCCTCATGGATATGTGGTGCCACATTTCCCCAAATACAAAGGCAAGACAAACCCCATTGAACACATAAGAGAATTCACCACCAGTTGCATGGACATTGCATATGAACAAACCTATCTCATGAGAATCTTCTCTAGAAGTCTCGCAGGCCATGCAGTGGAGTGGTTCTCACTATTGCCTAAAGGAATCAAAACTTGGGATGAATTGGAAAAAAAATTTGTTGAAAACTATGCCTATAACATTGACATGGATATTGACATTGCCTCCTTATGCAGACTTACCCAAGAGGAGGTAGGAGAAACTTTTATCCCATTCTTTTAAAAATGGAGAACCTTAGCAAGTATATGTCCGGTAGAAGTACCTAAAATGGAGAAAGTCACCATGTTTGTACAAAATCTCCTAAGACCGCTAAGATATGGCTTACAAGTCCATTGTTGTACTACCTTTGTTGACCTCGCTGAAAAGGGTGTGCAACTTGAAAAATCCTTGATCACCAAAGGCAAATTGAAATATGGTCGCAAAATGATCAACACCACCACAAACACTAACCCAAGTAATTCCAATGACAAAACCAAATATCGGGTTAAGAATAAACACATCACTGATGATGGTGTGGTCGATGGAAAAGTTGTTAATGCAACATGTCATGTACTCACCATCAAAGGAGTTCAAAATCAAAATGCACCTGTCACCACACCCACACCAACTAACAATGCTATTCAAAATAATCCTACTTAATTTAATCAAAGGCAACCGCGCCAACCATGACAATTTCAAAAACGCACATACACTTACCTAGGTGAGCCTATCAGATTTTTCTTAAAGAAACTTATCCAAAATAATGTCATAACTTTGGAAGAACCTAAACCATATGACCCTAGTCAGTTCAAGCCATCATGGTGGGATGATAATGCATTTTGTGATTACCACCATGTCAAAGGGCACAAAAAATCCTCTTGCTACCAGTTGTGAAATCTTGTGCAAGACCTTATTGAAAACCATACCATTGAGTTAGGAGGTCAACCGTTTGCATCTAATGCAAACCATACAAAGCACAAGAACCCACTATAGGATCATGGTTCTAGTAACCCCTCCTCATATGGCACAAGGCATAACAATAATCAAGCCAATTACGTTCATCCAACCTTCAATTATTCTGATGGTACCATCATTAACAACCTGCGGGTTGCTGATGAAGACAAGTGTGTTAATACTATTACCATTAAAAAGGCCTCAGAATGCAATGTCACAACATGTAAAGGAAAGTTCACTATCCCAGGTCCCTCTGTACATCAGCCTAAAATTACCATACCTAGTCCATCTACCAGGTAGTCAAAATCTAAGCTAGAGTTCAACCTTATTGAGAAATTGAACAAAACACCTACTCAAATCTCCATCTTGGAATTTCTCTGCATCTCGCTCACACATAAGGCCATCTTGGATAAGGTTCTACAAGATTCTTTTGTCCCAAACAACATTGATGTCAATAATTTTGAAACCATGGTCAGATATTTGACTTTTCCTATCCACATTACCTTTTCAGACAATGACTATTCCTCACCCAAACCATCTCATAATGATGCCCTTCATATCAAGGTTTTTGTCCACAAACATAAGGTTAGACGAGTCTTTGTAGATGACAGAGAAGGATTGAACATGCTCTTTAAAATTGGTTAAAGCTCTTGGCTTCTCTGATGCATGTGTGGATGCTACCAAGATCATTGTCATCAAGGCGTATGATGATGAAGAATATGCTTCTAAAGGAGTCATCACAATTCCAATTCGTGTGGGAGCAGTTATTATAGATACAACATGACAAGTCCTGGATCGTGACATACATTATAATATATTACTTGGTTGACCATGGATTCATGCCCTAAAGGCCATTCCTTCCACATACCACCAATGCCTGAAGTTCCCTTTTGATGGTACTGAAATTACTATCCTAGGAGATCCTAATCCATTTCAATACTATACCAATCTAAGAGCCACTACTAAACACCAGGTACCCATTAATCGGGAAGCCTCAACTTCCACCTCTTCCAAATATATTGACCCATCTCCACTCACTAAATCATCCATTCCATCGACTTACGCCGCACCACCCTCCTTAGCCTCCATACCAAGTAAGGACCTTCAAATCCACGACCTTGCTTTGGGGAATTCAAATTGAATATGGCTTATTATATGACCACAATACCTAAACCGCCTAAAGTCTATGGTAGATCGTGTTTCACAATCGAGCCCAAAACAACTTTCAAGGTTCCACCAAAAAGTGTTTTCACACTATGGGGCGATATGGGTAATGAAGTTACTATCAACATAGCTAATTGGATCTACAAAGACCTAGAAGAATTACCTCCACTACCAGTGCATCTCTATGGAAAAGGCTATGACATATGCAAAGCATTGGGTTTTGAAGGCACAACTGGTCCTAGAAAGGCCAACAATGAAAGAAGAGAACCTATCATTGTCTCTTAAAGACCAAGGTACATTGAGCTAGGGTTTGACCAACTCAGAACTGATGATCGATGTACTTATGAACTTTCAAGTGAGGACATAATGGCTACAGAAAGTGTTGAGACACGCGAAGAATCCCTTACCGAAACTGACTCTAATGAATGGGAATGGGGATCTAAGAAAACCCTTAGTAACTATGATATTGACGAACTATTCCTAGAACCTGGCCAACTCCATTTTGAAGAAGGATTCTAACAAGAATACAACATTGATCCTATTGACCGTCATTCAAAAAATAAGGAATGGGTAAGAATTCCTTGGGATATGAAATAACATAAGTTGTTGTCGACAACATCTGAATTATCCCGCCCCATTCTCGATCCCACCCATGAGCCTGACATGTCTAAACCTATTTTCCATGCCTCTGAAATTCCATCCATTAGTCATGATGTTTATAATTTTGTGCCCTATTATGACTATGAATTCAACTCATCTGAATCTGAATATGGTCCATCCATTGCATTTGACACAGAAGTTGAAATTGAAATTTTTTCCTTCACACTCGAGGCTTCAATTTTCATGCTTTCCACATCTTCCACATCTTTTACCAGCACTGACGATGGGATTTCCCTTGTTTACCCACAACTGATTGATTGGGACCAACAAGAGCCACCTGTTATGGATATATTTCAGAATGATGAGGCAATAGCAGAATTCATGGGACTCCGAGAAGGCATACCATGGGGTGATCACAAAGTAGAATTTTCAAATGACCTAGATTGTGCAACTTACTTCGGGGAGATTCTGCAATCCTCCAGTCACAAAAATACAAAGAATAAGATAAAAAAGAAATGTCTTTAGGTGAAAACCGCAAGGCACCTTTTGACAATAAAATAGTAAAAATAAAGGACATATCCAAAGGTGAAAACCTCTCTGAGGCGCCTAAGGATGGAGGATTGGACTTTCTTCCCATAATAAAGGAAAAACTAGCTATGCTCATCGAAGACACCATCGAAGTTGACATAGCTACACTATAGAATCCCAAAATGGTTCTCTTGGCCACTTCATTGTCAGAAGAAGAAAAACTTGAATTTCAACAATTCTTCATAGAAAGGAAAGTTAACTTCACATGGTCATATGTTGACATGTCAGGCCTTGATCCAGAATTGGTATTGCATCATCTTCCCCTAATCCTGGGTATAAAACCAGTCAAACAAAAATTACGGAAAATGCATCCACAGATTGGACTACTTTTAAAGGTTGAACTAAAGAAGTTACTGGATGTTGGATTCATAAGATCAATAGACTATTATGACTGGATATCCAACATTGTCCCTATCATAGAGCCAAATGGACAAATCTGCATTTGTGTGGATTTTAGAGATTTAAATAAGGCTTGTCCAAAAGATGATTTCCCATTGCCGAATACAGACATGATTGTTGATCTCACAATAGGGTACGAGATGCTGTCTCTCATGGATGGTTTCTTAGGCTATAACCAAATCTACATTGCAGTTGAGGATCAGAACAAAATGGCATTTACATACCAATGGGGAACATACTATTGGAATGTCATGCCTTTTGTCTTAAAGAATGGAGGCACCACATACCAAAGAGCTATGACAACAATATTTCATGACATGATGCATATCCTAATGGAAGATTATGTGGATGACCTTTTGGCCAAATCTTTGACATGGAAGGATCATCTCAGGGTCCTGGACAAAAAGTTTAAATGGCTAGAGGATTACAAGGTTCGTTTGAGCCCAAAAAAATGTGTCTTTGGGGTTACTTCAGGCAAAATATTAGGCTACATAGTTTCACGACAAGGCATAGAAGTTGATCCTGCTAAAGTGAAAGCAATTCTAGATATGCCTCCACCAAAAGGAATCAGTGAGTTGAGAACACTTCAGGGCAGACTATAGTCCATCCGACATTTCATCACATAGTTGGCAAACAAGTGTCAACCATTTTAGTACCTGTTACACAAAAGTATCCACTTTGTATGGATAGAAAAATGCCACACAATCTTTGAAAAAATCAAAGAATATCTATTAACACCTCCTGTCCTCATGCCACCTATTGAAGGTAAGTCATTGATCCTATATGTCTCAACAACTACAAATGCACTAGGGGCATTATTGGCCCAAAACGACCATGAGGAAAAAGAAAGAGCCATATACTATATTAGTTGCAAAATGATAGGATATGAGTTGAACTATATAGCCATTGAACGTGCATGCCTTGCAGTTGTCTTTGCATCACATAAACTAAGACATTACATGTTGAGTCATCAAATGTACCTGGTAGCTAAGATTGATCCACTAAATTATCTCCTAAGTCGGGCAGTATTAACAGGCCGGTTAGCAAAGTGGGTCATGATTTTAAGTGAATATTACATACAATATGTTGAGCGCAAGGCAATAAAACGGCAAGAAATAGAAAATCAGCTTGCAGATGCACCCATCCAAGGGACTCATCCACTGATAATTGATATTCTTGATGAGTTCATCTTTCATACAGAGCCTACGTCACCATGGAAACTGTATTTTGATGGGTCTCATACTAGTCAAGGCTCAAGGGTTGGTATCTTGTTCATCACACCACAAGGGGATTCCATTACTAAGGAATTTTAGATTGCCTTCCCTTTTACTAATAACATTGTAGAATATGAAGCATTGGTCAGAGGACTCAAGATCACAATTAAATCAAAAATTCAGACACTGCTAGTATTTGAGGATTCTCAGTTAGTTATCAACCAAGTGAATGATGATTATGAAACAAAAGATGAAAATTTTCTCCCCTACAAGAGAATGGTGGATAGCTTCCTGACATATTTAAAATTGATTTCCTTTGAACAAATCCCTAGGACACAAAATAAGGTAGTTGATGCAATGGCTACTATTGGATCTCTCTTAGACATCCCCAAAAATGTGTCACAATTTGAGTTCTTAGTTGAATAACTATTGATGCTGGCATATGACTTCCCATAATCAAAAATGGTTTGTGAGATTGTTGGTCCTAGTTCACCTTGGTACCAAGACATCTATGACTATCTTAAGTCCCAAACCCTACCACCCAACCTTTCCAATAACCATGGAAATTCCTTCATACAAAAAGTTGTCTGACATACCATCGTCAGTGACACCTTATATCATCATGGCTTTGATAACACCCTTCTTCACTGTCTTGACACTGATGAAGCCCAAATAACTTTACTCGAAGTACATGAGGGTATATGTGAATCTCATTCAAGTGGTATGACTTTAGCGAGGAAAGTCACCAGACTTGGATACTACTAGCTGACACTAGAAAACGATGCTCTTCAATTTTTTAGAACATGTCAGAAATGCTAGGTGCATAATGACCTAATCCACACACCTGCATAGGAGTTGAGACCGATCACTTCCCCATGGCCTTTCGCACAATGGGGACTTGACCTTGTGGGCAAGATCCATCCATCCTCCTCTAACAACCATAAATTCATAATCACCACCACCAAGTACTTTAATAAGTGGATTGAGGCCTTCCCCCTCACTTACATCACCGGTAAGCAGATATCTAAGTTTATCCTAAATTACATCATCTATCGGTATGGTGTTCCATAGTCTATCATCACAGATAACGAGATTCCATTCAAAAATCAGGACGTTCGTGAACTCTGTGAGTGATTCCACATCCAACATCATTTGTCCACCCCATATTATCCACAAGGTAATGGTCAACCTGAGGTGTCAAATAAAACAATTCTTCGGATTCTTAAGAAGAACGCCAATGATGCTAGCCAAGATTGGCACCTACAACTTAATCCTGCCTTGTGGGCCTATCGTACTAGCATTCATATACCCACTGGAGCCACTCCATTTTCCCTTGTCTACGGATCTGAGGCCATATTTCCCATCGAGGTCAAAATTCCTTCTCTCCGAGTCTCCTTGAAGGGAATGATTGATGATGAAGAGTACATAAAGTCTCTCCTACATGAGTTAGAAATGTTACAAGAAAGATGAAAAAATTCCCTGAATCACTTGTAGGAATATCCAAATCATCTTTGTCAGAGCTATAACAAAAGAGTGACGGTGAGAAAATTTGAAATCGGTGACTTGGTCCTCATGTAGAATCCAAGAAATCAAGCTGATTGTGAAAAGGTTGGAAATTTTGAGCCTAATTGGCTCGGTCCTTATATTAACATTACAACATTCAGTTTTGGAGCTTATCAGTTGGCCACACCTGATGGATAATAGTTGATAGAACCCATCAACAACTTACATTTGTGAAATTTCTACACATAGCATTAGAGAGCTTGGCTAAAATCTAAAAATACAAAAAACTGAAAAATAAAGAAAAAATTGTCCCTTGATGAAAACTTGGCAAAGAGGTGTCTTTGTGACACCAAAAAAGATAAAAAAATGGAAAAAATAGTAAAAGGAAATAAACTCGTCCAATAGTAAAAACCTGGAAAATAGGCACTTTGGATAAGGACCATGGTGAAAACCTGGCAAATAGGCACCATGCGTAATCGATCATTGCTTTGTCATCTACTATTACTCTAATCGACCTTCATCCACTTTGCATAATCACAATAGCTTGACACATTCATGAGATTCATCATAAGTCCTGTCAATTTTAGCCATGGCTAGCATCAGTTGACATCACACCTCGCATATCCTTGCCTTTTGCTCCGTGTCTGCCTATTTCCATCATCCTTGACCTATCTGGGGGAAATACCTTTATCATGTAACTGTAGCGGGTATCACGTATGATTATGCATTTGTAAAAAGTCTTGATAAAATCCTAAAAATCTGAAAAAGTCCTGAAAAAATCCTAAATATATGAAAAAGTCTTGAAAAAAGTCATAAAAATCCGAAAAAGTCCTGAAAAAAGACCTAAAAATTGAAAAATTTCTTGAGAAGACACAAAAACATCCAAATCAATGTCAAAAATCTCAAAATAGAGTCAAAGTCAATGCTTGTCCCATCAATCAAATCAGTCACATCAATCAATATTTTGTCCATGTCCGAACTATGTTGTCTCTACACATTTGTTATGTAGGCAAGATTCATCTTTGAATCCTTGAGACATTAGGTCAGTATTTCTAGGTTTGTCAAAATATATTCATGGTTCAATCCTCTATCCTTCAGACAAAGTTATTGGTTGTGTCGAACTACGAGGTCTCTGAGTGTACGACGTAGGCAAGGCTATCAATCAATGAGCCCTTGAGGGCGCACTAGGTCAGTCCATTAAGGTTCAGGGCACTACACTTTCACACACATCCAAGTATCTTCAAATCAATTAAATCTTTTATGAACCCCAAGCGGATAGTCTATCAACAATCTTTTCCATCAATAGTTTCAGTCAACAATGACATGTATTCAAATTCTATCAAGATAATTCAACTTGTCAAAATTTGGGTTCTTCTTCAGATGTTTTCTTCTGAGAAGCAACTCTCGTCATTTATTTATGCTTTTGGATGTGTCCTTCCTAAGCATCGTCATCATCACTTGGAATTTTGATAGATTCTCTTGACTACAAGAATCGATCCTTTTGATATTAACGTCATTCAGGATGTGTCTTTCTTGAATCTGGTATTGCTTGACATTTGAAAACTTTGACCTCGTCAACCTTAGCATTTTCAACATTAAAAAAATTGGAATTTTCAACACTTGGCAAACACTATTCTATATTTATGATGATTATCACAATATTATTTCTTTATGTCAGAAGAACCACGATGTATCATGATGATCATCCTTGTCCTTTTGATCATCCTGCTACTAGTTCCTCATGGCTATCCTACCTACAGGATTGAGAGGAGCAATGATGTAGTACGATGATTTTCTTGTCTGTTGTTGACTTTCATGTGACTAGTTTCTCAAGGATGTCTTGACATCAGGATTTAGAGAAGCAGTGATGTTCCATGACTTGTCTTGTCTATCTGTGATTGGTTGTGACAAAATGACTAGGGGAAAAATTGTGTTCCTCTTATGAGTCATGATCATCCTTATCTGCGACTATTGATCTACGTGATGGTTTGACCTTGCACACTATTGATCTACATCATATCGTAATGTTTGTTCGCCATCATGACATTTTCACCCAATGATGATTAAAGAGCAACAACTAGGATAGTACTATGGCAAGTGTTGAAGGATTTTATATTTCTACACTAACATGCATATCTTCTCCACACTAACATGCATATCTTTCTCCGCAGTAACATCTATCTTCATCTTCTCTTCTCTCATCCTCTGATGATATCCTATGACATGCAAAAACAGAGCTGCATACATGATCATACAAGCATTTCATATTCACATTTCACATTTGCATAACATTATCATCCATCCATCTGGCATACATAAAACCACCATTTTCATTAAGATATAGACATCATAAACATCATTTTGCATTAATATATAGGAATCATATCATCATACATTGCAAAATGCATACATACATAACCATATCCATAATTGCATTCATAAACATAAACCATGATATCCATACATCTCATAACATCATAAATGCATCACATCACATAGCATCTAATAAAGCATAGAATACCATAACACATAAACTCATATAGGCCGCATCAAAATTGCATCGTATATATATATAATCTCAAAAAAATGTAATGTCACAGGATGGAATCATGGGATATCCAAAAAATGGAGCTCGCAAGCTCGAATGTCAATATATGCAAATGTCTAAATACAAACATAAAAAATGCAAGTCATATGTTGTGCCCCATCCATCCCATGGAGGTGAATCGGGAGGTGGCTATGACTGACTCATCACATGAAAAGTGACCTAGATAGGAGTGGCATTTGGAGTCTAACTCTGGGCTCCTGAGGGCTTAGTAATAGGATATTGGCTCTGCTCTTCCTGGTGTCTTGATGACACTGACCTATGGCTATGGCTTGATGAATTCCTATGTGAATTGTGTGACTTGTGGTCTAATGACTGCCCTGATGAAGTGGACCACCCAACACTCATGTGACTGCTACTATGTGACCTACTACTATTGTGAGTCTGTGTCCCACTGCTAGTTCTGCTGTATGATTGGGAAAATCCTGGGTCCCATCTCTCTAGTGGAACAACCTACTTATATAGCAACTTGTATCAACCCCTTCTCTCGGCCATCCTGGCTAGCTCCCTAGCGATATCCCCTAATGGTCCAATACATAACTTTGCAAAGTCAATAACCCATAGGTCTAACTCCTACCATTGAATAATGTAGTGATCTCTCTCCACTTTGGTAACCTCCAACTTCGCTGCCAGGGCCTTGTTCTGAGACAAGGCCACATCTAATCTTCTTTTTAGGTTGGAAACCCTCTGATCCACGGTGGAATTCACTAGAAAAATGGGTGGCATGTCCCCCTCCTCATCCTCATCAATCATTTTCTCCCGTAGCCTCCTCTCGGCCTCATCCTCCCCCTCCTCATCCTCATCCTCCCTCACCTCCTCTCTACCGATCTCCTCCACATCAATGTCAAGCATATGGTGCTCTATGAATGGATCTGCCTCTGCTAGCATCTCTCCCTCTGCTCTCACCTCCACCTCCTTTTCTCTAACATCCACCTTCTCTCCCCCTTTGAACTCCTCCTTTGCTCCCACCTCTACCTCCCACCCAACTAGTTGCTCTCTCTCCTCACCCTCATCTCGGATGGGTGAAAATGGTGTGCCACCCACTCTCTACCTAACTCTCCTAGGCTGCCTCTTCCCTCTATCACCCCTCCTCCTCCTCACACCCCTCCCATCTCTGCCATCACCTCCTCCCCCACCACCCCCGTCATCTCCCCCACCTTTGCCTCCATCTCCCCGGCCACCATCTCTCCCTCTGGCCCCCTTGCTATCTCTACCTCCATCTCTCCCTCCATCTCTACCACCCTGAACTCCCCTCTGTACCCATGATATAACTGATCAGTGATCTATGGGAGGTGGACCATTTGGATCTGTCAATGGAATAGGCCTATGAATCTTCCACCAGGTGTCAAATTTAGTAGATGACCCTACATCTACTAGACCTCCTCTCCATAACCATAGTTGCATGACTAGACCATCTATTTGTTTCTCTGCCACTGCCACTGCTATTGGTGGCTCCCATAGGGTCTCCCTGGATGATCGAGCATACTCTGATATACCTACTAATAGAACCTATTGCTCACCAAATTGCCATAGTACCCACTGGGGTAGGTACATCTCAATGATATGCTGACTCTACACTATGTGGCCAATCAGGTATCTGAACTATCTGCATAATGAAAAATGGCCATCCTCATCTGGCCAATGGGCGCAATCTCTATAGGGCCTCTAGACAAAGCTGATTAATGTGTCAATCTGATTTCACCAGTACCCGATATCTCCTATGCGGGTTTGGCTAACTGAACCAGCATATAGGTAAATATAGGGCATCACAACACCCAACTATTGAATCTGTACCGGTGGTCAAAAAATGAGAATGTGCTCCCATGCCCAGATCATAAGTAATGTGGTACCACAACTGATACTCTATCCCTCATGGTAAACAACCTCATGAAGCTGATGATATAGCATGGCTAATAGTAGGGCCCCTAAGAAAATACTGTCCTCTACACTCACATGTAGACTAGTACATCCCCCCATCCAATTGGAAACCCATGTCCATGATGATATGAAATTAGCACTCCAACTATCAAAGCCATTAGCAATGCATCCCAACATGGATAGTGGTCAGCCACAAAATTGCATCCAATCTCATACCCATGGATTCCTAGATCGACACCATTTGCATCGTTATACATCTCTCCCAAGGCCTGTCGCCCTATGTGGGGATCATATACCACTGGCTCCCTACTGATCGGGATGTGTAGAATGTGATAGACATCCTCCAGCATAATGGTAAACTCTCCTATAGGTAACTAAAACGAACATGTATGTGAGTGCCACCTCTCATATAGTGTCATCAGTAACCCCCTATTTTCCTGAATGATGGGCATGTAGGTAACGTAGTACAACCCCACGCTCATCAACCGCTGTCTCTCCCTATCACTCAATCAATTTCTAAAATCATAGGTAGAAGGCCTAAACTCTCATGTATAAATGGGCACTAATCGCCTCTACACAAGGAAAAACAAGGGTTAACACACATGGGTCAGCAAATTAGCACATTATTACTATCTGGGAAACCAAAAATGCATCTGCAATAAGAGTCTAGACAAGGTCAATGCTGGTCAACCCTAGTCAACTACAATTGTGTCACATTGACTTCAATTGCGTCACGCTATATCACATGTGGCTCTACATCTCGCAGTTGTGTCCTAATTTCGCAAATGCATCATTTAATCTATCAATTATGAAGCTTTACAACGATTGCGGCTTTCCACCAGGCAATTGCGTCATTTTATACAAATTATGTCATTTGGCCTAACAATTACATCACGACATGTCACTTGCATCGTGGAAAACCACATGTGTTGCATTTTGACATATGCGTCATTTTACCTAGCAGTTGCACGCTTTTAAACCTAAATCTATCTACCCAGTGCACTTGTGTCACGATACAATCAAATGTGTCGAATGCGAAGGTGATTACGGTTCACATGAGGACATTTGTGTCGTAACGCATTTGTTTTTCCCCCCAAAACCCTAATAAATGCATGATAATCAAAAAAATTAAAGGTCGTATAGGGTACTTATGGGTGCCTTTGCACCCTCAGGTCGTCGGAATGTCCGCATACGGTAGCCACAGTGGTCTGTCATGGGAATCACCATCTTCTCCTCAAGCTCTGATTTCCAAAAATTTTGAATAGCAAATATGAAAATGACACTTGGTTTGGCCTTTTCAACTTATTTATAGGTTGAAAATTAGGGTTTGACCTGGTAGGTTTGTACTGAAGGCTCTTTTGACTACCTTTGTCTAGCATTTTGACTAGCTTAGCATCCTCCGTTTTAAAAAATGATCGTGTAGTTGTTTTTTTGGTCATCAAAATTGATTAATTGGGACACTTTCCAAATTTTTCTGACCCCGGGCTAACATTCAAAAAATTTCCCGAGGGGACATAGGCACTCTGTACCTTCATGGGGGCATATACTTGACTTGTTTTCTTTTCCATAACACCATAAACTGCATTATCACAAAGAGGGGCAAATGTAGACACATAAAAATGACGTAGGCCTACAAGCACTATTTTTTATCTTCTTGCAACCTAGCATAATTATGACATTTTAATTATGTCTTTGTCCACCTTCGAATTTTAATTAAGTCATGTCCTTTTATTTCTTTATGATTATTAAATCAATAGATCTTATTTATTTATTTAATGTGTCACTAATTATCTAAAATCTTCTCATAATTAAATAAATTTCTCAATTTATTTAATTAATCTTTGCCACTTATGTCCTCCTGATTATTAAATAAATATATTTTATTTATTTATTTAATATTTCACTAATTCTGAAAAGTCTTCTTATAATTAAATAGATTTACTAATTTATTTAATTAATCTATCACCTTCTCTAAATTAAATAATTATCTTTAATTATTTAATTGCCTTATTTGACATTAGCCTCATTTTAAATAAAACAATTTATTTAAAATAGCCTCACATGGTTAACTGTCACTTCTTTTAGTAAATAATCTTAAAATCAATTATTTACTATCTCACTAAATCCATATTTTGAATTAATTTTAATTCAAAATGGAAATATTCTTTTACAAATCAAGTAATTGCTAAAATTATTGATTTTCTAAACCTCATCTTCTTGTTCATCTTTATCTTTTGATATTTACTAATTTTCATCTCACTGTCACATTTATTCTCCATCCTTCATTTAATTTCTTAAATTAAATCTTGTCCACTCATTTGGGAATCTTACCCTAACCCTAATTGAGAGTTTCCATTTTGAATCTTGACCATTGATTTTAGGGCATTTCTCAATCTCCAATCTCATCCGTCCATCCAAAATTGCATTTTCTATAAAATGTCAATTTTGTTCTCATTTCGACATCTCTTAATTTAATCTTTGAATTTAATCTTGAATCTTGCATCTTATAATTTGATCTTGTGTCATTTTTATTTGCTTGCCTTTAGAATTTAATTTCTTTTGCATAGGTTAATAGGAAATCCTTCAGCACTTAGCTTAGGACTAGTCCATAGCATAGAAGTTTGCTCATCACAATCTGAGGGCATACTTTGCATTTCAACAAAGCTAGAAGGTACAATAGAAATCAGTCATGGAGGATAAAGGAATTGGTGATATCATTTCATCTATTTTTTTATTTATTCCTAGGAATTCTATTGATATTTGTGGATTTGATTAATATACTTGCATGTTGCTAACAATCTGATCTTGTAGAGTAAATCCTCAATTACACCATCTATGAAAAATCTGGTAGGAATCCATAATCCTTCTGATTTTACAATACATACAAGAATTTAAAATTTATGGAAAGAAATACAGAGAAGAGAGGAGGAATGGAAGAAGAAAAAGAAACGGTTGAAAAAGGAAATCTAGGAGAGAGATGAGATGATCAAAGAAAAGAATGACGAAATTTTTTTTCTGAAGGAAAGGGTAAGAGGCATTTCAACTCTAGTGCCACAAATTTTGGAATGTAGGATCCCTCCAAGGGTTTATTCTTTTCACTTAAAGGAGAAATAGCTTTCCTTTAGAATTTCAAGAATCATCTCAAGATTAAATCCCTCCATTGAAACTCCTGAATTTTTTAGTGCCTATATAATTGCTTCCTCTGAAATGAAAAATTTGTTATGTGAATTCTATCTACATAACCTTGTTGTCCCAAAGGATAATGATTGGAACCCACTACCTTATGTTGGAGACATACAATTTAGAGAATTTATGTCCTAGGTGCAAAAAGAGATTATTTGGGGTGAGCAATAAAATGCCTATAAAAAGAAGGAATCCAATATTCCCCTAGCCATCAGGGCTGAATCAAAGAACCCCAAAGGCATTTATATAGATTGGAATAGGTTGCTCTTTAGGCCGAGCTATGGTAATAAAATTATGCCCTGGATTGAAGTTGTTTATAGTAAGTATGAATTAAAAACTATAGCAAAAGAAGATGCTATGAGGGGATATCTATCCCAGCGATGGGCGCTACTGATTGATGAGATAAAGTAGGCTGATCCACATTTTGTTGACAATTACACTACTTCACTGAAGATATTTGATAGATATATCAAGCTTGGGAGAACCAAAGGGTGTGAATGGATTCCCTTGACCTTTCAGCCACCTACCCTCCTATGGTATGTACCTAATTTCAAATTCTATAGGTATGACATTGTAGAGGAACAACAACGATGGCAGAGGCTTGATAAGTTGGGAGGATTTTATTGGAATCATGATTCACCCATGAAAGAAATCGACATTGGACAACTATTAGTTGTGGACTTCAGGGCCTTCACAAAGAAAAAACATAATGATGTAGAGAAAAGAGGATTCACAACTCAACATTCCATTTACTTGACAAATTTCATAAAATTACTCATCTCAAAGAATTATTAAGTGCATTCTAGATCACATTAGAAACATAGCCATGGTAGCCCACAATTTAATGCAATGAACATTCATTAATAACTTCTACAAAAAAAATACTTAATCCAATCCCTTTGGTGAGATTTCAAATCACATAATTACAGACCTTCCTTCCAATTTTTATGAAGATCCAATGGTCGAAACTAAAGTTATTGCATTTTTTCCAAAACTGCAAACCCTAGATAGGGTTCAAACCTGCCCTCACTAAAATGATCATAACTTATTCAAATCTTAATGAAATTTGATGAGACTTGAATCAAATGAAAGAATATTCATATAGGAACAACATAAGCTTGGTTTCAGACCCAAAATATATACTTTAAAATCCATACCATCACATTCTTTCAGACTGTAAATTCTGCACAATATTGTTAAAATAGGCAGTCTCACCAAAATAATCATATCTTCCACAAAACTCAATAAAATTCAATGAGACAAAAAGAATTGGAAAATAGAAATAGAGATATTTCCATAAATATATGATACTCCATTATTTGAGTACATACCAGGCCATACAGATCACAACTTCAACCTGGAAATAATGTAAAAATCAGAAAATGCACACCAAACTTGAGGTTGCCATTTATCAAACTTCACAAATAATGTCTCCAACCTCCAAATTCGATTTTCGGAGGGTGTAATTATAGATTCCTAACCAAAACCAACTATTTTCAACCAACTTTTAATTATTTTGTTGACAAAAAACCTTAATGACACTTTTGACAACTTTTTTTTAGCAACTTTTACAATTTTTACAATATGGAACAATTTTAAACATTATTTGAAAAATGACTTCCAATATGAATTACTAAGAATCAAACACCTATGAAATGGTTTGATAAACCTTATTATAAGACCCAATACACAAAATAGAGAAACTATTTACAAATGGCTTCATGGAGGCTTGAAAGCAACTTGGTGCTCATGCACCACATAACTCTTCCCATGTCGAAGGACCAACAAAATGTTAAGTTGGGGGAAGTGATGATTCTTGATTTTGGCCTAGTTAGGGGATATAATCTCTTGTTATTTGCTAAGATTTCCATAGACTGATATTATATGCTAACACTTTCATATAGTTTCTCTCAGTTATATGACATATGGACTAAGTTCATTTCTACTAGTTTTAATGATATTTACCCATTATGTGGACCATCTATGTTTATCTTACAAATGATTAATTAATTTCTTTTAAGGTGATTATGTTTATGCAATTACTATGTGTATTGACATTATTCTTTAGACATGATTGAAATGCTAAGTTGAGAAATGCAGTCGCCAGCTGGTTAGGTTGAGGAGTCGTGCGAGAGTCAACTGAGGATGATCGCGGAAGATTCCTGTGTCAGCCATGTGTAACCACCTTGCACCGATATTTGATGGCATTGAGCATTGTGAGTGTTACTGCAGTGGTCAATTCCATGTTTGGGCATGCATGTCCAAACAGATTCCCCTGCATGCGTAACCGCCTCGTCCATTTTTCTCACTTTCCCTAAATGGCATCCTCTAAGTTAGTGGGATTTGATGTCCCTGTTTAGTTGATAAATAAGGCTTGAATCCTCCTTCGTCGGGCTAGTGATAGCAAGTTAGTGAGTTGATCGCTAAGTTCTTGTACAAGCTGATTATCAACCATATTTTTATAATTACATTTTTTGATAAATGAAATAAGATTCTAAGTTGAGTATCCAAGTTTTCTAGTAGTTTAGAGTATACTCATCCAGGGGGGGAACTTGTTGAGTAATCCATTCTGTTAGCTTAGTTAGATTAGTGTTAGTTTTTGTTTAGTACTTAGTCAAGATTATAGCATTGATTATTTGTACAACCACTAGAACTTTGTTCTGTGACTGTTCCTGTAGCTAAGGTGGGTAGAGTAATTTATGTTGCATGCTTAGATTTTCCTTCCTGTTATGCATAATCAGTTTAGATTTTCTTTATTGATGTTCAACATTTAATTTGTTTCCTTTCATCCAATTTTCTTTCAGTCTTAAGCTTTTCTTAGTTATAAAACTAAGATGACTACTCTAGAATTCCTAGTACACATACTGTGCTGACCCATTTCAAGTTCACATCCTTGGGTTGACAATTGAAATGTGCCTTCATGGTGGTTAAGATAGCTATTCAGGATAGATATCTAATATCTGCATCATGGTTGTAAGGGCTTAGTTATTGAATCATTATTGTGGGATGACATGTACTATGGGGAGCGATTGAATCCTTTAGTCATAAAAATGATGACATGAGAATAACATGTAGATTTTTAAGTGAAAACCACACTTTGAAAATTTCTAATCCTAAAATAGTAAAAAGAAATAATGTATCCAAAGGTGAAGACCTCTGTAAGGCAACCAAGGATGAGGGATTCAATCTCCCCCTTAGTGCAATGCATCCAAAAAAATTAGTAAGACTAGGAGAGAAGGCCACTCTAGTGAATGTAGGAACATAAGAGGCACCTAAGATAACCTTTTATGCCAAATCATCATTAGATGAAGAACAAAAAAACTTAGTAGTATTCGTAAAATAAAGAAGAGTAAAATTTTCATGGTCATAAATAGATATGCTAGGGCTCGATCCTAAAGTAGTTGTACATCACTTAGCAGTGTATCCTGAAGCCAAACTAGTGAAGCAGAAGTTAAGAAAGATGCACCCTCAGATAGCACTCTTGGTTAAACTTGAGTTACAAAAGCTTCTTGATGTTGGATTTTTCTGACCAATTGACTATCTTGAGTGGGTTTCCAACCTGGTACTAGTCTCCAAACCCACTAGGGGCATCAAAATATGCACAAATTTTAGGGACTTAAACAAAGCATTTCCAAAGGATGATTTCCCTCTTCCCAACATTGGCATCATTGTCAATTTAACAACAAGGCATGAAATGCTATCAGTCATGGACAGATTTTTAGGCTATAACCAAATAATGATCACCAAGGAGGATCAACACAAAACTAATTTCACTTATCTATGGGGAACATATTGTTGGAACATGATGTTGTTTGGGCTAAAGAATCCAGGAGCAACTTATCAAAGGGAAATGACCCTAATATTTCATGAAATGATCCACAAAATAGTTGAAGACTATGTGGATGATATTTTGGCCAAATAAAAAATAAGAAAGAAGCACATAGAGGTATTAGAATGCATCTTTGAAAGGATTGAAGAGTATAGCATATAGATGAATCTAAACAAGTGTTTCTTTGGGGTAACATCAGTCAAGCTTCTTGGCTGCATAGTGTCCCAAAGAGGGATATAAATTTATCAAGTAAAGGTGAAAGTAATCCTAGACATGGATCCACCATAAAAATTGAAACAGATGAGAGGGCTACAAGGTTCCAATCCAGTAGGAGGTTCATAGTGCAGTTTTTAGAAAAAAAATCATCATTTCTCGCATTTTCTCCATAAAGGAATAACATATAATTGGGATGAGAAATGTGATAAATATTTCCAATAGATCAAGGAATACCTATTATCACCTCTAGTTCTCATTCCACCGATACCAAACAAGCCATTGATCTTATACATTTTAGTGACATTTGCAGCGCTAGGTGCTCTTCTATCTTAGCATGATGAAATAGGAAAGAAAACAACCATCTATAACATAAATTGGACCTTGGTAGGATATTAAATAAATTACTCATCCATTGAGAAGGCATGTCTAGTAGTATTCTTTGCTTCTTAAAAATTCAGGCATTATATGTTGTCACACCAAATCAAGCTTATTGGTAAGAACGACCCATTAAAATATCTATTATCTAAAGAAAATCTCATTGGGCGAATGGACAAATAGGTAATGATCTTGATAGAATTTGACATAGATTATGTAGATTGCGAGGATATTAAAGGATAAGTAATTATAGATCAACTAGTAGAAACACCCATTTATGCAGATAATTTGTTGATATCTAAATTTCCTAATGAATCAGTGTTCCTCCTCAATGCAACAGATCAATGGAAAATGTACTATGATGGATCATATACCCAACATAGATCAGGGGTGGGTATTCTCTTTATCACCCTTGAAGGTGACTGCATCCTAAAGTCATATCAGCTATTATTTCCATGTACCAAAAATATTGTTGAGTATGAAGCTCTAATAATAAGTCTAATGATAGCAGTTCAGTGGCAGATACAAGAGTTAAAAGTCTAAGGGGACTCACAGCTGATTGCTAACCAAATTGACGATAACTACCAAACCAAGGATGATAAACTCACTCCTTATAAGAATATGGTAGAAAGTCTTAAGGAATTTTTCATTGACATAAAATTTGAGTAGATACCTCATGCAAACAATTGAACAACATATGCCATAGAAAAAATTAGTACTTTGTCAGACATGCCACACAACGTCCCTCAATGTGAATTCTTGGTAGAACAACTTCTCTTACTAAATTTTGAAATTCTTGAATATGAATTCGTGTGTGTAATCATTGGTTTTGGTTCCCCTTGGTATCATGATATATTCACCTATCTTAGAAAAGGTACCCTCCCATACGATATCACCTCCAACCTTAAGAATACCTTTGTTAAAAAGGAATCGTGATTCATAATCTTAGGTGCTACCCTATACCATAGAAACATCAAGGGGAAATGACTATGATGTCTCAACTAAGAGGAACCCTTGATAGCCTTAACAAAAGTGAATGAAGGAATTTTTTATTCCCATTCTAGTGGAATAACCTTATCCAATAAATTATTGAGAATGAGGTATTACTGGCAAACCATGGAGAGAGAGGCTCATCAGTATTTTTAGAAATGTGTCCAATTTCAATAGCATGGATATCTTATCCATGCTCTAGATCAAGAGTTACAATTGATGGTCACACCTTTTGCCTTTCCCACAGTGGGGGATTGACCTCATAGGAAAGATTGCTCCCACCTCATCTAATGGCCATGAATTCATCATCACAACCACTAAGTACTTTACTAAGTGGGTCAAATCCATTCACATGAATTATATAACAGGGAAGAAAATCTCCATGTTTATCCTGAACTACCTCATTTTCCACTATGGTGTTTTGCAAGACCTTATCTTAGATAACATAACACCCTTTAAGAATCAGGTTGTAAGAGAGCTATGCCAATGATTTAACACTCAAAATAAATTCTCTAGTCCTTATTACCCCTATGAAAATGGTCAAGTTGAGGCTACAAATAAGACCATTCTGAAGATCCTAAATAAAATGATCAATGAAGCTAGCCGTGACTAGAATCTATAGTTAAACCCCACCCTATGGGTCTATCAAACCAGTATCCACACACCTATATGTGCAACCCCTTTTTCCTAGGTCTACAGATCAAAATCCATCCTACCTATTGAGGTCGAGCTTCCCTCACTATGAGTATCACTACAAAATTTGATCATTGATGAAGAATATAGGGTATATGGATTGAATGAATTAGAATTCATAGATGACCATCATATTGATTCCATAAATCATTTACAAGCATACCAAAACTGATTGAAATGAAGCTAAAACAAGAAGATCAAGATTTGTTCTTTCTAGGTAAGGGATCTTGTCGTCAAGTAGAATCAAAAGAACATTCCAAATCAGGATAGTAAAGGAAAGTTTGAGCCTAACTAGTTAGGCCCATTTGTTTTCACAACAAGTTATGGATCATGAGCTTACCAATTATCAATACTTGAAGGAGAACCCTTTTAGTAGCCAATCAACAACCTCCATCTCAAAATATTTTATGCATAGGCTTGAAGGGTGTAAACCTTAAAAAATTAAAAAAATTAAAAAAATTAAAAAAATGATAAAATTCTAAAAAACTAAGAAAAAGGATTGAAAACAGTAAAGAGAAAAATTACCCTCTAGTGAAAAACACCAAACAGGTGCCTTGCATAAATAGGAACCTCCATATACCTTTGGCTCTTTAGCTTATAATGCTTCACATTGAATTCATCCATTGCATCATTCATCTTATTTATTCCATAACCCATCCGCGTTCTTATCATAGCTTGATATTGTAAAGTATTGTATTCCCCTTAGTACTACCTGGCACATTCCTAAGGCTTGTTTTTCCTACCTATATCAAGGTAGTCTATCACATCACACTGGGGGAAATTCATTATGCATCAGATTGGATTCTTGTATATCTTAAGGTTATTTGAAATCTCATCAAAAATCCGAAAAATATTCATAAAATCCCATCAAAACCCAAAAACACTTACAAAATTAGAAAATCCAAAAACATCAAAATCCTATATGGCTAAAATTCAAAACATCAAAATCCCTAAACAGGTCAAAACATCAAAAAATCCAAAAAGCATTACCTTGTTGAACTACATTGTCTCTGAGCTTGAATGTAGGAAATTCCATCATTGATGTGCCCTCGAGACAAACTACATCAGACCTTTAGGAGTGTGTCATAATAAACTAACAATCCATCAAGTGTTCATATCTCATTAATAAACTAGTCAAAGTCAGTCAAACTATGTGCTCTCTGCATGTATAATGTAGGAAAGGATCATCTTTGATAAGCCCTTGGGGCCCCTAGGATAGTATTTTAGGTTAGGTTCTTGTTCAAATCTCAGAAAACCCCAAAACATTTAAAAACAAAAAAAAAAACCGAAACATTTGAAAATAGAAAACGAAAACATTCACATAAACATTCAAAAAGATAAAAAATAGCCTCAAAACATTTCAAAATACAAAAAACATTGAAATATTCGAAAAAGGCCAAAACCATCCATCCAATTTCGCTTTCATCTGAAATAAACCTTCATCCATAGTAAATCAATCGTCATCTTCAAAATTTGGTAACACAAGTAGAAAATAAGTGTCGCAAGTCATGAAGTGTGAACCTAAAATATCAAAATCTAAAGTCAAAATCATATGCAAATGAGTCAATAGTGTTTGTATCAATGGCCTATTAAACACCTAGTGTTAGTCAAAACATCTAATCAACATTTCCTAGGATACATCCTTCCTACAGTGGGCATCAACATCAGAAATCACCTTAGTTATGTTACATTGGCAAGAGATATAGATAACATTGATTTTTTGTTGTTGATATTTTCTTATAATTTATCTTATTGACCCATTTTGAGGAACTCTCAATGATGTCTCAACGATTGAGAGATAAAGGAATGGGGAATCAGTCATTATCTTTCATTTACTATGCTTGTGGGGTATTCTTGTAAAATAAATCTTGGCACATACTTGCTTAGTTGAGTGTAGGGAGGTCATTTAGATTAAATTTTTTAATATTGTGTATGCTTTGGTATGAGATGTTCTAAACTATATTCCAACAAGGTTTATGTATGTCAAGGTATGAACAAGAACTATCCTATCTGTTTGTAGAGTCAAAGTCCAATGCACTAGATATAATTCCATCCTAGTTATTAATACCATGATATATCAGATCTAGGTGTTATATCAAACATAAGGAATGATAGAGAGTCCCAATCCTAAATATGAGAAAAAAATATCCATCTCATCACCATAATCTAATAAAGTCTTGATAAATCATGGAATTGTTGGACTTCTAAATCAATCTCAAAATCAGTGGTCAATCCATTCATCTTATTCTTATATATTCTTCTCACACTAACTTGGTATCATGACAGTCAACAAAAATCATAAATGCATTTATCTAGCATCCACAAACCATTAGTATACATACATCCTATATAAGCATATCATATCATCTGCATATCATAAAGAATGACATAATTATATAGGAAAACTGAAAGAGAAAGCATATCCATCTCATTACATGTCATAGAAAGATACTGAAAAGGAAGAGAAAAAAATACATTGCATTACATCCATATCATACATCACATCATATACACATCATATCATAGATCATCTCCTATCAAATAAGCATAAATAAAGAAGTGCATCCATAACACAAACATATTCATCCATCACCTCCATACATAATCATAACAAAGGAAATAAATACATCACATGATAAATCTGAATTAGGCCATCTCATATATATCTCAAAAAATAATTGTCATGATATAAATATCAGAGTCAATGTGTGTGTAACTCTCATCAAAGGTACATATACAAGAGACTATAAAAAATGAGCTAATGAATGTATATATGTTTATAATTGGGTTTTGTATCAAAAATGTGTCGACAAAATTAGGGTGGGGTCTATCACCTATTGCCTCGGTCATCATGTTGAGACTAGTCTAGATGACCAAATGACAATTGTTTATTGCTTGGATCACCTCCTATCTGACTGAGGGTTTCCCATTTAAAGCCCTTGGTGCAACCCCACTCCTTTGGGAGTATTTTGGCTGGTGAATCTCCCATGGGACATCTCTATGATACAATGTTCGATAATATACAACCTCTAAAACTACCTCTCTATACATATAGGAAACCACTACATGTCCTTGTGTATCCATAGTGATGGCCTCTAACTGTTGTCATCTCCCAGTCAAATAGGCTAGTTGTAGGTCCAGTTACTATTGCAACTATGCCTCATGACCTCTCACATCTATCATGGCCTCTAGCTACTGTCATAACTGATCTCTCTTCTATAAGTGCAAGATTCTAACCATCCTAGGGATCTAGACCCAATGGTGGCTATTGTGTTGGTGACTAATGTGGTGCCTCCTACTACTATTGGTGCTACTAAAGTCATGGAGGTAGTGGTGGTGCCCTTATGACCTATCCATCTTGTCCCACCTAACCCTATCCATGACCACATCTAATAGGTGATCCTACTAAACCTAGTCTAGTTGCCCCTATCCTCAGCCTTAACATGCCCCTCTCCCTCTCGACCTCCCTTGGGGAGGTAAACATTTTGGGTATGTAAGTCACAGGAGAGGCATAAACTAAGTGTCGTATGTTGGATTACTCAGTGCATTAGGCTATCCTTGGTTGTATATCCATGGTCGGGCTACAAGCTATGTAATCTCATCAATCACAACCTAGGGGTCAATCTAACCACCCCATGTCACCTTCCTAACTATCTAGGAAAATATGGCGATGTATGCATCATCTGGCCTATCCTATGCCTCATCGAACTATCTAGCTACCCTATCTAGAAGGTAGCATTCTATCATGGTATGCTCTTGACCTTGCATAAACTAGGTCTATCTTGTGTAGAATAACTATTTATGGTCATCATACCATGGGGGTATTTGGAGCCATGATCACCATCTAAATACTATCATATCATTGATAACTCGATGCCAATATGGGATCCCCAAAAGACCTATATTTTGTAATGTGATTTAGCTCCTCTATCGAAAGACCATGAGCTCATCTAGATCTATGTTGACCATGTGGACTATCAGTCTAAGCATGACAATATGCTTCCATGCCTAGATGTGTAATAATGTCATGTTAACACCAATACCTCTACCCTAGAAATATATGAATTGGTGCATATCATGGTAGAGTGAGGCCAACATCATTGGGCCCCATGTGAACAATGTCCTATATATCATGTAATTTCATGCTAGTCCCCAACGAGGACTAAATCCTCTGCCCCATCGATCTGGAGCCACAATGCCAAAGATCAAGGAACCAACAATCAATCTAAAGATAAGAGAGCATCCTTGGTACATCTCTAAATTGATTTGGTAGTTTTCCAAGATGATTTCCTCATGGAAAAGAACCTCATGACATGCATCATATCTCGAGTTAGTTTCATAAATGACATGATCACCATGAATCAACAACCACAATATCTTCCATACTTCCTCCAATGTCTATCACCTCACTAGTGGGGAGGTGGAAGGACAAGGTCTTGCTATTCCATCACTCACATAGTGCTATCATCATCACTAAGTGTGTCCTAACCATGGGCATATGCACAATGAACCAAAACCTGATCTCCCCAGGGTGATCCTATCAAATATCTTTTAAATCATTAAATGTTGCAACAAGCCCAAGTTGATGCTCACGTGACATCAACGACTGGACAACCTCCTACATCCACAAAGTGCACAACACCAAAATTTGGATAAAATCAACTAAGATTCGAAGCTTTTGTACCCCAACTAACAATGGCATCACTATTCACAAAGGCATCGCTATAATTAATTTTCCAAAAAATGTTCCCAAGTTTCAAATCTAAGGTAGTGTCCCTATATGCAAAGGCGAGTCTGAAATTAAATTCTAAATCCAAGGAAGCATCGCTAGGTACACCTATGTTGCTAAAACTAATTTGAAACCCTAAATTCAAATCATGGGAAGTGTCACCATTTACAATGGTGTCACTAAAAGCAATAAAATTGTCACCGAATTTTCAAAAGAATCACAATATAGTGATGCTAGACTTGACCTAATTTTGACGCCTAATAAATGTGGAAAAACTCAAAGTACAAGAATTTTTTTGATTTACGTACTAGTGGTCCTGCGGCTAGACACCATTGGTACTCTAAAACTAGGTCAATAATGTGTCGTGGAAGCATGTGCAAGCCATTTCATCCAAGGTTCAAAGCTTAAAATGCAAAAAATCTCTAAAGTGCCAATGCACAAATGAATTGACAGTGACCCTTTATCACATATTTATGCCTAAAAATTAGGATTTTTTTCCCTAATTTGAGAGGACAGCTAGGTTTTTAGCCAATTTTCGATCTATGGAGCTTATTTTGAGACATTTTTTTGTGTTTCTAAGTTTTTTACGCATCCCAAAACCTTTTTTGACCCCTAAATCAATGTTCCATCTTTTTCAAGAGATCAACCCAAAATTCAAAATTTCCACCTGATCTTTTGAGGGGCCAAGGTACCAACTTATTTCCTTCCATCGAGGCAACAATGGGACATCCAAAAATTAAAAAAAATTAAAAATTATTTATCTGAGCAACAATTTAAATCCAAAAAGAATCAGTCTTTGAACCAACATAGCATATACCTCACTTCAAAGAGGGAAAAAATCTAGACACTTAAAAATGTCCTAAATGGTATTACACACTTGAATCTGATGTATTAACATCATTTCATCCTGAAACCCATCTTCTTTTTTCTTGTTGTATTAAATTAACCTAGTTATTTAATCGAATTCCTCATTTTCACCTATTAATCTAATTGACCTAATCGGGTTAATTCACCCCTTTTCGAACTAAAATTTCAACTTGTTTAATTGAATAAATAAAATTATTTAATTTAAACCTTATTACCTCTCATTTGATTAAATAATCTTTAATTAAATATCATTTTGAACTCTTTTTTCATTAAATAAGTTGATTATTTAATGGATATCTTATTATTCTCCATCTTGCACATTCAAATTTAGTTTTAATTACTAAATTGCTAATTTCCCCTCCTATCCACTTGCATAGGGAATATTCCAAAGGAATATTCTCCTATTTGGCTCCAAAAAGGGAATGATTTCTTTCAAACAAACTTTGTAACAAAATTTCAGAGTTATTACAAAGTGTGTTTGTTTGAATCATTCTTATCCCTTGATCTTTCCTTGATCCATGTGATCCTTGATTATCATCCATTGACAAGAATCATTGATCCATATTTCATCCTTCTTTCAACATTGACCATTGATAAATCAAATCAATCTAAGCCCTTGAGTTTTTATTTGCTCTCCTATAAATACATCACTATTTGGAGAGAAATGGATCCATCTTTTGATAACAAAGTTATGTTGTTGAAATTCATACTCACTTGCATCCATATTGAGCATTTTTACTAGCATTTTAGATTAATCTTCATCCATATTATCTTTTGAATCCATTAATGGCTTCCATGTTAACTTAGGTTGCATCCATTTTAGCATAATATTTATCGATGAATAATTTATTTGGAATTTTTTCCATTTCGCATAGATTTTATCCATTTTATCAAACATTTTAATATTTAGAACACCATCTTTATCATGTTAAACTAGTTCCATATCATGTTTCATTCATATCTCATTATTTTTCATTGATTTTTTTCAATAAAATGGATTGAAACAAGCTCATATTATCTAAGGGATTTGGAAAGGGTTGTCATTCTACATCAATGTGACACCACTCCCCCGATGGGGATAATATTTGAGGTCTTAGAGTATATTTCCCTTATGTTCTCATGTTGATTTCATGTTAGTTTAATGGGTTCTTGTTCTTTGAGATTTCAAATATCTCATCGGGATCATTTCTTAGGGGATTAAAAAGGGTTTATGTTACACCCCAATTGCGTAGTTACTATTTACTATTATTATATAGGGTAAATATGAA
Source organism: Sequoiadendron giganteum (assembly GCA_007115665.2). Classification (NCBI taxonomy): domain Eukaryota; kingdom Viridiplantae; phylum Streptophyta; class Pinopsida; order Cupressales; family Cupressaceae; genus Sequoiadendron; species Sequoiadendron giganteum. Next base: position 210,000,977 of record CM021108.1, on the reverse strand, counting down.
TGTAATGTGAATTTTGGAGATGAATAAATTATTCTCATACCTTGTAATGTGAATGTTATCTCATTTAATTTTATCTCATTTGATGTTATCTCAATTGATGTTATTTCATTGAAAAATACTGCATATATGTAAATGGATGGTTATTGAATTATTGTTCTAACTTTGGATATTTTTTATGTATGTTGCATATGTTGTGAGAAATTGACTACAGTGTGCATGTGTTAGTGGATGTATTTTTATGTTCTATTCCTCCAGGCGGAGGGGAAGTATCACTCAAGAGAAGATCTTGGTTGGGTAACTGGTAAAAGTAAGCTATTTAAGCATATACACACCACATTAGAATGATTGAGTTGAGTAAGTTTGTGGTAAGTTGGTAAGTTATCCTTAGATCAAGGAAAAATTTAGTGGTGAATCTTTTCCAATTGGCGAATAATTGAAATTGGGATCTCCGAAAATGATGAATAGTATGAGCTAAAACGGAGACTAAATCACTAGGTTTTTACAAAAAGTTAATTTTGTCTTGATTAATTCGCCATGTAAACGATGTGTCATTGGAAATGATTTTCCAGTAGTTTATACCGTAATTAAAAATATTAATTATATTCGCTAGTAATATTATATTCCTCCGATTAATTTTGGGGCAATATCGCCACAAATTATAAATTACTATTTAATTTTAGGGATATTTTAGGCTTCAATAGGTCTTTTATCTATTTCTATTGATTAGCTTTTAATTGGATGGTTGCAGGTTGATTCCACAACCTAATACGCATGTGCCTTTTAAAAGGCTTGTTGAGGCCCAAAATTTGTTTTGGGTCACACGATTAAATCTAATCGTGTGGCCCAAAATAAATTATGGGCCTCAACAAGCCTTTTGCAAAGGAACATGTGTATTAGGTCATGGAATCAACTTGCAACCATCCGATTAAAAATCTAATTGATGGTAACATTTTAAATTTTAATTTAGTCTTTCTTTTAAAGTGAGATTAAAAAAAAAACACTTAATCTGTGTGTGCTCCAATTCATTTTCAATAGTGAATTTATGCTTGGTCCCCAGACCCCGTGAGGGGGTATTTCCCCCTCGACCTCCACAAGGGGGCTTTGCCCCCTTGACCCTGCCGGTGGCTGCCACCCCCGAGCCCCTACTTCAATATTACAAAAAAAATAAAAATATGGGGGAACTGCACCGACCAACTATGCAAATTTTTAAAGGAGAGATTCGCCATTGTAATTAATCTTTTTAGTGATTATTCGCTAGGATTCACCACTATTATTATTATTTTTACCAATTATTCATTGAGATTCACCAAGATTTTACAATTTTTTTAATAATGTGTATAGATTCGCCAGGAAAATTAATATTTTTTTCAAAAAAAAGGAAGGATTCTCTAGGATTTTATACCTTTGCTGAGGGGTTTTTTCTTAAAGTTATCCCTGCCTTAGATGTTATGTCTAGATTCAAAGATTCTTGTTTACTACTACATGCATTATTGGGTGATTTTTATTTGTTGAGATTTTGAGATCTTTCTTGTACTATTATGATTATATTGACAAGTGGGATGTATGTGGTGTATGTGTATATATATGCACATACATGTCAATGGGATCTAATGACATGTATATACATATGTATAGATGTACAACACATAAATACTTATCAATATGATGGTAATTGTGAATGACTATATGTGAATCAAATATGAATATATATGTATACTATATATACATGTATCCATATGTATATGTGTATCAATACACATATACGTTGGTAGGTGGACACTTGCATATGGATGCATTGATATAGATGTACCTAAATATACGTGTACATAGAGGCATATACTTTTATATATATATATATGCATACTTTCAATATATTGTATTTATTATATACTATCTTGTATGTTCTCTTGTATATATATCGAATGTATACTTACATTGTTGGCTTATGTTATATATTATATGTATTAATACAAATCTACTATCACTTATCATGATAAAGGTCGATAGAAGTAGCTTATGATTATTTTGTGAAGCTGATTCTCACTCATACTATCACATGATATGAAACACTTTTATTGCATTTTGAGTTGTTGTCCTACATTAATACAAGTATGGACTTAGTCGACACCTATGTTTAAGATCAAAATTTGACTTGGTAAACATACCTACCATGTTTTATACATCTTTCAATGACTTTTTCAAATGTATTTAACATCTCAGCTAACTCATTCCTTACAGCAAGTTGATAGTTCTTGGTGTTATGAATTGGTAGTTGATTGTTTCTGATGGCAAGGAAAACCGTACCAATAGTGAGGAGTGTAGATGAATTTGGTTCCACCTCTAGAAACCTAATTGTGATAGATGTCTATCTCATGTGATAATTCGAATTGAGCATTTGCAGATTTGAATAAGTCTTTTGATTGTTGTCAATATCGCAAGTCAATCTATAGGTGATTTTTTTGAGTATGAACTTAGGAAGCTGTTACCTTTCTATTGTGTTTCATGTGTTTCTTTGCATGGAGCTTTCTATCCATTATCTTGCCTAAAATATAGGTTATGAAGTTACCAAGCTTCTCTATAAATAGCTGACCCATTTCATTTGAAGGGACACATTCTTTCACAAGATTATGCATCTTTTACATTCTTATTGCAAGTCTTTATATTGCATCATTTCCAGCCACACTCTATTTTATATTGTCAGTGAGAAACGGAGAGAGTTGTATTTTGTTGTGAGGAAGATTTTTGGTGAGAGAAATAAGCTATCAACTTGAGAGATAGAGTTTCCTTATGACATTATAGATAGTTGATGATCAAGCTTGCTACTATTGAAAAGGGTTGCATTGTTGTCATTTATTTGGATAAGAAATAGTAGGCATGAGGATCTCTTCTTTTTTATTTTACTTATGAATGGTGTTTCTTCCATGAATGCTTGAGTTGTATTTTCTAGTGTGTTCATTAGAGAAATTAAAGTGCATTTGAAAATTAAATTGAAGCTTTTATGTTTTTTTCATGGTGTGCTTGTAAGTACTCCATAATAGGAGATTGGGGTTTATCATAAGTATTATATACTACCTATATGATTGAACATGATAGAAAATTATGAAACACCTAGCTAAGTTATTGATCTAACTAGGAAAGCTTGTGTTTACTCCTAGGATAGTTAATCCAATATGGGAGGGAGCTTGTGTACTTTATTGTTAAGTAGGTTTATTCCAATTATGTAAAATGGCAATAGGTTATATCTAGGATGATAAATTATCCATTGAAGAAAATACCTATGTGTAGTTTAAGATGGAATTAAGTCAAACCGACCCTAAGTAGTGTATGTGATAGATGACCCTCAGTAGAAAATATTGAATGAAAGACTTTGGCCAAAGTAGTGTGATGACCTTTAGCTCCACTGTCAGTTCACCACAATCCATTATTACATGCTAGTCTGAGATTGTGGGATTACATGTTCTAGCTATGTAGGACACAACACTATGCTTGATTGGTTGTCATTATTGGTTACTCTACCAATTTCTTCATTAAAGGGAAGGTCCATCTATTGAATGATAGATGTGCAGGGGACCACATTTAGAGTCCTTGGTTGGCATAAAATTTATTGAGTGATGCTTCTCCTCCATAGTAGGTGACAAAAGAACCAAGATTTGAAGGGAAGAATCCTGGACTATCTTACAACTATTTTTTTGAAAGCTCATTAAGCTATGTATGTTACTGTATGCATTCTTGTATTGTTTTAACTTATGAAACTATTGAGAAGAAATGGAATCCATGATGTATTATATTATACATCTTGTTTGAAAATTATCAATAAAGAAAAGAATTTTTTTTATTGCAATAGTTTGTTACTTAGTTAATTTACTTGAAAGGTGAAAACTTGGAAATATTTACCTCATAGAAGGGTTGGTATGTTACATATGGTATTAGAGCTACTAAGTTTAGCTTTGGAACCTATGAGCTCATCATTATTTCTATCCAACATTATCTAATGTTCTGAATTCTTGTGCTAGGATGGTGTGTCTTAGAGTAATAGCTCAAAAGTCAATAATTAGAAATGAGTGCTACCTCAAGGCCAAGAAGGAAAGAGAATCCATCATTATGACCATAGAGGGAACCAAATATGACAATTTCATTTGGTTGAGTGACACTGAAACCTTTAGTCATGCACTCTCTGAAATCATTGATGTGAAGAGAAAGATGAAGATGGAGGCTATGTACAACTACCTACCAACCATCTCACCAATATTTTTTGATTCATTACCACTTTCCAAGGATATTCTCTCAAAAGGAAGTGTTAGTCCAGTTTTAGGAACCCTAGAGTTCTTGCATTGGCTGAAGTAATTGTAATTTCTTTGAGTAACGAGTCTGAGGAATATGTACCATAGACATTGCTAGACAAGAAATGGTCTCATGAACAAATGTCTACAAAAATGGTAGACTACATTGTTGATGAACACCATTTTGACATTGCCTCTCATAACTATGTATTGGATGATAAATATAAAGGCTATTATGCTTTTTGGGATGGGTACAAACAAATGAGAGATGAACAGAAAGATAGTGAACAACAACTATCACAGTCTGTAGGTTATACTCCTTTAAGTTATGTGTCAAAGAGTGAATCCGAAGGATACTCTCCACTTGACTATCTAAATATTCACTCCATGTAATCAAGGGATATTCAAATCCTCATGAAATGAATAAAATTATGTGCTTATCAAAAAGAAGCACATGTTCTTAGTCTTATGTGGAATTCTTTGTGTGCATATGAATGCCATTTTTAATGTTTTCCATAAGATAGTTGATAACATAATTTAGTCTAACATGGATAAACGTCCAAGTAAATACCAATCATGCAAGGATGGTGAGGACATGAACTAATATTGATGGAAGCCAAGAGGTTGGACAAGGAACCACTGGAGTAGAGGCTAGGTTTGAAAAAATCTTGGCAAGGTTGGCTAACCAAGTGAACAGGAAAGAGTTTAGGATAGGGTAGAAATGGATGTTCCCATTAATGAAAATGAGGGAGAAAACTCTTCTCATGGATGTGAAGAAACCCATGAGCATGATAGGAAAAAATAATTTACGCCATCTATAGAAAGGAATAAGAAGCTTGTGGCTTTTAAACTTTCCAAGGACATGAAGAAGGTAATCCCATCCAAGTTTGATGGAAGTTATGGAGGAGATGAGGATGAGGTGTGGCTTGTCCAAATGGAAAATTATTTTGAAATACAAAAATATGATGAGGTTACTAAAGCCACATGGGGTGCATATCAGTTAGCAGGAGAAGCCTTTAACTAGTGGATGAACAAGAAGTTGGAACTTAATATCAAATCATGGAAGATGACACGGGGATAATTCATGGAGATTTTCTATAAGATATGGTTGCCACAACTCTACTATGACCAAAAAATATTATATTTCTAGGGTTTGAAATAAGGTAATATGACAGTTAACGAATATTGGGAGAATTTTACCTGAATTTTGCACTATGTTCCCATATATCACAAGGATGAACGATTCCACATTAGGAACTTTATAATGGGACTTAGTAGCTAGATTGGAGGGGAAGTCAATATGTGTGGTCCAACAAAAATGGATCGTTATATGTGATAGAAATTAAGTAGTAGAAAAATCTTGGGGCTTATTCCACTTGTCAAGAAAGAAGAGAGGAAAAGAAGGATGTGGAAGATTTTGAAAATATAGTTCCAAAGAAGGTGGAAATTGCACAAAATATGCCCAAGAAAAAGGGAAAGAGATTCTAAAATAATGGAAAGGATTCTAGAAGAGAGTGTAAAAGGAATGACTCTATCATGGGTAATACCAACAAGGTTAATGAAAACATCAACAAGTCTAGAGAAACCATAGGGAAAATAGGGTCGGCTACAAGATTTTTTATATGTAGAGGGGAAAATTATGCTAGTGAGTGTCCTAATAAATCATCTAGATCAAAACCATATGGTAATCCATTACCCACCCAACAAGCAATGTTTCAGAATAAGACACATGCATTAGTGGATGATCGTCAAGTAGAGTACCAAGTAACTCCAATTGAAATGCCAAGTATTTTGTTTGGCTTACCCTTTTTTTTTTCTTATTGTTACTGGTGCAACTAAGAATTTAATTTCACCTAGAATAGCTAAAAAATTATCTAGGAAGGTGAGACACATGGAAATTTCTTGGGATTTAGAGTATGCAAACCAGGCAAGAGCAAAGGTGGATCAATATCTATTTGAGGCTAGGATAGAACTACCTAGTTTTTATATAGAAGTAAACCTTTAAGTCACACCTCTTGGATCATATGATGTTATCCTAGGTATGAATTGGTTGTGGAAACATAGGGCTAAGTTAGATTTCCATGCAAGGACTATAGAATGCATAGATGATTTTGGAAATCAAGTAAAATTCCAAGGGATACCTAGAGAGGTTAGGGTTCGAAAAATCATGATAATGCAACTTATAAGAGCTAAGAAGAAAGGGTGTAAAATATTTTCCATAAATATTGAAGAACTTGGGAAAGATAGTGATGATTCAAAGTTTTAGAGTTTATAGGTGATAGAAGATGGTGAGATAGATGAAACAAGTGAAAAATTGGATATGGAGAAGTATCCAATATTGAGAAATGTTTTGGATGTGTTTCTAGATGAGTTACCAGGATTGCCTTCAAAAATAATATTTTACTTCTCTATAGATATAATTCCAGGGTCATAACCTATTTCCAAGGTACCCTATAGGATGAAAACCACTAAACTTATGGAACTTAAGACAATTGGATGAATTTTTTTTCAAAGGATTGATAAGACCAAGTGTATCACCGTGGAGAGCACCAATCATCTTTGTTAAAAAGAGGGATGTTACCTTGCATTTGTGCATCGACTATCACATGCTTAAAAAAGTTACAGTTAAGAACAAGTATCCATGTCGTGCATTGATGACCTTTTTTATCAAATGAGGGGAGTCACTATATTCTCTAAAATAGATCTGAGATCTGGATATTACCAATTGAGGATTAAGGATGAACATATCTTTAAAACTACATTCAAAACCGGATACGAACACTTTTACTTTTCGGTTTAAAAAATGCACCTACAACATTTGTGAACCTAATGAATAGCATATTTAGGAATTACCTTGAAATTTTTTTACTAGTTTTTCTAGATGATATTTTTATTTATTCTAGAAATGAGGAAGGACATTGCAAGCATTTGTAAATGGTCCTACAACATCTACGAGAACATAGGTTGTATGGTAAAATTTCTAAGTGTACATTCTTCCAAAAGAGGGTACATAATTTGGGTCATGTGATCTTGACAGATGGAATTTTTTTAGATCCAGCTAAGATCAAGGTAGTACTTGAGTGGACTATACCTAAGAATGTTTCAGAGGTAAGAAGTTTCATGGGTTTAGTAGGGTATTATAGGAAGTTTGTTGCAAACTTCTCTAAGATCACTTTCTCGATTAATTCTTTACAAAAGAAAGGAAAGAGATTTGAATGGATTGAGAAGTGTCAAGAGGCTTTTGACCTACTCAAACAAAAATTAACCATTGCACCGATCTTAAAAGTACTAGATCTTGAGGGTAACTTTACAGTTATCACAGATGCATCCAGAGAAGGGTTAGGAAGTGTATTAATGAAAGATGAGAAAGTAATTTCTTATGAATCTAGGAAGATGAAACCTTATGAGATAAATTATGCACTGCATGATTTAGATTTGGCATCTATGGTTCACGCATTGAAAATGTGGAGGCACTACTTATTAAGAAAATCCTTTGAGATGAAAACTGACCATAATGGGTTAAATTACATTTTTACTCAACCTAATATGAATGCTAGACAAAAAAGATGGTTAGAGTTAATAGCTGACTATGATTTTAATATCAGTTATATTATAGGGAAATAAAATCGGGTTGTCGACACTTTAATTTGAAGATGTCACATTGCTTCTATAGTAACAATTCAAACTGATTTTAAGTGGCAAGTACTCCAAAAGTGCAAGGAGGATGAGTATTAATTTCAAGTCAAGCAAGCACTCACTAATAATCCATAAGATTCTAGGTATGATTTTTTTCATTTTGAACCTAACAGATTACTTAGATATAAGGGTATAATGTATGTACTTGATGTAGAAGAATTAAGCAATCTAGTATGAAAGGAAGTACATGAAACACCATACTCTAGACATCCTAGAGTGATAAAAATGATGGATGGTGTTAAACCATTATACTTCTAGAAGGTAATGAAAGGAGATGTTGCTAGTTTTGTGGCTAGGTATCCTGAGTGTCAAACGGTGAAAGATTAGCATCATCATCGTGTGGGCTTGTTATACTAACACGATATACTAGAGAGGAAGTGGTAATTCATAAGTATGGACTTTGTGCAAGGATTTCCTATGTCAAGGAATAAGAACAATTCCATTCTTGTGGTTGTAGATAATTTTCTCAAAGTAGCATATTTTATACCCAAGAATCTAACTGATGGAGCACCTATCATAGCAATATTTTTTTTGCAAGAAGTGTTTAGGTTGCAAGGGATTCCTGAGAAGATTATCTCAGATAGGGATGCACGAGTCACTTATAGGTTTTGGAAAAACATTAGTACAACTGGGAAGACTACTTTCCCTTAGTTAAATTTTCTTACAAAAATTCTTATCATTCTATGATTAAGATGGCTTCTTTCAAAGCCTTCTATGACCAAAAGTGTCGAACTCCTATAAGTTAAAATAAACTTGAGGTTCAAGTGAGTCCTTGGCTAGAGATATTGGTTGAAATTGATGAGCAAGTTAAGATTGTTAAGAAAAGGTTAGCTGAAGCTAACGACGGATAGAAAAGCTACGCTAATGCTAAGAGAGTGCCCCATAATTTTTCCTTAGGTGAAAATGTATTGTTGAGAGTGAAACCTCACAAGAGATCCATTAAATGTGGAAAGTCATCTAAGTTAGCCCTACATTATATTGGAACTTTTGAGATTATAGAGGAAGTGAATCCAATAGCTTAGCAAATCACGCTACCACCAGATCTTTTTGGAATGCATAACATCCTCCATGTGTCCTACCTTAAAATTTATATACCAAGGGATAATCATATGATTGATTGGACTGCTTTATAGGTACGATATCCTAAAGTAGTAACTCTAGAGCACGTCAAAGTTCTCAAAACACATAATATTTTCTTATGAAATAGAGGTCTTGCAATGAAAAGTCATGTGGGACTAGTATGCAGAAGACTCAGCTACTTGGGAGGACTACATGCAAAAATTCAGAAGAAGTTTCATCATATTCTTAATTCTTTTGAGAATTCTTGAAACAATGTGTTGTTAGTTGTTATCTCATTTGATGTTACTATTGTCACATGGATTTTCACCCACATGCAAAGCTGAAAATTTGTGCAATCCCATGCAACATTTGACTAATTCCAGGTTGTGGGTACCCTATAAGGAATTAGACCTCTAGATTCTAGGTTGGTTCCTATATGATAAACTATTAAATTCTTGAAAGGTTTGTATTTCTGAGGAAAAGGGGAAATGATTTTGCATTTAAAATAAAATAAAAATAGTAAAACGATGTGGATACACCTAATGACTTCTAAAAATTATAGTAAACTCTCCTAAAACCTTCAATTTGCACAAATAATTCTCAGATCCTTTTTTCACATAAATATTTCATATAAATGAATTATTAATTTTATCTTCTTGAAAGGAAGGTTGAAACTTCACAAAATATCAGATACAATTAAGAACTTATTCTCAATGCATAACCTATGATTCTTATGTTTGAGACATAATTCAAAAGGTTCAAACTCATAAACACAATTTAAACTCTTATCAAATCATACATAAAAATGCAAAAAAGTTGAGATTGAAGGAAAAACTTGGAAAACTTTATTCAGTATTCTGTCATAAACTGTAAATGAACTTGTAGACATGGAAAATGTACAATTTCATTTTGGCACGCTTGATCCTGATTGCTAACAACATTTCTTCCTAAATCATACTCTCACAATTTCATCATAATCTTGTCTCTTAATCTAATGAATCATTATTCATTTAATTAAGTCTTCCTCCTCCTATGATTAAATTAATCAATTTAATTTAATTAACCTTACATTCTTGTTTAATTAAATAAATCATTTTATTTGATTAAATTCTCTAAATTCCTCTTATTAAATTAAATAAATTAAACCTTATTTGATTTAATCTAATATATTCCTCCTTAGTTAAATAAATCAAATCATTTATTTAATAATCTTTTCCTCTCAATTCTTGACTTAAATCAAATTCATAAATTTAAGTCTAAATTGTCACATCATCTAATTCTTCATTAAATTAATCAAAACCATGATTAAGTTAATCCCTCTCATTAAAATTCTCTAGAGAATGCAAGTTTCACAATAAATCAATTACTTTGATTTATTTAATTCTTTATTTTCCCTCACATGGCATCAAAATGAAATATTCCCTTATTTGAATTCAAAAAGGCCAAGTGGACTTGGTCCTTCCAACAAGGCATTTAAGGCCTCTTACATGTCCTTGGCCTTGAGCCAAGTGACATTGAATTCATTTCCCTTCCCTCTTCAACAAGTCATTTCACAATTTCAAATTCAAACTAAGTGCATTTATTGGCACTTTGGCCAAAATGTGCACAACCACTAACCATTCACATCATGACATGTGGCATTCAACCATTGGATTGAAAGTCAATCCCACATTGCTAAAATCTTACTTTCTCTTCCAAATTGAAAGTTATAAATGGGGGCTTCTCTCCTCATTTCTCATCCACAATTGCATGCAAAGTTACTCTCTTCACATTTAGAACTAGTTTTTCCCATTATCACTCAACCATTCATCATCTTCAAGATTTATAACAAGGTTATGCTCAAATCTCTTTGGGGATTTGACCATTTCTCAATCACTCAACATTGCAACCTAGGAATTGGGAAAGGTCCAATTGCAACATCTCATTGGCACCAATTCTCCCATGGGATCGTAAATCTATTGGCTTAATTAGGATTGACTTTCATTTATTTAAGTATTGTGTTCTTCAGTTTCCTAATTTTAGTTTAAATAGATGGATTTCATGGGGAATCTCTCATGCTTGTTTGCTTGCATTTGATCTAACAACCTAACATGTTTGTTTCTCTTATGCATTTGCAGGTTTAGGGGTTCACATTTTGGCGCTAAAAGGAGGGAAGACTCAAGAAATTAATCACGTTTTTCAAAATTGCCGCATTTTCTTTTAACATTCTCTTCTAGGTTATGAGAAAAAAATCGCACGGCATCATATTGTGCCACTTTCAGCACCGCGATACCATACAGTACCGCACTCAGAGAAGCAGTGCCATATTGAACCATGCACATTTTCCAAACCATGTCACTTTTCTCTTACCGCTTGTCATTTTAAAGTTTCTAACTCTAACACTTTCATCTCCGCTGCGCTATACTACACAACCTTTAGCACCGCGGTGCCATATTGCATCGTGTTTTTCAACATCGCGTTGCTCCTGCTTTCCCGCCTGAAAATTTTGAAATTTTAAACACTGCCACTTCCAAAACTGCATCATGTACGCATATCGCGTCGCTTATTCACTCTCTCTTTCTGCAGAGCACTGCCCATAGTCAACCGCGCGGTGCTATACAACGCCGCTTTTACCCAACTGCGTCGCTTTTACAAACTGCGCCGTGGAAAAACAATGAGGTCTAAAATTGACATGTGCTTTATAAAGTTTGGATTTTTTTTAATTCTTAGCCTTGTTTGGTGTCTTTTTGCTCTCTAGTTTTCTATCATTTTGTAGGTTGGAGTAGGAGAAAATCAAAGGAAGAAGGTCATCATAACATCATGCTCATCATACACAAAGTGTTTTTAAACACTAAAGTGTTCTTCAACACTTTTGAGGGATTTTAAAATTCTGCTTGTTAAGAGAAATTTGTTAATATCTTTTGCCTTAGAAACACTAGATTTATTTTGGGTTTAAAAAGAACAAGAAAATTTCCTTTTTTCAAGCAAAATAGGAGATTCATTATGACACCACGTTCATTTTGCACAAACTATTTTTAAACACTAAAGTGTTCTTCAACACTCTTTAAGGATTTTTAGATTCTTGTTAAGAGAAATTTGTTAATATCTTTTTCCTTAGGAACACTAAACTTCTTTTGGGTTCTAAAATAAACAATCAAGTTTCTTTTCAAAAGTTGTCAAAGGGCTAAAAAGAATCCTTAGACAAACATACTAGATTTTGTTTAAAGGATAACAATTGAATAAAGCAATCCCACATTTCCTTTGGTGCTTAAAAAGAATTCATTATTTCTTTGAGGGATTTAAAATGAACATGTGTTCTTTGTGTCTTGTAATCATTTTTGCAAAGTAGTGTCATTTAAAAAAGGGCATATGTGCTTCTCTCGCACTTCACAATGATCTTGAGAATCAAAAGTCCTTTTGGTGACACTAAGTTGCATAAAAGATTGCCTCCACATTTCAATTTGGGTACTTAACAATTGAACAAAACATGCAAGTGTGAGCACGACATATTGCAGAGGTTCTCCCTTTGTTTTTCAACAAAGGTTGATTGAACGATGGGATATGTTAGCTTGCTATTGTTTATCCTAGCGGGCCTGCCTTGTGGGAAAAATTAATCACCCAAGGGAACGACCCAACCGGGAACATGCTAAAGCCAAGCGACTTCCAACCGGTATATAAGTGTGGATTCTTGAGGAAAGTTCAAGAATCACGAGGATTATTCCAACGAGATGGATAGAAATGGACTCTTGCCGACATTGGATAATCCCCCATGAACAAAATGCCTGAATTAAAACCCTTTGTTTAGAAAAGGCCAAAACCTTATCTATTTTGTTGGTGCAAAAGGTCATGTCCTTTGAAGCCACCCCACATTATACATGCGGTTTTTTTGTGGAGATGGAAAGTATGCCATGGGAGATTCATGGGTACTAATGTTTGGCTGACCCGAGAAGTGTGTGTCATGGAGGGGAGCCAGTGTGGTCAAGCATTTAACCATCCGCACAAAATATGCGTAGCTAGATTCGTCCAAGTGGAAATGTAAACAAAATATTGTCTCATCATCCTAGGGTTGTAAAAAGTGCTTGGAAGTGGAAAACACATTGCTTGGTTTTCAAAAACTTTTGAAAACAAACATACACAAGGAACTTTGAATTTCAAACCCCTTGGAGGAAACAAATACCTTTGACAAATTCAAGCACTTTTGCTTTCCCTAGGGATCATATCCTTAGAGGTTTCTAAGTGCGTGGATTCTATCGTCATTTGTTTTCAACAAGGTTAAAAATAGGAAACTTTTTCCCTATTTTCCTTGATTTCCACACAATGGACCTTGTGGGATGAGAAAGAAAGTGGGAAATTAGACATATAGTTTGAAACATAAGCAAGAAAGTGTCTTTGGTAAAAAGAATTCATAAAGCCAAGATAAAATAACAAATTGAACCTCATATGTGTTGTTCCAAATGATTTCCCGCAAGATCAAAATTCCAAAACCAAAGTTCAAGAAGCTTAGTCTGAAAGCTCGTGAGGAGCGTCTTGAGAGAATTTTCAAATTTAGAGAAAGAATAGTATACAACTTCTATAGGAAAGCTTCTTGGAATAATCCAACTATGTATGCATTCTACTATCAACAAAATCGTGAACTTTTTGAAAGGTTTTCATTCCTCCCATAGGAAGTCTAGCATGTTCTTCAACACCGAGGTTTTGTAAAAGGGAGTCATGTCTAGGTCAAGGTCCAAGATCAAAGTTTTCATCCTCATCCATCTCTCCATCAAATCAAATCTCATCTGATCATCAAACTTTTTGAGAACTCTAGAAAAAACATTCATGCTAAACTTAAAGGGCTAAACCAAAGTAGTCAAATCTCTTGAACGAACTTGCCTCTAGGATAACACAACTTCCTAAGGCCTACTAGTTCACAATCACTTTGGCTTAACACACCTAGCCAATTCATTCTCTTGTGCAAGTTTTCCTAGGATAACACAACTTCCTAAGGTCTACAACTTCACTACAATCTTGTTTGACTTAATACACCTAGTCAAACCATCACAATCAATCTAAGTCCTAACAAGTTTAGCATAACCCTTCAAAATTCCTTCAAAAGGTTTCACTCACTCACTTCATCCATTTATCCCATCATCATCATCACCCTCTTTGATCTTTGACTTCCCTAGTTCTTCTCTTTTGGGCCTAAAAGGTTAGGATCCAATGATCCCTATTTTTTATGGTCCAAACAAGATCACAATACAAGAAGAACATGGAAAATATCAGCAAAATATCAACTTCCGTTAACATGAGTCAAGTAACCTCTGAAATAAACCTTGCGGGATCAAGCAATCCCCCAAGTAACTCTCCTTTATCATCACAAAATCCTCAAGAGGAGAGTTATGAAGAGGACATCACAAATGAAGACATGGGGATGCCACAATCTGAAATGATGAAATTGTTCAAAATCTAGAGAACCACAAAATTGTGAGTGCCATGTTCAAATACTTAAGCACGTTAGTGGAAGGATGGGTCCAGTTCCCTTCCGACCTTGATGCGAGCACTAGTATGGACATGCCCCTTACAAACGCATGCCCAATGTTGAATGCCAATCAAGACATAACTCACACCACATCAGCCATCACACCAACCTCACCAATTGTGAACAAAGGGAGTGTTATGTTTCGAGAGTTACAACAACATCTCCTTGTGAACAACAAAGAGGTGGTTGTGAACATCGCACCGAATAATTATGTCCCGGTAAACTCATCACACCCATACATCCCACTCACATTCCATAATCACACCGGTTCATCTTCATTCCATGCTACACCAGCATGTCAATCAAACATACAAAATTCTCTACCACAAGGAGGAGGTGGTTTTTTTGGAACAACAGGAGTTGCTGATCCATTTTCTTTCCAAGGTAATGTATCATCTCTTCCCCCATTTCCATTCACATCCACATCACCTCTTAGAGTGGGTTTTCCTCCCCTATCCATCGATAGTTTCTCAAATCTGAGAAATTTGAACACCACATCAAATTCTCTCTTGTTGCCCATAGCATCACAACAACAAATCACAACTATTGAAACCACCATGAAAAATACATCAATCAGTCCTCAAATATCCCAAAGCATACCTTCTCAAGGATCGAGCATCTCAACCACCCCTCCAATAAACCAAATTCCAACCACCACCATAACTCTTTCACCTGTCACAATGGTTGGCATCATTCCTGTTCCACCACCAATCCCACCAAAAGCCAACGTGGCGAATTCATTCACCACTCTAATCCAAACCATTCAAAAGGCCAACCAACAAAGAGTACTCAAGCAAAAGAAGCAAGCACAAGCTCAAGCTCAAGCTCAAGCTCAAGCTCAAGCACAAGCTCAAGCTCAAGCTCAAGCACAAGCTCAAGGACAAGCACAAGCCCAAGCATAAGCACAAGCCCAACAACAGGCGCAAGCACAATACCAAGTGCAACTGCAAGCCATCCATCTACAAGCATACCAACAAGCCTTGCAAGACTTTCAGGCACAACAATAAGCTAAACAACAAGCTTTGTTGGTACAACAACAACTTGAGCAACAACAAGCTTTGTTGGCGCAACAACACCTAGACCAACAACAAGCTTTGATAGCACAACAATAGCTTGACCAACAACAGGCTTTATGGGAACAACAACAGATGGACCAACAATAAGCATTGTTGGAACAATAGCAGCAAGATCAACAACAAGCATTGTTGAAACAAATGCAGGCATATCGGCAAGCCTTGAATGCACAAAAAATCTTGCAGCAAATTCCCACTAGTACTCCTCCCATCAATCAAACAGCCCAAACACCTCAAAACACGTTCAGTCCACTTCCCGATCCAAACAAAGATGTTGCAACACAAATCAAACTGCTCTCACAACAAGTGTTGGACTTACAAGCAGGAAAAATAATGAGAATATCGAACAACTTGTTCCCCCATCCTTTCGATAGAAGTCTCACCATGGTACCATTCCCAAAGGGGTTCAAGATCCCCAAATTTGACAAATATAATGGCACATGTAACCCTGAAAACCACGTTAGGGAATTTCAAGTGCATTGCATGGAGTTGCATACGATGACATGTATCTAATGTGACTCTTCCCTCGTAGTTTGACTGGTCTAGCCATGGAATGGTTTTCTTGCCTACCCATGGGCAGTAAAACATTCGAGGAAATCATGGAAGTTTTCCTTACGAATTATGCTTTCAACATGGGTGTGGATGTTAGTTTGGAAGAACTATCCACACTTAAACAAGAAAAAGGAGAGCTATTCATGACCTTCTTGCAAAGATGGCGATCCAAGGTCAATCAAAGCAAGTGGACCATGCTAGAAGAACAAGTTTGCATGATCATATCTAATCTAAATGAAAACTTAGTGTTCTACCTAAAAATGCAATGCAACACATCATATGACCAACTGATCCCAAAGGCACTCAACATCGAAAGAGACCTTACTATGTGAGGAAGCGCATCCACATTAACTCCACCATAGGATAACCACCCGTCCAACAACTATAATTATAAACCTCAAACATGTTTGAGGAACAAAAATATCATGAATGATGGCGTGGTTGATGCTAATGTGGTCATTAGTGCTCCTAAGCAAAACATCCAAACCCATCATCAACTGCAAAATCATAATCGCAACAATGTGCAGACTTATGTAGTAGTAGCACAACAACAAAAATATCCCACCAATCAAATCAATAACTTGGGTAATCAAGGAGGACCACCTCCCTCAGGCAAATATCCCCCCAAGAGGAAGTTCACAACTCTTGGTGAATCTATCGAGTCCATCATGAAGAAATTGGTCAAGGAAAACCTGATCAAAATCTCTAGCTCCGAGCAATACGTGGAACCCATGACCAAATCGCCATGGTATAATGAGAACCTCCTTTGCAACTTTCACAAATTCAAAGGACATACCATTTCCAATTGCATGAGATTGAAAAACATCATCCAAGACCTCATCAAGAATAAGATCATCAATGTTGAACAGCTAGCCGAAAACAAAGACTTGAAAATATACACGAATCCAATGCCAAACCACAACCAAGGAAATAATCAAGGGAACAATAAAGGCAAGAAAAAATATGCTAGTGCCAATCTAGTGTATGAGGAAATACTAGGATGTGTCGATGAAATGGTCACAGTCATAAACATCAAAGGAGCCAACAATGACTATGGAGTCACCACACATGGTAGAAAGGTCACCATTGTAGGGGCACCAGCTAAGACCCCCATTTCTAATACAAAATCCATCCCTTATGACTAAAATGTCACTGACCAGCTAAATAGAACCCCCGCCCAAATCTCCATCATGGAACTATTGAAAATTTCCGCCACCCATAGGAAGATCCTTGATGAAGCATTAGTTGTGTCCACCATTTCCACCACCCTTGACATAGAGCAGTTTCAGGCTATGGTTGGTAACATCATTACCCCAAATCTCCTTACATTCTCTTACCAAGATTTCCCCTTGCAGCCATCTCATAACCGTGCACTTCACCTTCAAGTGCTCGTCCATAAAAATAAAGTCAAAAGAGTCCTGGTGGATGGAGGTGCAATCCTTAACATTTGCTCTCTGAAACTTATAAATAAATTGGGATTCACTGAGGATTTCATTAACAAGAACAAGAGCATCACAATAAGGGCGTATGATGATCAAGAAAGAGTGTCTCAAGGCACTATCAAAATTCCTATCCAAGTGGGACCGAAAACTATGGAGACTACTTGTCAGGTCCTCGACCTTGACCTACCATACAACATCCTCCTTGGATATCCGTGGATCCACGGAATGAAAGCAGTGGCCTCAACATATCACCAATGTATCAAATTCTCACACCAAAATGAGGAGGTCACTATATATGGGTATCCTGAACCTTTTGCCTACTACAAAAACTTGGAAGCCAAGTTTTATAAAATCCCCCAAGTACCAAAAAATGATGAAGGACCGTCCACTTCATACATAGACCCAACCAACCTTGCTTCCACCTCTATGAAAAAGACACCCGCCATCCCTGACATATCTGACATCAAAAACATGATCTAGGGCAATGGGTGTGGTGATTACAAAATGAAAAGGAATGCATTTGTTGTAGGAGAGTTACCACAATCTCCTAGGTCACATAGGCAACCTTGATCACAAGAAACACCCGTCCGCACCCTTAGGGAAGATCCTTTTGGATTTCTCCCTTGAGGAGATCTAAGTCAGGAAAGTGTTGACAAGGAAGATATTGCAAGCTCAATATACCATGATGCAGGATCCACACCCACCTTACCGATGGAGGAAACTAATAGGGGGCAACAAATGATGTTTGGCATGGGCTATAACAGGAATGAAAGCCTTGGAAGAAACATTGATGGATGCCTGGAACCCAATATTACAAAAAGAATAATGTGGAACCTTGGCCTCGGTTGTACTCCTCTAAGTATAACCATATGTGGTAGAGGTACTCTCAGTAGGACAATCAGGTCCTCTCCTCAAGTAACAATAACTACCCTTAGACCACCTGTATGTCTAGGTATCCCACTTGAAAACTTCACCTTTGACATCACTGATGTTTGTGCCAGTAGTGACGATGATGAAACCATAGCAAGCCTTCCTAGGCTCTTTGAGGATTCCACCCTATTAATTATTAGTGCCTCCCCAGTTGAGTCAAACCAACAAACCCACCGAATCACCTTAGTACACCCTCAACTCATCGATCACGACCAACGTGGACAACCAATTCTAGACTCATTTGAAAATGATGAGGCACTCTCAGAATTCATGGGACTAAGGGATACAATTCCATGTGGGGATCACAAGGAAGGCTTCAACATCACATTGGACACCTAGGCATATTATGGGGAGACGATTAAGTCCTTCAGTCGCAAAAGAAAAATATCGAGAATAAGCTCAAAGTTATTGGGTGAAAACCACACTGTGGCACACTCTAACCACAAAACAGTAAAAATAAAGGATGCATCCAATGGTGAAAATCTCTCTGAGGCACCGGAGGATAAAGGATTCAATCTCCCCCCTACTGCTCTACATCAAGAAAAGTTAGCAGCCCTGGCAGAGTAGTGCAATCCTATCAACTTGGGAACAAAGACAGAACTGCAAATCACTTTCTATGCTGAGTTTGTCCTAACGGAGGAACAAGAACTACTAGCAGCATTCCTAAAAGAAAGAAAGGTAAACTTTGCATGGACCTATGCTCATATGCCAGGTCTGGATCCTGAAGTAGTGATTCATCATTTGGCTATTTACCCTGAAGCGAAACCAGTTAGACAAAATTTAAGGGAAATGCACCCGCAAATAGCCTTGCTCATCAAGATCGAGTTACAAAAGCTCATAGATGTTGGCTTCATACGCCCAATCAACTATCTAGAGTGGGTATCTAACCTTGTGCCAGTCTCAAAACCGAATGGGGGCATCCACATCTGCATAGACTTTAGAGATATAAACAAAGCATGTCCTAAGGATGATTTTCCACTACCCAACATTGACATGATAATGGACATGACAGCCAGACATGAGATGATGTCCCTAATGGATGGCTTCTCAGGGTACAATTAGATAATGATCACAAAAGAGGACCAGCATAATACGGCCTTTACATGTCCTTAGGGCACCTACTGCTAGAATGTGATGCCATTTGGGTTAAAGAATGCAGGAGCTACATACCAAAGAGCCATGACACTAATTTTCCATGACATGATCCACAAAATTGTCAAAGACTATGTGGATGACATATTGGCCAAATCAAAGAAGAGACAAGATCACATAGCGACTCTAAGTGTAATCTTTGATAGGCTAGAAAAATACAAGGTCAGACTCAACCCAAATAAATGTGTCTTTGGGGTACAATCAGGAAAGCTACTAGGGTACATAGTTTCAATGAGAGTGATAGAGGTGGATCCTGCAAAAGTAAAAGCAATCCTTGATATGGGAGCACCAAGAACACTAAAGCAACTTAGAGGATTACAAGGTAGACTCTAGTCCATCAAAAGATTCATAGCACAACTAGCAGATAAGCAGATTGCCTATTCACACCTACTCCACAAGGGAGTAGCATTTAGGTGGGATGACATGTGCGAACAAGCAATGAAAAAGATCAAGGAATACCTACTTACACCATGTGTGTTGATGTCACCGATCGTAGGGAAACCATTGATTCTATACATCTCATCAATGATAGCCGCCCTTGACGCCCTTTTAGCCCAACATGATGAAAAGGGAACCGAGCAGGCCATTTACTATATTAGAAGAACAATGGTGGGGCATGAGCTCAACTACACATCAATAGAAAAAGCTTGCCTGGCAGTGGTGTTTTCGGCCCAGAAATTCAGACACGACATGCTAGCTCATCAAATTAAGCTAATTGCCAAGATAGACCCCCTCAAGTATCTATTGTCAAAAGCAATGCTTACAGGCAGAATGGCTAAATGGGTTATGATATTGTCTAAGCATGATATTGAGTATGTAGAGAAAAAAGTGATCAAGGGAAAATTCATTGTGGATCAGCTAGCATAAGCTCCACTCTACAAAGACAACCCACTCATATCAGAATTTCTAGATGAGACCCTGTTCAATCTCGATACAGTTAACCACTAGAAACTATACTTTGATGGCTCTCACACATAGCATGGGTCAGGAGCCAATGTGTTCTTCATCACCCCGCAAGGAGACTACATACCAAGTTCTTACAAGTTGGCATTCCCCTATACAAATAACATTGCAGAATATGAGGCTTTAACCATAGGTCTCAAAATTGCAGCACAGTGGCGAATCATGGCACTAAAGGTCTATGGAGATTCACAACTTATCATTAAGAAAGTCAACGGTGAATACCAAACTAAAGATGATAAGCTCGCGCCATACAAGAAGGTGGTAGAGAGCCTCAAGCAATCATTTATTGATATCACTTTTGAGTAGATACCGAGGGCAAACAATAGAGTAGCAGATGCAATGGCAATGATCAGATCCTTGCTAGATATCCCTCGTAACATCTCAAAGCATGAATTCCTCGTAGAACAGCTTCTCATACCCACTTTCGAGGTACTGGAATCAGAATATGCGTGTGAAATCATTGGTCTTGGTGATCTTTGGTACCATGAAATTTACACGTACCTAAGATTAGGAGTCCTCCCAACCAACATTACCCCGAACATCAAGCGAAACTTTGTCAAAAGTTCCTTATGATTTGTCATCTTGGGAGAAACACTCTTCCATAGAAGCATCAATGGAACCCTGTTACATTGCTTAAAACCTGAGGAGGCCTTGTCTGCTATGACTGAGGTACACAATGGCATGTGTGGTTCATGCTCGAGTGGTATGACCTTGGCTAAGAAGTTGCTAAGAATAGGTTACTACTAGCCAACAATGGAGAGAGAGGCACACGACTTTGTGAGAAGGTGTCTACAGTGCCAATAGCATAAAGACCTCATTCATGTACTAGCTCAAGAATTGCATCTTACTGTTACACCTTGGCCCTTTTCCCAATGGGGGCTCCATCTCATAGGAAAAAACTCACCCACCTCATCTAATGGCCACAAGTTCATTATCACCACCATCGAATATTTCACAAAGTGGGTCAAAGAAATTCCCATGACCTACATCATGGGTAAACAGGTATCCAAGTTCATTTTGAACTATCTCATTTGTGGATATGGTGTTCCCCAATCCATTATCTTTGATAACAGGACACCTTTCAAGAATCAAGATGTACATGACTTATGTGAAAAATTCAAAATCCAACATCGCTTTTCCACCCCATATTACCCACAAGGCAATGGCCAAGCAGAATCTACCAACAAAACCATTATGAAGATCCTCAAGAAAGCAATCAATGACTCTAGTCGTGACTAGCATCTGTAGTTAAATCTCACCTTATGGGCCTACCGTACTAGCATTCGCATGCCAATAGGTACCACCCCATTCTCCCTGGTCTACGGATCAGAATCCATACTTCCAATTGAGATCGAGCTCCCATCACTAAGAATATCTTTGCAAAACCTCATCATAGATTAGGAATATAGGGTTACAAGACTAAATGAGCTAGAGTTACTAGATGAATGACACATGGATGCCCTAAATCATCTACAGGTCTACCAGAATTGCCTAAAATGGAGCTACAACAAGAAGATCAGGCAACACACCTTCCAAGTCAGTGACCTTATGCTAAAAGAGAACCAAAAGAATGTGCCAAACCTGGATAGCAAAGGAAAGTTTGAGCCCAACTTGCTACGACCTTTCATCATCACCACAAGCTATAAATCAAGGGCATATTAGTTATCAACACTAGAAGGTGAACCTCTGCAGGAGCCCATGAATAGTTCTCACCTCAAAAAGTTTTATGCCTAAAAACTTGCAATGTATAGAATTGGAAAATATAAAAACAATCAGAAAAAGTCCTGAAAAAATGGTTACCTTGATGAAAACCTAGAAAACAGGCATTTTGGTAACAACTAAAAATCAAAAAATAATACAAAAAATCCAAAAAATCAGAAAAAGGGATTGAAAATAGTAAAGAAAAAAAATCGTCCTCTAGTGAAAACCACTTCAGTGGCACTTTGGACAAGTACCTTTGTGAAAACCTAGCAAATAGGCACCAAGTGTAAATAAAACACTCCCCATCTACCAGGATTTGCATGACTCACTCATCCATTCCATCACATCTCATTAATCACCCATCCACCCATTCGCTCGCATCTATACCATAGCTTGAGCTGATGCCCATATCATATTCCACCATAGCGCTACTTGGCATATTTCTAAGGTCAATTTTCCCTTCCTTCATCGAGGTAGTCTATCGCACCATGCTGGGAGAATGTTCCTATACCCACATCGGATCAGATTCGTGTATATTCTCATGATCTTCCTAAACATAAAAAAAAAAAACATTCAAAAAATCAATCTGAAAATCAAAAATATCCAAATCATTCAAAAATCCAAAAACATGTCAAAATATCAAAAAATCTTCAAAAAAAATCATCATTGAGTCTTTTCAGTCTTTCACCTTGTCCGAACTACGTCAGCTCTGAGCTTGAACATAGGCAAGGTTGATCTTTGATCATCCCCCTGAGACAGTTAGGTCAGTCCTTTAGGTGTCTGTCGCATTTGGAAAACCGTTTTCCCTTCTAGTCTACGTCCTAGGTTAGTCCCTAGGTGTCTGTCACAATAAAATGGCAATTTTTTTTCCCATCTATCTCATCATCAAGTCAAATTCATTGTCAGTCAAACTACATGGTCTTTGCGTGTATAACATAGGCAACGTTAATCTATGGATCAGCTCCCGAGACCCCTAGGATAGGTCTTTAAGTTAGTCTTCTCATCTTAAATCTTGAAAATACCAAAAAAAATTGTAAAACATCTCAAAATTCCAAAAACAACCTCAAAATATCTAAAAACCCAAAATGGTGCATCCATTTCATCTCGCTTTCACCAGCGATAGTCATCATTCCATAATAAAATCAATTGTCGCCTTCACCCTTTGGTGAGTCAGTCAAAAGCAAGTCTAGCAGGTTCAAAAGTGAACACCTAATCATCAAAGTCTTGAAAGTCTAAGTCAGTAAGCAAACAAGTTGGTCAACTCGGAGTATTGGTAGCTTATCATCCAATCAGTCCAATCAAAACCCTGATCACGACATGTCCTAGGATGAAGCTTTCTTGCGATGGACATAAGCATCACGTACCCCACAGTAGTTAGTCTTGGCTAGCGGTCTGAAGAACATTAGCTTGTTTGGTTTGCTTTATTTGGTCTTTTATTGATCTATCTTATTTTGCACTCATTCCAAGGACCTCTTGATGATGCCTAAACAAAACAGGTTTAGAGAGAAAGGAATGGGGCAAAGATCATTGTCTCTTTTATTTACTATGCTTACGGGATACACTTGTGAAATAACTTAGTTATATGCGCTTTGTTTAGTACGTGGGGATGATGTTTTTGATATCTTGTTGACCACATAGGAAGGCTTGCCTTCCTATGTTTTGGCCCAAGATATTTAGAATGTCTGAACTATATCCTGAACGAGGTACATATGTTAAGAGTGAATAAGAATACTCCTATCTGTTTGTCAAGTCAAAGTCCACCACACTAGGTACAAATGCCATATTGGTCCTTTATACCTTGATGCATCGTACCTATGTGTGTTATCAAACATAATGTAATTGACTCTTTGAAAATCCCAACTCCTAGCAATGCAAATCACCATCATCATCCTAACTAACTCATTAATGCTAAATTCTTCTATCTTCCTTCAACACTAACATGGTATCATAACAGTAATCAAAACATCGCGAATGCATACATCCGGCATCCACGAGATCATTAGCATAGGAAGCATGATTGCATCATAGGAGGAATAATATAAATCTGTTACTCTAAACATCTTAAGAAAGCATTACATCATACATAACCATTTGCATATCATTACACCATCATTAACATACATTACATCCATAGGATCATCATTAAAAAACATGGAAAATATACAAAAAGAAATGCATCCATAAGCATAAGAAATAGGAAACATCTCATAGCATCACCTCAAATTAGAATGCATCCATAAATATCATAAAAGATGAATCATCTCATATATATCATCAAAAAATACACTGTTATGATACAAATCGGATCAAGTATACATTGAATACATGGTACAATAAGGCCAAAATAGTGTAGCCTATAAATCAAAAGGGCTAGCCCTGCTGACTACTTCCCTCCCCCACCTGTCAGTCACCGTGATCCTCTACCGGCCGCCTCCCTATCTGCTGGGAGAAATCTGGCACTCTACCTGCTGATGGCACTGCCTTTCGGTAGTGCTGCCGATAGTACTCGGCCTCTCTGATAGCCTCTCTATACTCTTGAATATCAATTGATCAGCCTCGGGATGTGGAGGTTGTGCTCTCTAGCTATCTCGGCTGACCAATCTCCTGATCCCTCTTAGATCATGCCTAATCTCTCTCAGCTGTAACTGCAACAACCTGCTGCCAAGCCTCATCTCGCTATGTTGTCAAAACTTGTACCTGGCCCTGTAGCTACTGAATAAATGCATCTTGAGGATCTAGTTGTCCCATTGGTTGTACTACTGGCTAATGTTGTGGTACCACCTAAGGCTACCCATCCGGTCCTACTGGACCTTGTGCTCTGTCTCTTAGAGGTGACTGTTGGGGAGGTGGTACACCTCGCCGACCTCTGCCTGTTGCCCCTCCCTTGGCCCTCCGAGGTGGAAGCACTGTCCCAAAAACTGTCAATCTTAATGGAGGTCAGAACCATGCCCTGTATGCTGGAGTGACCCCTACATCTACTGGCCCCTGATCATATGGCCATGACCGGGCCACTAACTATCTAAATGAGGACACTGCCTCAACTACTAGAATAGGCAGCCCACATGTTGTCTCCTATGAGGTATGGGCAAAGAGTGCCATATACTGATTGTTGGGCCTATCCTGCATCTCACCAAACTATCTGGCTACCCTGTCAGGAAGGTACCTCTCTACCATAGTGTGCTACCGACCCTGCATAAACTTGTCTTGGAGAGCAAAGAAAAGTTGTTGAGCATCATCGTACCACGACCCTTTACCCATCTACGACCTCCATATGAACACTGTCATCTCATCCAAAACCCATCGCCAGTGGGCTATACCGTCTGTACCCATGTGGGTAAAGTGAATCTCTGCCCCACCATACCACCACACCATGGGATCATCAATATCTATAACAACTAGTGTCACAACTGGGCAAAGCACTGGGATCCACTCCCATGCCCAAATGTGTAGAAGGGTAACTCCAGCTCCAAGAGCTTGACCATCTAGGTAAGCAAACTCGTACAAATCTTTGTATAAGGAGGCCAGCAATACTGGTGCCTAGGAAAAGCACTCTCGATGAATGCACATCTGTTGCCATGCCAATCCCCAACCTGGACTGGAATATTGGCCACACCGATCAGGAGCTACAAGACCAGAAATAATGGCGGCTATAATTAGTCTGTAAGTAGGGGATATACCCTGGTACTGCTCCAAATCTCTCTGACCATCACAAAGGATAAGCTCGTCAATGCCCATAACACCAAAGTAGGCATCCCTACCCTGCTCCAGATCATAGATCACTCGGGCTCCATGAATGGGTAGTCAGAGGATGCACCAGACATCCTCAAGAGTAATAGTGGCCTCGCTAGTAGGAAGATGAAAGGATGACATCTCGCTATGCCACCGCTCAGCCAAGGCATGCATCATACCCAAATGTGCCCAAATAGGAGGGACATATGCCACGTGCCATAAACCAATCATCCCAAGCTACTCCTGGAGATATACGTGCATACCCTGTAATATCTCAAGTACTATTCACTGGTGCTCCCTCGAATGAAGTACCTTGCGACTCTCCTGCACAAGGAAGGGTACCGCATTAGTTTACTTAAGGAAAATATGCTACCTGTGTTGTATTTCACTTTTGAAACAACAAAAGCGGTGCTGTTCTCAAAAGCGGCATAGTTGCAATGTTCCAAACTGCGTCGCACGGTATACTTTGGCACCCCATGTTGACAAACTAAGCTGCGCGATGCTATTTGTACATACGGTCGAGTTTGGCAACCGAAACCCTAAAAACCTAAACTGCGTCGTGCGACGCTCTATGCATAAGCGATTCTATATAGGACCATGCAGCCCCAACTTTGTAGTTTCCATGATGCTATATCATGCCGCACCGCCTAGACCAAACCTAAATCCTAACTAATGCATGAATAACAAGAAAATTAAAATTTGGATATGGGTACATACCATGGGTCCTACGATGACTGGTCACTGATGTACTCGTACCCACTCCAACACGTGCCTAGGAAGCTCTTGTTGCGCCATTGTGACCAAGACTCGGAGCTCAAGGTGTCAAATTTTCAAAGGTTTAAGATTGCAAATGTATTGAAAGTGACCCCTTGAGGTCTATTTAAGCCTGAAAATTAGGGTTTTTGGACCTAATTAGACCTTCCAACTAGGGTTTTGGTCCCTCCATCTTGTTTTCATCCAACCGAGGGCCATGTTACATTTTTTTTGTGTCTTAACCTATTTTTAGGCATTCTAGGGCATTTTTGGCCTGGTGGGTACCTTGCCATCCTTTTTTCGTGAGACCATCCAAAAAATCAAAATTTTCGTCCAATCTCTTGAGGGGGAAATATACAACATTATCCTTCCACTGGAGCAACAGTGGGGCATCTCAAAAATTTGAGAAAATTTTGAACTTTTGATCATAGCAGTTTATTCTTTGAATCAATGCAACAAGTACATTGCTTCATTGCTTCAAAGAAGGGCAAAATGTAGACATGGAAAATGTACAATTTCATTTCCGCACGCTTGATCCTGATTACGAACAACATTTCTTCCTAAATCATACTCTTAGCATTTCATCATAATCCTGTCTCTTAATCTAATGAATCATTATTCATTTAATTAAGTCTTCCTCCTCCTATGATTAAATTAATCAATTTAATTTAATTAACCTTACATTTCTATTTAATTAAATAAATCATTTTATTTGATTAAATTCTCTAAAGTCCTCTTATTAAATTAAATAAATTAAACCTTATTTGATTTAATCTAATATATTCCTCCTTAGTTAAATAAATCAAATCATTTATTTAATAATCTTTTCCTCTCAATTCTTGACTTAAATCAAATTCATAAATTTAAGTCTAAATTGTCACATCATCTAATTCTTCATTAAATTAATCAAAACCATGATTAAGTTAATCCCTCTCATTAAAATCCTCTAGAGAATAGAAGTTGCACAATAAACAAATTACTTTGATTTATTTAATTCTCTATTTTCCCTCACATGGCATCAAAAGGGAATATTCCCTTATTTGAATTCAAAAAGGCCAAGTGGACTTGGTCCTTCCAACAAGGCATTTAAGGCCTCTTACATGTCCTTGGTCTTGAGCCAAGTGACATTAACTTCATTTCCCTTCCCTTTTCAACAAGTCATTTCACAATTTCAAATTCAAACTAATTGCATTTATTGGCACTTTGGCCAAAATGTGCACAACCACTAACCATTCACATCATGACATGTGGCATTCAACCATTGGATTGAAAGTCAATCCCACATTGCTCAAATATTATTTTCTCTTCCAAATTAAAAGTTATAAATTGGAGGCTTCTCTGCTCATTTCTCATCCACAATTGCATGCAAAGTTACTGTCTTCACATTGAGAGCTAATTTTGCCCATTATCACTCAACCATTCATCATCTTCAAGATTTATAACAAGGTTATGCTAAAATCTCTTTGGGGATTTGACCATTTCTCAATCACTCAACATTGCAACCTAGGAATTGGGAAAAGGGCCAATTGCAACATCTCATTGGCACCAATTCCCCCATGGGATCGTAAATCTATTGGCTTAATTAGGATTGACTCTCATTTATTTAAGTATTGTGTTCTTCATTTTCCTAATTTTAGTTTAAATAGATGGATTTCATGGGGAATCTCTCATGCTTGTTTTCTTGCATTTGATCTAATGACCTAACATGTTTGTTGCTCTTGTGCATTTGCAGGTTTAGGGGTTCACAAAACTAAGTTATAAAAAATGTCAATCCTCTACCAAAAGCATGAGAATGAAGATGAAGAACTAGTGAAAAACAATTAAGATCTTTCTCTTTATACAACAAGCCCTAAAAAGGGAAGGAGATAAACTCCATGTGAACTCCAAGAAAAATGATAACTCCAAAGTCCAATTCTGAGTAGGAATAAAAAGCCATAAAATAAGGCTCTAAATCATGAAAA
The DNA here is from genome assembly GCA_007115665.2 of Sequoiadendron giganteum. Classification (NCBI taxonomy): domain Eukaryota; kingdom Viridiplantae; phylum Streptophyta; class Pinopsida; order Cupressales; family Cupressaceae; genus Sequoiadendron; species Sequoiadendron giganteum. The sequence goes on along the minus strand of CM021108.1, from coordinate 209,972,189 downwards.
AATGGGTGTATAATAATCAAAATTAATAGTCAATTCATTGATAACCCTTGAAGCGCTCAAACTGGATTGGAAATCTCTAAAACATGGGAAAAATCATGCAAAAATAACATTGTTTCCATCAACTCGCCCCATGTACTCTGAACTCAAATTGCTCCATTAGCTAACTCCAAGTGATATGCATAATCTAGGGGAAAATATCTTCAGTTAAGGTTTGCATTAAGGAATAGTTGAATTAATCAAATGATTTATAATGCATCATTTTGATTAACTTAACTTTACATTGTTTGTGTAAACACTATTATGGATTAACAAAAAAAAAGAACTCTTAGTGACATCTACTACTTTTGCATGATTTTCCTAAAAGAGGATTAAGTGACTAAATATTAAAAAAAACCGCTGTATGATTATTTTAATACCTAAACGTGGAAAGGCCCTCCTTATTTTCATTTTAAATATTAATGTAATCATACATTAATATTTAATTACAATGATAGCTCCAACTAAAATCATGCAAACATGCATGAGTCTAAGTGATTATTACTTGTAGATAGAAATAATGACTTGGTCATTTTTAAGTCAACTTCTCAACTCAAAACACATGGACTCCCTACAATAATTACATGTTTTAATGGTAAAAGTAATGGACCATAGATAATAGTAAGACACGATGATTTTTACTTAAAATACCTTAAGCAAAAATCATTCATTGTCGAATTAGGGCATGTGAAAACCTCCCAAACCCTAACCATTTTCTATCATTTTGCATTTGACTTCTTGGTGGTTCTGTCGCACTACCATGGAGAGAATAAGGTTTTTGGAAGCATATGGGAACTTAGCCATTGACCATTTTCATCGATTTTCCTTTGCAATCCTTGGTATGTAATTCCATTTCACTTTCTTGATTCTGTTACTCCATTCAATGAGGAAAAATGGCCTCTAGGCTACGGTTGTCACTATATTTGATGCATCTTTTGTGTTTTCCTATATCAATGCTCCTCCATTCTTCATTTCTTCCATTGGAGAGCTTTCTTGAAACTTTTGAAAACACTTCAGGTGTGGCTATGATTGAGTTCCTCCACATCTATATGAAGGTAATTTGCTCTTCTTTTCTATTTCATTGCTTTCCCTTCTGTAATGTTTGCATTTGGCTATCTTGATGCATCTGTGGGTTGTAGGGCTTTCCATTTAAATGTTTTTGGTTTTTCTTTTATCTGTTATGTGGCTGCCATTTGAAATGTGAAACCCGACTATCACTGTACAGTACCTTTGAAAGTGATTTGTCTCTTCTTCTATGAGCACTTGACCATCGACATTGGTAATAATGCCAACAAATTATGATAACATGCCTCTCAATCGACAGGAAAGCCATCTGTATGCCCTATGTAATATCACTTTCATTCTTTCATGGTCATGATCAATAAACATCATTTTCATTCTCTACTTCTGTCTTGGGCTAAAGAAATCCCTTTGTTCGCAACCATCACCTTTACCAAACTTTAGAACATACAACGACTATCTCCACAAACCTTTTGTACTATATAATGTTCAAACTTCTCCATGGCTACATTAATAAATAATGACAATCCCTATCAACTTTGATTTGAAGTGAATGATTTATTGGTACTAGACTATCCCTATGCTTTACTCATTCATGATAATGTCTTTTATATTGCAAGTTGTCCTCCTTTTAGATTAAGTAATAATTACTATGCTATGAAATTATCATGTTTCATTTCACATGTATCATGAAGTCTTTGCTTAATCATTTATGATTGTCTTTCTTTGAGACTTCATTCTACTCCTTAAGACATGCTTTTTGGCTACTTGTGGCTTTCACAGACATATGGTTGTCCTTTATGCACTTGTTGATGAGTCAATGTATGCATTTTTTATATGAACAACAAAAATGATGATGATAAAAACAATAAAAGAATGATGTAAAATCATTAACAACATAAGACATGCATGCAAACATGGTTCCTTTGGTGAAAAATGATGCTTCTTTATTCAGTTTTGTAAAGACTGTAAACTAAATTCCTTTTCTTTTAAACATGTCGGGCTCAACCCTTATGGGAGCCACATTTTAACCCACATGCTAAAATGTAGAATCATTTACAAGACATGTACCTATTCTTGCACATTAAACAAAAAATTTAGCAAAATAATTGAAGCTGAAAGGTTAGATGTTCATATGATGATTTCATTTTTGTTTGATAATCTGATATGGATTTTATGAATCTTGAATTCTTATCTACTTCTCTTGATTAGATCTAAGGTAGCAATTATCTGATTTATTAGATATTCATAAGGTTAAATGTGGAATCCTGAGCTCTAACAACCTTTGTTATACCTTGCAGGTTTCCCTCTAGAGCTTCAAGTAGATGGACAACTCGAAGATGTTGAAAGAAACTCCAATAGCGGGATTCATCATTCACCAAGCAATGACAAGTCCCATGTTTAATTTCATGCATTTCTCTTTTTGTTTTTATTTCCTATCTTATGTCTAACAAGATATAGTTACTCCCATGGCTTGTGTGGGACCTCGTGTTTTTACATTATGAATAAAAGAAAACTATGCAATTTCATGATATTATTTTAAAATTTTCTTGCATATTATAACTAAAATTCACCTTGTAATTAGTCATTGCACAATAATGACTACTTAGGAATTTTTTTTGAATATCTTGTATACCTTTTGGCTTGAATTTGCAATTCAACTCTACTTGTTTTTAATTGTAGTTAAAAATAGGTAACAACTTGGAGACCTTTATAGAGTGTTTTCCTACTAAACACCAGAGACTAGTTGTCTTGTATATCCTTTGGGCATGGATTCCACTTTTATGTCCTCAATTCTTGACTTTTGTAACTCAACAAAAAACAAAATTGAATGAAAGTACCCTAACTCTATTTAAGAAAGAGTTAGAAAGTTGTGCAGCATCGACACTTATTGAAAGAAAAAACTGAAATGAAACTAATGTGCAATAAGCACTTATTGTAAGAAAAAATCTATCCTACTCTAAACTAACCAACGGTGTTGGTGTTTAGACGTGACCATTTACTGATTGTGAGAAATATTTTCCCTTCCTTAGCAATAAACATTGACTCACACATGTACAAACAACTTAAACTAGATGAAGCACAAAAAGGTATTCAATAAACTGCTGCAATTCTTGATGAAAAATATAAACAAATTCACTCTGTTGTGCTTTCACTGAAACCTTATTAAGTGTTTTTGGAATCTCAATCCTAGAAAGATGTTTGATTGAGCATCCTTTTGAGATGATAAACTAACAATTCCTTTTGCTGACTTCTCCTTTGTCATTTATTTTTTCAGCCACAACCTTTGTGATCACTTTGTACTGTTGATCAAAAAACTTTTCTTTGAGAAATGAAAGGTTATCAACAATGTTAAAGAAAAAAAATTCAATGATATTTGAAGATAAATCCTCTTCATGAACAATTTCATTATGCAGGGTTTTATCTAACTTATCTTCATGATGGTTTTCAAAACTCATACCTTCAAGATCTATGATTGGCTACTTTTCTCACTCTACTTGAACAACCTTTTCTTGTGAATCAACCTCCCGAGCTTCCAAATCATGTTCCAAATCATGGTTTTCCTCAATTTTTTCTTCCATAATCTGCACCGTGCGCAATTGATTCCCTTCATTCCACTGCTTGAAACTAGGCATTGATGTTAGTTCATGTAAAAATCCCGGAAGTTCATCAAATAAATTAAAAAAAATATGAACCTGAACATCCTTTTGTACCTCAACAATCGATTGTTTCTAATGTTCTTCCTCAACAGATGGAAGTCTTGAGTCTAAACTTGAAACAAATACCTCAAGTTCATCCCAAAATGAGTCTTCTTCATTCAAATTTTCATTTTTTTGTTGAAGAGGATCATTTACCTTATTGCAGCTTTGTTGAGGACTTAGAACATCAACTATTTTACCTTCTTTTTGTTGATTTGAGGCTAATACTGTTGTGATTTGAGATTCTTCTTACTCATCATCAACAAAACATGGAAATTCATTAATCATATCAGTTAGATCATAAGAAAAATTTGTTGGATGTTGTGGTTGTGTTGCTGATACGTGGTTGTCATTTATGTCAACACTATTAGCATTCTAATATGCTTAAGGTTGTATATATCGAGGAGATTGAGAAAATTGTTAAAAACATAGTTCAAGTAGCCGGTGAAGCTAAGAAGGTCAGAATGGTGAAATTTTATGTATGTTGATATTTAGGTGTTGTGCGCTAATGGTTTTATTACTAAACTTATCTAGTATTATGTCTGGAAGTCTCAGTGATACACATCAAAGATTTATGTAAGTAAAGCGTTCTGGTGTTCCTACAGTCATTTTGGCACTTAAGCGGTTTTTCTTGGAAGAGGAAGTTAGAATTATGGTAATTCCAATTGTTGTGTATGTTCCTATGATGTTCCTAGATGATTCTAGATAATGTTCTATCTTTTTTGCATGTCCATGCTATTTGGCATGATCGTGGTTGAATATTTTTCGGATGTACGTTCGGGTTTTCATGTTCTTGGCTGACATGATGGTGGTAACGTGTTGCAGATCCTTATGGATTAATTTATTGTTGTTTAGCATGTTTGCGGATGTTGGTTTGAGTTCTATCTTTGTTGTGGTTGACTTTTGTTGGTGTGCATAAAGGTTTATTCATGTATTGAGGCCGATAGTTATAATTCATATATTATTTGTGGCCGATGAAGTTGTTGATGTAAATCCATGTAGAAGATATATAAGCAAGATTGTTTTGTGGTGTGAATGTGTAGTGGGTGTATTCTCAAGTGTACAAGTGATGTACAAGTGTGAATGAAGGTCAAATCATTCAAGAGTAGAGCAGAGAGTGAAAGAAGATTGAGTAGAGTATATGTGCCTAATCAGAACTGTCATCAAGCTTTTGGAGAAGCTATTTTCTTAGTTAATATGATTTTATTTTCCTAGAGCACTGAGCTCTAGGTAGTTTTCCTGAATGAAAGTGCATTCCTTATTCATTTTTCATTATACTTTTAACAGGGTATAATTGTGGATTAACCTCCAGCGTGGTTTTCTCCCTTAACATGGTTTCCATGCAAAAATATTGGTGTTATGTGTTTCTGATGTGTTCTGTAATTCTTGCTTTCACTGTTATTCATCAAATATGGAATTAAAGGTTAATAGTTTGATTAAAGTTGTTTATTTTGTTACAATTGATTCACCCCCCCTCTTAGTTGTATCTTATTTTTTGCCAACAATTGGTATCAGAGCTAGTTCTTCTGAAGGTGAAGCTTAATAGCTTGAGGTGATCCGAGATGGAATCTTACAAGAAAGATAGTCTGAGATTCAATGGCACAAACTACACCATATGGAAATTCAAAATGGAATGTCATTTGAAAATGCATTAGTGAAGCTTTTTGGAAGATTACAAAAGATACATATACTATTCCTCATAATGGTCCCTCTATTGTTGATGAGATCAAAGAAGCTGAAATTAATACCAGAGATATTTACACATTGGTGAGTGCCTTGATAGATTCTAAAATGTCAAATGTGCTGGGTCTGAAGACCGCACATGAGATCTGGAAAAATTTGGAGTTATTGTATGAAGGAGATCCACTTGTGAAAGTTGCTAAGCTACAAATTCTAAGAGGAAAATGGGAGGACATGAAGATGAGAGAAGATGAGAACATCCACTCTTTCTCTCAAAAGATAAATGAAATGGTGACCAACATCAGATGTGTCGGTGGTGTCTTGGATGAAGAATAAATTATTTCTAAGATACTTAGATTTGTACCTGCTTCCTACATATTGAAAGCTCATGCTATTGATGAACTTAGGTCAGTGATTAAATTAACAAGAGACATGCTAATTGGAAAACTTGCAGCCTTTGAGTTGAGTGAATTTGGTGAATCTACTCCTAAAGTAGAATCTGCATTCAAATCCACTGTATCTGGGAAAAAGAAATATGATAGAAGACAAAGTTCCAAGAAAACATTTAGGTATGAAGATGAGATGAAAAATATTGAAGAAGAAGAAAGAGAGATAGAAGAATTGGAAGCACTAATTGTAAGAAGAGAATCCAGGGGCCATGGTATGTACAAAGTAAAGCTACCTATTAAATATTTTTCTTGCAGTAAAATAGGTCATTTTGCATCAAGGTGTCATGAAAGAATTTCTAAGTACAAGCCTGAAGACAGTAGATTTCAAAGAAAGTGTTGTTATGCTGAAGAAGGTATAATTGATGATGAATCTGATAAAGGCAATGGAAAAGAATATGACTGGGTATTTATTGCTATCAAAGAAAATGGTCAATTGTCCACTAAATCTACTAGTAATGTGAATGTTGAAAAATATCTTGCAACCAAAGTTGAAGAAAAGGATGAATAGGTGATTGACAGTGGATGCTCACATCATATGATTGGTGATAAAAAATAAATTTGTTAATTTGGAGAATTACAATGGTGGCATTGTAAGATTTGGAGACAACACTTCTGGTGTGATTCGTGGCAGAGGCACTATTTATTTTGGCAGTAAGAATAATAATGATGATGTTATTTATGTAGAAGGCTTAAAGAATAACTTGTTGAGTGTTGGACATATGGTAGACAAGGGATACAATCTTCAATTCAAGGATGGTAAGTGTAGGATACTAGAAAATACAGGCAAAGTAATTTCCTCAGGTAGAAAGACAAAAGGTAATATCTTTTAGTTGAGTACCGCTAGTGGAAGTTTCTTGATTGCTCAGATTGATGTAAATTTGTTATGGCATAGGCGGTTGTGTCATGTGAACTTTGATAATATTGTAAAGATAAGTTCTTCTCAAGCGGTCAGAGATCTTCCCAAGATAGTGAAGCCTACTAACACAGTATGCAAGGAATGCCAGATGGGAAAGAAAACAAGAAATTCCTTCCAAAGTAAATAGTACAAATCTAATGGAGTATTGGATTTGGTACATACTGATCTATGTGGTCCCTCCAGAATCAAAATTTTACAAGGTGAAAGGTACTTTATGTTGCTTATTGATGATTATTCAAGAATGATATGGGTTGCCTTCCTAAGAGAAAAACATGAAGCATTAGAAATGTTCAAACATTTCAAAGTTATGGCAGAGAATGAGATAGGTTTGATGGTTAAATGTTTGAGATCTGATAGAGGTGGAGAATTCACTTCTAGAGAATTCAACACTTTTTGTGAAGAGCATGGAATTCAAAGATAGTTATTTGCTCCCCGGACCCCTCAACAAAATGGAGTTGTTGAAAGAAAAACCAGAATAGTTTTAGACACTACTAAAACCATGGTGTTGGAATCAAATGTTCCTCATTTCTACTAGAGAGAAGCAGTAAGCACTACTGTGTACACTATCAATGAGGTAAATGTCAACAACAATTCTGGTAAGACTCATTTTGAGCTATGGTTTGGTTATAAGCCTACTGTGAAATATTTCAATTTTTTTGGAAGCAAATGCTACATCAAGAGAAATGATGATATAGGAAAGTTTGATGCTAGAAGTGATGAAGGAATCTTCCTAGGTTACTCTACTAAGAGAAAAGCTTACCGGTGTTTTGATAAAAGGTTGAAGAAAATGGTTGAAAGTGATAATTTCAAAGTTGATGAAGATATTGACAGATCATCCAAATGTAATGGATATGATTCAAATGGTGATCATGATAATTCTAAAAATGGACAAAATGTTTAGTCATAGAGTCAACTGCAAATTGTTGTGGTGAACCAAGGAAATCAAGAAGCAGAAGCAAGAAAAAATGCCGAAGAAAGAACACAAGAACAAGAGGTAATAGAAAAATTTAAAACTCCTAAGTATGTAAGAAGAAATCATTCTGATAGTCAGATCATAGGAGACAAAAGAAAAGGTGTACAAACTAGAAGGAGAATTCTAGAAGAATATTGCTTGATTTCTAAAGTTGAGCCTAACAATATCAATGCAGCATGCAAAGATGAATATTAGATGGAAGCTATGAAAGAAGAACTAAGGAAGATACAAAAAAATGAGACATGGGAGCTTGTTCCTAGACCTAAAGACAAGAATGTGATTGGAACCAAATGGGTGTTCCAGAATAAACTAATGAACAAGGAGAAGTCATTAGAAATAAAGAAATATTGTTTTGTAAAGGGTATTCACAAATGGAAGGTATAGATTTTGATGAAACTTTTGCCCCTATTGCTAGAATAGAAGCTGTGAGATTATTTCTTTTTTATGCTACTTTCAAGAATTATAAATTTTATCAGATGAAATTAAAGTTAGCATTTCTGAATGGTGAACTAGAAGAAGAATTTTATGTTGAACAACCAGATGGATTTCAATTGACTAATGAAAAGGACATGGTATGTCGATTGGAGAAATCTATGTATGGAATTAAGCAAGCCCCTAGATTTTGGTATACTAGATTGGAAAAATAATTGTTGAAGCTTGGATTTAGTAAGGGTACTATTGATAGTAATCTATATTTCAAATTTGATTAGGATAAATAGCTGATAATTGAAGTTTTTGTTGATGATATTATTTTTGAAGGTGATGATGATCTGTGTATGAAATTTGTTGATGAAATGAAAAGTGAATTTGAAATGTCAATGATAGGTGAACTAAAATTCTTCCTAGGATTGCAAATCACTCAGTTGGAAGATGTAATCTTTATATCTCAGTCCAAATATGTCAAGGAGTTGCTGAATTTTTTTGGGATGGAAGAATCAAAGCCAGTTGGCACACCTATGGTGAGTAGATTTAAACTCATACAAAAGGATGTGAATCCTAAAGAAAATCAAACAAAATACATTTCAATGATTGGTGGATTACTATATCTAACCCAGACAAGGCCAAGTATAATGAATGTTGTATGCATGGTTGCTAGATTTTAGGTAGATCCAAAAGAATCACATGTAGCTTCTATAAAAAGAATTTTCAGATATCTGAAAGGAAAAATTAATTTTGGATTATGGTATCCAAAGGATGATGATCTTATTTTGAATGCTTATATTGATGTTGATTGGGTAGGTGACACTAATGAGTTCTTCCTAGGGAAGAAACTGGTGTCTTGGTTAAGCAAAAAGAAAAACTCAATTTCCTTATCTACTACTGAAGCAGAATACATTGCTACTACTAATAACTGTAATCAAGTAAGGATGAAGCAGATGCTAAGTGATTTTAAGATCGAGTATGAAGAGCCTATTACCATATTTTGTGATAACTCAAGTGCCATAAACATTTCCAAGAATCTAGTGATGCATTCGAAGACAAAGCATATCTCCATCAAGTATCACTCCCTGAAAGATAAAGTGAGTGAGAAAGAAGTCAAATTTGAATATATACCTACCAAAGAGAAAGTTACAGATATTTTCACTAAACCATTGCCTAAAGATACTTTTGAGTACCTTAGAGGCAAGTTATGGGGTGATTTTTCCTCCTGATCAGAACTGATGATGTAGGTGTTTGCATCAGTCTGTGAATTCATTGCTATATCTTATTCTAGATTGATGTTGTGATTGCTACTCAGTGGGAGTAGTCAGATGTTTTAAAATATGTGGTTTAGAGCATGTGAACCTTTTCCATTGATGTCAAAGGGGGAGAGAAGTGTAAAGTGAAGAACCTTTGTGGAACAAAGGGGGAGAAGTTAAAAGGAGAAGATGGAAGCGTTAGTTTGCATTGACGATATTTTTTTTCACATCATGTGTTTCCATCAATGCCAAAGGGGGAGATTTTTGGACATTGTGGTTGTGTTGTTGATATGTGGTTGTCATTGATGTCAACGCTATTAGCATTCTAATCTTCTTAATGTTGTATATGTCAAGGAGATTGATAAAATTGTTAAAAAAATAGTTCAAGAAGCCAATGAAGCTAAGAAGGTTAGAATGGTGAAATATTATGTATGTTCTTATTTAGGTGTTGCACACTAATGGATTTATTTCTGAACTTATCTAGTATGATGTCTGGAAGTTTGTGATAGGCATCAAATATTTGTGCAAGTAAAGTGTTCTAGTGTTCCTACAATCATTCTGGCACTGTAGCAGTTATTCTTGGAAGAGGAAGTTGGAATTATGGTAATTCTAGTTGTTGTGTATGTTCTTGTGATGTTCGTGGATGATTCTAGATCATGTTCTATCTTTGTTGCATGTTCATGCTATTTGGTGTGATTGTGGTTGAAGATTTTTTTGATGTATGTTTGGGTTTTCATGTTCTTGGCCGACACGATTGTGGTAGCGTGTTGCAGATCCTTATTGATTAATTTCTTGTTGTTTAGCATGTTTGAGGATGTTGGTTTGAGTTCTATCTTTTTTGTGGTTGACTTGTGGTTGTGTGCATAAATATTTATTTATGTATTGAGGCCAATAGTTATAATTCATCTATTATTTGTGGCCGACGAAGTTGTTGATGTAAATCCATGAAGAGAATATATAAGTAAGATTTTTTTGTGGTGTGAATGTGTAGTGGGTGTATGATCAAGTGTACAAGTGTACAAGTGATGGACAAGTGTGAATAAAGGTCAAATCATTCAAGAGTAGAGAAGAGAGTAAAATAAGATTGAACAAAGTGTATGTTCCTAACCGGAACTGTCATCAAGCTTTTGGAGAAGCTATTTTCTCAATTCATCCCAATCAAATGGTTTTAATCTGATTGTATTTTCTTTGAGTAGTGAGCTCTAGGTAGTGTGCCTGAATGCAAGTGCATTCCTTATTCATTTTTTATTATATTTTTAACAGGATATAATTGTGGATTAACCTCCACCATGGTTTTCTCCCTTAATAGGGTTTCCACGCAAAAATATTGGTGTTATGTGTTTTTGATGTGTTGTATAATTCTTGCTTTCATTTTTATTCATCAGATCTTGAATTAAATGTTAATAGTCTAATTAAAGTTGTTGATTCTATTACAATTGATTCACCCCCCCCTCTCAGTTGTATCTTCTTGCTTTTCCATCAACATCAGTCTTTACTTGATCTGAATCTTACTGACTTTCAACTACAACCTCCTCTATTTCCTGATCTACAATTTGATTATTCTTAAATTCTTGAGTCTGAACAAGCTGGGGAAAAGGCTGATCTTGAAATATTCTATTATGAATCAATTCAAGAATGGGTTCCTCTAGTATGAAGCATAGTGTATTGAACATGTGAACACATTCTCCAAAAAATGGATTTGGAAAACTCTGAGCTAAGCTTGTTTCTTGTTGAATCTTGTAAAACTTGAAACTTCAACTTGGGAAGATTTAGGAGACTCACCTTGACTGAAAATTGGAATCTTAACCTTGGGAACCTATTTTTCGGTAGGTTTTAGCCCCTTTTCTGCATCTTTTGCAGCAAGTTTTTGAGCAATATTTTCTTCAAATTGCCTTCTTTGTACCTCGTATTTTTTATCTTGAAGATAAGCTTGATAATCCTCCTATTTATGTTGTAAATCAAATTCTTGTTGACATTCATAGTTATTATTCTGTGAGCAATCATATTCCAGACAAAGCAACTATTCTTGTTGCACATTCAATTCACTCTTTTTAAACTGCTCTCCAAGACACATGTTCCTTATTTTCAACCTTATATTTGGATTATGAATTTGTTTGAGCTTATCCTCAAAAATTTGAAACTTTTGAAGGTTATCATTTGCATAGATTTGTTGATTTCTTGAAAAATGGTGGCCTTTCGATTTATCTTGAAGATACAAAGGTTGATACGAAGTATTAGCATGTGTAGGAGGATGGTAAGAAAGATAAACTTGTTGGTTATTCATTGTGATATAAGAATTTTGATCAAAACCAATATTATGGTTGTTTGGGTATGGCTGATAAGAGGGATCATAAGCAGTATTTTCATCATATGGTGGTGGGTATACATGATATCCATGAAAATACATCATTTATAATCTTACATATGCTAGAAATTAGAAAAAACTTGTATTTGAAACATACTAGCACTGGACTTGTTGAAACTAGTAAAAATGCTCAGAGTCACCAAGTATAAATAACCTCTCAAAGGTAAAAACAATGCTATTGTATATACCAGAAAAATAGCCTACAACATTTGAATTCTTCTTTCTTTGAAGTGTGCTTCAGAGTCCCACCAGGCATGCCAAAATTAGATGTCACATGTATTTGCACCCGCATGCAAAGCTGAAAAGTTGTGCAATCCTATGCAACATTGGACTAATTCTAGGTTGTGGGTACCCTATAAGGAATTAGACCTCCAAATTCTAGGCTGGTTCCTATAAGATAAACTATTAAATGCTTGAAAGGTTTGTATTTTTGAGGAAAAGGGGAAAGAATTTTTCATCTAAAAGAAAATAAAACTAGTAAAACAATGTGGATACACCTAATGACTTCTAAAAATGACAGTAAACTCTCATAAAACCTTCAATTGCACAAAAAATTCTCAGATCCTTTTTCACATAAATATTTCATGCAAAGGAATTATTGATTTTATCTTCTTGAAAGGAAGGTTGAAACTTCACAAATAATCAAATAGAATTAAGAACTTATTCTCAATGCATAACTTGTGATTCTTATGTTTGAGACAAAATTCAAAAGGTTCAAACTCATAAACACAATTTAAACTCTTATCAAATCATACATAAAAAGGAAAAAAAGCTAAGATTGAAGGAAAAACTTGGAAAACTTTATTCAGTATTCTGTCATAAACTGTAAATGAACTAAGTTACAAAAAATGTCAATCCTCTATCAAAAGCACGAGAATGAAGATCAAGAACTAGTGGAAAACAATTAAGAGATTTTACTATATACAAAAATCCTTGAAAAGGGAAGGACATAAACTCCAAGTGAACTCCAAGAAAAATGATAACTCCAAAGTCCAATTCCAAGAAGGAATAAAAAGCCATAAAATAAGGCTCTAAATCAAGCAAAAATGGGTGTATAATAATTATAATTCATAGTCAACTCATTCTTGACCCTTGAAGCACTCAAACTGAACTAGAAATCTAAAAAAATGTGGGAAGAACATGCAAGAATAGCATTGTTTCCATAAACTCACCCATGTACTCTGAACTCAAATTGCTCCATCAGCTAACTCCAAGTGATATGCATGATCTAGGGGAAAATATCTTTAGTTAATGTTTACATTAAGGAATAGTTGAATTAATCAAATGATTTAGAATGCATCATTTTGATTAACTTAACTTTACATTGTTTGTGCAAACACAATTATGGATTAACAAAAAAAATAACTCTTAGTGACATCTACTACTTCTACATGATTTTCCTTAAAGAGGATTAAGTGATTAAATATTAAAAATAACCATTGTATGATTATTTTAATACCTAAACATGGAAATGCCCTCCTTATTTTTATTTTAAATATTAATGCAATCATACATTAATATTTAATTACAATGATAGCTCCAATTAAAATCATGCAAACATGCATGAGTCTAAGTGATTATTACTTGTAGATAGAAATAATGACTTGGTCATTTTTAAGTCAACTTCTCAACTCAAAACACATGAACTCCCTACAATAATTAGGTTTTTTAACTTTAAAAGTCATGGACCATAGATAATAGTAAGACAATGATTTTTACTTAAAAAACCTTAAGCAAAAATCATTCATTATCAAATTAGGGCATGTGAAATCCTCCTGAACCCTAACCATTTGCTATCATTTTTTATTTGACTTATTTTTGGTTTTGTCCTGCTGCCATGGAGAGAATTAAGTTTGTAAAAGCATATGGGAACTTGGCCATTGGCCATTTTCAACACCATTTTCATTGATTTTCCTTTGCAATCCTTGGTAATTAATTCCATTGCATTTTCTTGATTCTGTTACTCCATTCGATGAGGAAAAATGGCCTCTAGGCTATAGTTGTCACCATATTTGATGGATCCTTTGTGTTTTCCTATATCAATGCTCCTCCATTCTTCATTGCCTCCATTGGAGAGCTTTGTCGAGCGATTTGAAAATGCTTCAGGAATGGCTATGATTGAGTTCCTCCACAACTATATGAAGGTAATCTCCCCTTCTTCGCTATTTCCCTTTTGTAATGTTTGCATTCGGCCATCTTGATGCATCTATGGGTTGCAAGGATTTCCATTTAAATGTGTTGGGTTTTCCTATTATCTGTTATGTGGCTTCCATTTGAAACGTGAAACCCCACTGTCACTGTAGAGTACCTTTGAAAGGGATTTGTCTCTTCTTCTATGAGCACTTGACCATCTACAATGGTAATAATGCCAAAAAATTATGATATCATGCCTCTCAATCGACATGAAAGCCATATGTATTCCCTATGTAATATCACTATCATGCTTTCATAGTCATGATCAACAAATATCATTTGCATTCTCTACTTTTGTCTTGGGCTAAAGAAATCCCTTTGTTCGCAGCCATCACCTTTACCAAACTTCATAAAATACAATGAGTATCTCCACAAGCCTTATGTACTATATAATGTTCAAAAATTCTCCATGGATGCATTAATATATAATGACAATCCCTATCAGCTTTGATTTGAATTGAATGATTTATTGGTACTGGACTATCTTTGTGTTTTACTCATTCCTAACAGTGTCTTTTATATTGCAAGTTGTCCTCCTTTTATATTAAGCAATAATTACTATGCTATGAAATTATCATGTTTCATTTTCCATGTATCATGAAGTCTTTGCTTAATCATTTATGATTGTCTTTCTTTGAGACTTCAATCTGCTCCTTAAGACATGCTTTTTGGCTACTTGTGGCTTTCAGAGACATATGATTGTCCTTTATGCACTTGTTGATGAGTCAATGTATGCATTTTTTATATGAAAACATAAATTATGATGATACAAATAATAAAAGCATGATGTAAAACCATTAACAACTTAAAACATGCATGCAAACATGGTTCCTTTGGTGAAAAATTATTCTTGTTTGTTTTTTTTTGTAAAGACTGTAAACTTAATTCCTTTTCTTTTAAACATGCTGGGCTCAACCCTTGTGGGAGCCACATTTTAACCCACATGCTAAAATATAGAATCATTTACGAGATATGTACCTGTTCCTACACATTAAACAAATAAGTTAGAAAAATAATTGATGTTGAAAGCTTAGATGTTCATATGATGATTTCATTTTCGTTTGATGATTTGATCTGGATGTCATGAATCTTGAATGCTTATCTACTTCTCTTGATTATATCTAAGGTAGTAGGTATCTATTTGATTAGATATGCATAAGGTTAAATTTGGAACCCCGAGCTCTAACAACCTTTCTTATACCTTTGCAGGTTTCCCTCTGGAGCTTCAAGTAGGACGAATCGAAGATGCCGAAAGAAACTCCAACAACGAGATTCGTCATTTAGTAGGCAATGATGGGTCCCATGTTTAATTTTATGCATTTATTTTTTTGCATTTATTTTCTATCTTATGTTTGATGAGATATAGTTACTCCCACGGCTTGTGTGGAACCTCATGTTTTTACATTATGAATAAAAGAAAACTATGCAATTTCATGATATTATTTCGAAATGTTCTTGCATAATATAACGAAAATTCACCTTGTAATCAATCATTGTACAATAATGAGTACTTAGTAGAAAATTTTGAATATCTTGTGTACATTTTGGCTTGAATTTTCAATTTAGCTCTACCTGTTTTGAGTTGTAGCTAAAAATAGGTAAAAATTACCTCAATTGATGTTATTTCATTGAAAAATACTACATATATGTAAATGGACGGTTATTGAATTATTATTCTAACTTTGGATATGTTTTATGTATACTGCATATGTTGTGAGAAATTGACTACCATGTGGATGTGTCAGTGGATGTAGGTTTATGTTCTATTCCTTTAAGCGGAGGAGATGTATCACTCAGGAGAAGATCTTGGTCAGGTAACTAATAAAAGTAAACTATTTGAGCATACACACACCACATTAGAATGATTGAGTTAAGTCAGTTTGTTGGAAGTTGGTAAGTAATCCTTAGTTGTTATGTCTACATTGGAAGAGTCTTGTTTAGTACTGCATGCATTATTGGGTGATGTTTATCTATTGATCTTTTGGGATCTTTCTTATACTATTACGATTATATTAACAAGTGGGATAGATGTGGCGTATGCGTATATATATGCACATAAATGTCAATGGGATCTGACGACATGTATGTGCATATGTATAGATGCACCACACACAAATACTTATCAATATAATGGTAATTGTGAATGGCTATATGTGAATCAAATGTGAACATATATATATATGTATAGTATATATACACATATCCATATGCATATGTGTATCGATACACATGTACATTGGCAAATGGACACGCCCATATAGATGCATCGATATAGATATACCTATATACATGTACATAGAGGCATATACTTATATATATATATGCATACATTCAATATATTGTATTTATTATATACTATATTTCATGTACTCTTGTATATATATCGAATCTATACTTACATTTTTGGCTTATGATATATATAAATATATATTAACGTTTATATATATATACATAAACATAGATATATAAATACATGATGGTATTAAAATATATATTTATATTATATATTATATATATAATAATATATATTTAACATATTATATATATTAATAGAAATTGACTATCACTTATCATGATAGAGGCCAATATATAAAGGTCAACTTTAGCCATTTATGACTAAGTTATTGGAGACCGATAGAAGTAGATTATGACTATTTTGTAAAGATGATTCTCACTCATACTGTCACACAATATGATACGCTTTTATTGCATTTTGAGTTGTTGTCTTATGCCAATACAAGCATGGATTTAGTCGATGCCTATGTTTAATATCAAACTATGACTTGGTAAACATACTTGCCATGTTTTATACATCTATCAATGACTTTGTTAGACGTATTTAGTATCTCAATCGACTCATTCCCTAAAGAAAGTCGATATTTCTTGGTGTTACGAATTGGTAGTTGACTGTTTCTGATGGCAAGGAAAACTACACCAACAGTGAGGAGTGTGGATGAATTTGGAACCACCTTTGGAAACCCAATTGTTGTAGATGTATATCATGTGATAATTCAAATTGAGCATATACATATTTGAATAATTTTTTGATTGCTGTCTATAGTTAGGGTAAAAATATGAGAGCAAAATGCATAAACAAATTATAATGAAAAACCCTAACAAGCACAATAGAGCACACACTAGCATGAAAATCAAAACAAGAAAGCAAAGTAAACCGATCTCCAAGCTAGATTTGATTTATCTCCATTTGTCTTCTCCACCAGCATGAGAATGCATGATTTTGAAGGTTTGAATGTTGATATGTTGATTGCTCAATTTTGCAGCATAACAATAAGATGAAGATAATAGAAGAAAATAGATAGATAGATAGATAGAAATTTTGGCAGAGTGAGGATGCTACCAGAAGATTCCCAAATGGCATTTGAAAGGCTTGATTTATAGGAGAAGGCTGATTTGATTTGATGGCCAAGATTAAAAGTCAAATTTGTGATATGTATGGCTAGGATTAAAAGTTTATTTTAGTGTCTATGACGCACATTAAGTGGATTATGACATGAGACCAAAATTAGGATGTGAGGAAATAAGTGGGATTCTATTCTTTATTTTGGAAGAAAAGATGCTTATGACGCACAATGAATGGGGGTAAAAATAGGATGTGAGTGGGAATCTCATAATTTAAATAATAAAATTATTTAAATTATGTGTGCATGTGAAGAGTTGTAGTCATGTGACACATGTTGCAATGTGACAATAAGTGAAAGATTAATTCAAATATTTAATTTGAATTATTTTGAGACATGTGAAGGGGGAATTAATTAAATAAATGAGATTTATTTAATTAATTGGGAAGGTGATTAAATGGAATAAATGGGATAAGTGAGATAATGTAATGACCTAGGGTAAAATATTACAAAATGTCTTACAAGGTCATGTATCGACTAGGTAATATTATGACATGGACAATTTTGGGTGTCTACATTTTGCCCCTCTTTGAGATGATGTTCGAGATGGTGAAATTTATGTTGAGTAACATCATTTCAAAGAAGCTAAGGTATGGATAGATGAAAAAAAGATGATGCCCCAACCACTTAAGGAAGTAAGGAATAAGATGAATGAAGGAAAGGGATGATAGAAGAATATGATGATGCAAAAGATAAGAAGAAATGGGATGATGATATAGGATATGATAATGATGATGATGCCCCCTCGAGAGGATAGGCGGATTGCATAAACATGAATATTCTCTCAAAATGAATGAAATGATAAAGGAGGGATAAGATGAATGATACAAGATAAGAAGTAGATGAAAAAGAAAAATGACACATTATGCTGCAATAAAGTGAGCAATCATATGTCTGATATAGCACTAGACGTTATGCACTAAGGTATAAGGACCAAGGTGACGATGTGTCTCATGCCCCAGCGTAATACAACCTTGTCTAGATACAAGATATGAATATTAGCTAGGAGTGATTCAGATTTGATGCAAATGCCAATTGAAATGATAAAACACACAAGCAAGCAAGCATGCACAAATGATACAAAAACAAACAAGGTATTGCCCCTGTCAAGCTGTAAACCGATGATTAATTGATTGATGATGATGATAGTGTTGTCATTGTGGGGAACGATATATCCCTAGATCAACACAAGGATGATTGATTGATTGATTGATGATGATGATAGTGTTGTCATTGCGGGGAACGATATATCCCTAGATCAACACAAGGATGATTGACTGATTGATTGGGTTTACAACAAGATTAGGATCAAGACCAAAGGATGTGATTGGATAATTTGGCAAGATTGATTAGCTTCATTGGTATGGATTAAGGATTGACTTGCATTTGGATTATTGCTTGGAAGGATTGAAGATGCTTGATTTGAAGATTTGGATGATGATTGTTGAATTAAATTGAGGAATAATTTACTTGGAATGATTTTGATTGATTGGATTGATGAAGAAATGATTTGATTTGATGATAATGATTAGATTGATTAGAAGAATGGGTTTGATTAGAAGAAGTGATGTGATTGATTAGAAGAATGGATTTGATTAGAAGAAGCGATGTGATTAGATAATTTGATGAAAAAATTGATTTGAAGAAGTTGACTTGATGCGTTGAAGTGATTTGGTTTGATTTTATTGCTTGGATTCTTGAAATGTTTTGATTTTTTGGATTTTTGAAATGTTTTGATTTTTTTTTTTAGATTTTTTCGAAATGTTTTGATTTTTTTGGATTTTTGGAATATTTGATTTTTTTTGGATTTTTGGCCTATGTGATTTTTTTGGATTTTTGAAATGTTTTGAGATGTCAATGGATGAAAATTTGGGTAGCCTTTTTGCTAGATACCAATGACAAGGGAAAACCAAGTCTAGGTGCAAGGAAATAGATAGGATTGATGGATGAAAGGGTGGGTGATAGGATAAGGGACAAAAGACTCATGATATATGGATGGATAAAAAAGGATAGGTCATAGTGAATGAAATGGATGTATGTATCATAAGAGGGAAATAATGTGATCTCCAAAGACTATGTCGCATAGGAATAACATGCCCCATTCTAGGTACAATACTTAGGATTCTTCATGACAAAGCTTATGACACTAGGATAATGATAGGCTTGTTTGGAAGGATGAGGTATATCAAAATATATCCAAAGCATGTTTCAACATTTTTCCCCATATTTTTATCAAGATCAAAAGGAGGAAGAGAGGATGAATGCACTCAATATGATAAGTATATGGGTATGATGGCTAAAGATGGTAGGAGAGGAGATGGTAAGATAGGATATAATAGATAAAAAATGATATGGTAGGATGAGACAACATGCCCCCAAGTGTAAGTGACATAGAAGATCAACCTACACATGATGTCTGTTTGCCAGGTTTTCATCATGGTACTTATCCAGGGAGCCTGTTTACCAGGTTTTCACCATTGGATGAAGGGATTTCTCTTTACTCTTCTTTTTTTTTGACTTTTTATTTATTTTTTATTTTTTTGTATAGGAGAAGGGGAATATGGATAGGAGGGACTCAAGTGTCTAGTTCCATGAAAGGTGATAGTCCCATTAGAGATGGATGTCATCGCATGGACCATGTCAAATGTCATTATGCTCATAGATGTTGGTAAGGGATGACATGAAAGGGAGATGGAGTAGGTAGATGATGGATTATGATGTGGATTATGGAGGGATTGGTGGATTATGATGTGGATTATCTAGGGAAGAGGGATGGGAGGCTTAGCCAAAAGCATGGACCATAGGAATGTGATGGGGGAGATATGTAGGATAATGAGTGAAGGGTGAGGAGATGGAGGTATGTGGAATCATTGTGAAATGGAAGGGAACCATGACCAATGGTTGCACACATTGTGATAAACGTTGAAGCTTTTGATGTGGAGGGGGTGTAGGAAGCAATGGAGATGGTTGCTTAGGAGATGGGTGATGAAGTGCTTTAGGTACCCACATAGATTTAGTATTTTTATGACTTTTATTTTTCTTGTGGGATGGAATATGAGATTCTTGAATAGAGTGGGAATGTGAGGTGGAAGTGGATGGTTGGAATTTTTGAGATGTAGATGCGTCATTTGACTTGTTTTCCTTTTTCTTAGGTACCCAAACCATTTTGTTTTTAGACTTTTCTTTTGAAAGTATGATCTTATATTGCTTTTTGGATGGATTTTTCTTTGGTTCTTTGCTTTTGTATTCTAGGGCATGGGGACCCTTCATATTTTTTGATTTATAGATAGAGGCATCAAAATTTTTTCTTTTGAATCCCATGGGTATGGTGGAATGAGTGAAAGCTTCATGTTTAGACAATGTGTGCATTGATTGGTCATGATTAGGATTTCTAGAGGATTTATGGATAGGTGGATAAGGGGATTGGATAATGGGGATATTAGGTGTTGGTAGTAGTGGAGGTAGATTATATGGATGGATATTTGGAGTTGGAAGCAATGGTGGAAAAGTTGATGGTGGAAGGTGTACTGTCACATGCTTTTGACATTTGTAGGATGATGGATGAGGGATGGCAACATATGCTTTTGGCATATGATAGGATTTATGGTGGAAAGAGAACTTATGATGGATGGAGGAAGTACCAACATCTTTAGATTGGTGTCCTTGGGGTGTATATCCAAGGCCATAAGATCGTGGAGGGACCTTGACATGGATGGGCTCCAAAACACCTTGTTCATGAAGGCCTAAACCTTTACCTTGATAGTTCATGTTCTAAAGCATGCGATGGACAATGGGACTAGGTGTGTTTTGGACACTAGACTTGAGTTCATTATTAGATGAAGAAGGTGAAGTGGATAAATTTTTTTTTGTTCTAAGGAGGAACATTCGTGAATAAAGATGGATAGACCAATAGGACATGTTGGTGGATTTGAAATGGGGTTTATAGTGGATGTGGAAGGATCATTAGGATCTTGATTATGTTCATTTAGATCCACACTATTGGTTTGATCTTCTACATTTACTTGGGAGGCATGTGTCTCATCATGACAAGTGGATAATGCAAGACCATGGATAGGACTAGGTAGGGGTTCTATAGGAGCAATGAAGGTTTCTTTCTCATGGATAGGTGAAGTGATATGATCTTGACCATGGAATGCATAGAGTTGGCTAAGAGGATCATCATGGCCTTCTTGATCATAGGTAGGATCTAGATCATAGAGGGAAGCTTTATCGTGAATAGGACCAAATATGTTATGAGTGGGATCATTAGAAGGGAATAGATCTTGATTAGAATGAGAGGTTAATGTTTCTTTATGCTTAGGATAATGCTCTTGACATAGCTCTTGGATTTGAGTGGAAATGGAAGTGGAAGATTCTAGAAGAGGCTTGGCATGCTCTTTATGATCAACAACATGAGGGCATGATGGTATTTGACTTAGACATATAAGATCAATAGTTTGTGGACCACATGATGGAGTTGGAAGAATAGACATGACATTCAAAGGTTCATTGGTAAGCTCATTAATGGGTGCTTGACATGGGGATGGTCTATTTCATGCTAGTAGTCTTTGGAGAAAACCGTTAAAGGATTCTTTGGTTGATGGATTAGAGCTTGAGAAGTTGGTGTAGGACTAGTGTGCTTTGAGATAGGCATTTTATTAGATGGTGATGGAGGACTAGTAGATGGAATGGTGTATGATTCCAAACTTATGGTGGTATTTCCCTTGTCAAAAGTATCATTAAGGTGACCTAAGATTTCTACTAAGTTTTCATCATCACTAAGATCTACAAAATTCTCATCATCACTAGGAGCAAAGTTTGACCCACCTTGGAGGATATATGGTTTTGGATTATTTTCATGATTAGGTGAAGGGGCTCCTCGAAGTATGACCTTGGGCTTGTGACTGGAATTGTTAAGGATTAGGACCATTTTAGCAAGTGTTTGACTAGGATTAGGGTGATGATGATGATGAAATGATTAGATTGAATGACTTGGATTGATTAGGATGAAATTGATTTGAATGTGATTAGAAAAAGAATGATTAGGATGATTAGAATGATATGTGTATGTGTTGGTGTTTATAGCTTGATATGACAAATTGCAAATAAATGATTACACATGTACACGCATGAATCACACATGCAAGACACATAAGCAAGTTTGAATTTGAAGTTATGAATGTGATGATTAAGCACACACTTGAAGAAGACACATCAACAAGTCCTATAACTAGTTAAGTGGGTGTAGACATGAAAAATGTACATTCTTGATCTGGCACATCTGATCCTGATTACTAACGACATTTCCTCCTAAATCATACTCTCAGCATTTCATCATATTCTATCTTTTAATTTAATAAATCGTTTGTTTATTTGATTAAGTCTTCCTCTTTCAGTAATTAAATTAATCAATTTAATTTAATTGACCTTACATCTCTGTTTAATTAAATAAATCTTTTTATTTGATTAAATTCTCTAAAGTCCTCTTATTAAATTAAATAAATTAAAACCTTATTTGATTTAATCTAACACATTCCTCCTTAGTTAAATAAATCAAATCATTTATTTAATTAAATCATTTCCCCTCAATTCTGATTTAAATTAATTCACCTATTTGAGTCAAAATGGTCAAATCATCAAATTCTTCATTAAATTAATCAAAACCTTGATTAAGTTAATCCCTCTCACTAAAATCCTCTAGATTTTGCAAGTTGCACAATAAATCAATTACTTTGATTTATTAATTCATCTATTTTCCCTCACAAAGCATCAAAAGGGAATATTCCCTTAATTTGAATTCAAATCCAATGGGTACTTCCAACAAGGCATTTAATGCCTATTACATGTCCTTAGCCTTGAGCCAAGTGACATTAACTCCATTTCCCTTCCCTCTAAACTTGCCAACTTTCAAATTCAAATTTGAATCTTATGGCATTTATCATGCACATTGATCAAAATGTGCACAACCATCAACCATTCACATCTTGACAAGTGGCACTTGGCCATTGGATGTTGAATGATCCCACATTTCTCAAACTCACTCTTCTCCTCAATTCATCCACAACTCATATGCAAAGTTACTCTCTACAATTGAGAACTAATTTTGCCAGTTTCATCCAATTATTCACCATATTTGAGATTTTGTAACAAGGTTATGCTCAAATCTGACCATTTCTATCATTCAATCAAGCATTTAGGAATTGGGAAAGGGCCAATTGCAACAATCCATTGGCACCAATTCCCCCATGGAATCATCATGTTATTAGCTTAATTAAGATAGAGTTTCTTTTGAAATTTACTTGTGTTCTTCATTTCTTAGTTAAGTTTGAATAAATGGATTTTTATGGGGAATCCCTCATTGTTTGCATGCATTCTTGAACTAACACTAACAATGTTTGGCTTCTTTGAGCAATTGCAAGTTTAGGGGTTCACAGTGGGTATGGCCAATTAGGTCTTAAGCTAGGATGCACGAGGTTGACTAGGGATAATTTGAAAGAAAAATCTTGCCACACAGCTGGGAGAAAGGGGTAACCCACCCTTCACCTTCACTTCCCAAAGGTATAAAGTTCTTTGGGGCTTAGCCAAGAGTGACACGATTTTAACTCCCAAAGAAGTGTGTCTTTCGATTCACACCTTGATTGAGGTCATCCCTAGGGGTGATGAAATCCCCTAGCAGGCCTCCTATGAAGGGTATGACAAAAGCGAACCAAGTGAAGTGTTTTTTATCACACACGCACTTGATTCACACTCACAATTGTTAATTTCCCTTTAGAAAATTGAAATGTGTGAAACAATTCAAACACTTGTTATTTTTAGCCCAAATTCAAAATGTGTGATGGAAGATAATGGTTCTTTTTAAGCCCAATTTCAAAGTGTGATTGCAAACAAGATGTTTGTTTTAAAGGCCCAAATTGAAGTGTTTTGCAAACAAGATTGATTGATCAAATGAGAGATAAAGATAATAGAATGAATGCACCCGAAGATTTTCACTTTCTAATCTAATGTGTAGGACTGATATTGCTGCTAATATAGCTCCTTATGATCACCTACAAAATAAAAAAAATGATATTATAATGTAGCCATAAAAAAAAGTAAGCTCATCAGATAATTGCAATTTTAGATACATGTTTTTAACATAGCCAAATTAGATTCGACTATTTGAAGATGTTATGGATCTGAAAAATAAAAAACCAAAGAAGAGACCCTTACTAATTTTCTGAGAGCTTTCTAGAAATGTAAAGAAATCGGAAAAAAAAATTGTTTTGCACTAGAAAATGCAGATTTGTGAAAAACGTATAGAAAACAAAGATTTGATTATTTTGAATTATAAGTGACTTCTAAATTAAATCTGTAAAACCAAGACCCCAATTAAAACTTTATGGGATTTTCAAAAATATAAACATTTCTAAAAAATTTGTTGATTTGCGGCCAGAAAGTTGATTTTATGAAAAAACATAAAATAGTGATAACTCCTAAAAAAATGGTGATAACCCCTCAATTTCTTTATTGTAGTCTATTGAGATGATTATTAAGCTTCTACGAAAAAATTGTAGAGAAATACATAGCCATATGAAAGATATGATGAAATTTGTAAAACCTCAAGTTTCATCCAGAAACTGGTAAATCTGCAACAAAAAAAACAATAAAACCTACAAAAAGCAAGCTAGATCAAATGATTCACATCGGGTTCACCAAATTTAGTTAGGGTAAAAATATTAGAGCAAAATGCATAAACAAATTAAATGAAAAACCCTAACAAGCACAATAGAGCACACACTAGCATGGAAATCAAAACAGGAAAGCAAAGTAAACCGATCTCCAAGCTAGATTTGATTTATCTCCATTGCTCTTCTCCACCTGCATGAGAATGCATGATTTTGAAGGTTTGAATGTTGATATGTTGACTGCTCAATTTTGCAGCATAACGATAAGATGAAGATAATAGAAGAAAATAGATAGATAGATAGATAGAAATTTTGGCAGAGTGAGGATGCTACTAGAAGATTCCCAAATGGCATTTGAAAGGCTTGATTTATAGGAGAAGGCTGGTTTGATTCGATGGCCAAGATTAAAAGTCAAATTTTTGATATGTATGGCTAGGATTAAAAGTTTATTTTAGTGTCTATGACACACATTAAGTGGATTATGACATGAGACCAAAATTAGGATGTGAGGAAATAAGTGGGATTCTATTCTTTATTTTGAAAGAAAAGATGCTTATGATGCACAATGAATGGGGGTAAAAATAGGATGTAAGTGGGAATCTCATAATTTAAATAATATTTTTTTTAAAATTATGTGTGCATGTGAAGAGTTGTAGTCATGTGACACATGTTGCAATGTGACAATAAGTGAGAGATTAATTCAAATATTTAATTTGAATTATTTTGAGACATGTGAAGGGGGAATTAATTAAATAAATGAGATTTATTTAATTAATTGGGAAGGTGATTAAGTCGAATAAATGGGATAAGTGAGATAATGTAATGACCTATGGTAAAATATTACAAAATGTCTTACAAGGTCATGTATCGACTAGGTAATATTATGACATGGACAATTTTGGGTGTCTACACTGTCAATATTGCAAGTCGACCTATAGGTGATTTTGTTGAGTATGAACTTAGGAAGTTGCCACCTTTTTGTTGTGTTTCATGTGTTTCTTTGCATGGAGCTTGATGTCCATTATCATTCCTAAACTGTAGGCTATGAAGTTACCAAGCTACTCTATAAATAGTTGAGCCATTTCATTTAAAGGGATGTGTTCTTTCACAAGATTATGCATATTTTGCATTCTTCTTGCAAGTCTTTATACTGCATGATTTCTAGCCATACTCTGTTTTATATTGTGAGTGATAAAGGGAGAGAGGTTTAATTTTGTTTTGAGTAAAATTGTTGTTGATAGAAGTAAGCTATCAACTTGAGAGATAGAGTTTCCTTGTGACGTTCTAGAGAGGTTGATTACCAAGCTTGTTGTTGTTGGAAAGGGTTGCATTGCTATCATTTATTTAGATAAGTGATAAGAAGAATAGGGATCTCTTATTTTTTATTTTACTTATGAATGATATGTCTTCCATGAATTCTTGAGTTGTCTTTTCTAGTGTGTGCATTAGAGAAATTAGAGTGTCTTTGAAAATTAAATTGAAGCTTATAGGCTATTTTCATGTTGTGCTTGTAAGTACTCCATAATAGGAGATTGGTGTTTATCATAGGTATTGTATAGTAGGCATGATTGAACATGAGAGGAACTTGTGATACACTTAGCTAAGTTATTGATTTAACTAGGAAAGCTTGTGTTTACTCCTAGGATAGTTAATCTAGTATGGGAGGGAGCTTGTGTACTTTCTTGTTAATTAGGTTTATTCCAAGTATGTAAAATGGTAATAGGTTATCTCTGGGATGATAGATTATCCATTGAAGGAAATACCTAGCTTGTGTACTTACTTGTTAAGTAGGTTTATTCCAAGCAGATTAAAATGGTGATAGGTTATATCTAGGATGATAGATTATCCATTGAAGGAAATACCTATGCATAGTTTAAGATGGCCTTACGTCAAATCAGCCCTGAGTAGTGTATGTGATAGATGAACCTCAGTAGAAAATATTGAATGAAAGACTTTGGTCGAAGTAGTGTGATGAACTTTGGCTCCACTTTCAGTTCCCCATGATCCAGTATTACATGCTAGTTTGAGATTGTGGGATTACAAGTCCTAGTTATGTAGGAAACAACACTATGCTCAGTTGGTTGTCGTTATCGGTTACTCTACCAATATCTTCATCGAAGGGAAGGGCCATATATCAAATTATAGATGTGTTAGGGACCACAATAAGAATCTATGGCTGGTGGAAAAGTGCTTGAGTGATGATTCTCCTCCACAATAGGTGACAAATTAACCAAGATTTGAAAGGAAGGTTCCTTGATCATCTTACAACTATTTGTTCTAAATCTCATTGAGCTATGTATGTTACTATATGAATTCTTGTATTTTTGTCTCTTATGAAATGATTGAGAAGAAATGGAATCCATGATGTACTATGTTATGCATATTTTTTGAAAATTATCAATAAAGAAGAATTTTTTTTATTGCAATAGTTTGTTACTTAGTTAATTTACTCGAAAGGTGAAAACTCAGAAAATTTTACTTCATAGAAGGGTTGGTATGTTATAGTTTACATTCATTTGGATCTATTGTATTTAGTTCACACTATGAATTTGGTCATAAATAGTTATCTAGGTAGGGTTGGAGGTGTAGATAGAGGGAGATACTTAAGAGAGAGGGATAGAGGGAGGAAGTGAACTGAGAGAGAGGGAAGGTTGGAGGGATAGAGGGAGGGATAAACCTCAGAGAGAGAGAGGGAGTTCTATAGGTAGGATGTGAGGGAGAAAATAGAGATAGGGAGGGAGGGATAAAGGGAGGGAGAAACATGAGTGAGAGAGAGAGAGGGTGGGAGGGATAGAGAGAGGGAGAGACTTGAGAGAGAGAGATAGAAGTAAGGGGTGGGAGCGATAGAGGGAGAGAGACACATGAGAGAGGCCTTACCTAGATAACTATATCTATCTCACTCCTTTCCTCTCTCTCTCTCTAAGGTCTCTCCTTGAAAACCTACCTAGATAAATCTCTCTCTCCCTCTTAGGTCTCTCCCTCCATCTCTCTCAGTACTCCCCCATTGTTGAGTTTTAGATAGGTCTTCAAGATTAATTTTCTCAAAAAATTGCTTGTTTATGTGTTATTTTTTTGGAGAATTTTAAATAGATGAAAGGCTATTGAGATCAATAGTTATTAATATTGAAATGGTCACATTTCACTCATAAGGTGGCATCCAAATATAATTCTTAAGTAATGACTCCTAATATTTCATTATATATGGTTTGAGAGAATGTTCAATTAAAACTTTCTAGTTATTGTTTCTTATGCTCAATAATTTGTATATATTTATATGTGCTTGTCTACTACACTCATGTTTTTAGCATGAGGAGGTTATAATGATAATATATCGACCATATAATTTTTAAGGTGACATCTATGATATAATTATAAGTATTTATTCTTAATCTTGCACCATATTTAGTTTCTAGTTCATGTTTCTTATGCACAACAATTTTTCTATATTTATATGTAGGTCCATTTAATTTTTAGAGAAGTAAGTGAGGATGAGTGGCTTCTACAAGGAAAACAATAGGGATAACCTTAGTGTGGTATAGATGAGAATGACATGTAGCCATAGAGAGGGAAGTATGATATGCTTAAATTTTATACACTTTAGGGTGGTAGAGTTGATAATGGCATGTAGTCATAGAGTGTGAAATATGGTATGTATAAAATTTATATATTTTAGGGTGGTAGAAATGAGAATGGCTTGTAGCGATAGAGAGGGAAATATGATATGCATATAATTTATACACCTTAGGGTGGTTATTTTATGTACATGAGGACATGAAAAATATTATATGCATATTATTAGTTATATTGACATGATGGATGTGATATTGTATGTGTATGCTAAGAATGCACATGGTATGTAGCTAGAATGATAATAAATATGATGTTTTATGTGTATCCTAACAATGCACATGGTATGTAACTAGATTTATTAGATTTGGATGGTAATAGGTAAAAAAATTCATGATGCATGTAAGTATGTTCATGAATGAAAAGTGTAATATCATCTCTATGTGTGTATTTTCATGAATGTCAAGTTTATTCTTGTTGATGTGTAAGTATGTCATGTGTATGCTCAAAAGGATCATAAAAGACTACACCAAAATGATGCACTCTAATTTTATTGAGTGACTTGAGAATGAACACAACCCTTCCAATATATATTTTATTTTCCCACTTGGACATGTTCATGCAATTGGTTTTGGTATAGTAAGCAAAAAACAAAAAATATGCTCCTTTAGAAATTTGCACTGCTTTATACTAACTTTTATGAGTTTGCATTCTAAGTTGGAAAGGTAAATCTATGTTGAGTTGACCAAAAATGAGAGATGTTTATGTGGAGGGATTCCATATGGAATTTACGTGTAGAAAAAATATTTTTAGGTGTCACGAGCTCTAAGAACCACTCCATTATAGTTTAGCAATTTTTTGCTCTTAAGTCTCTTAAGAGACTACATCAGAATAGTGCACTCTTAAATTATTGGGAGACTTGAAGAAAAAATAGATCTCTTTCATAGCATCTATCTTCCTACTTGGAAAATTTTGAATAGTCATTTTTTTTCTAGAATGCACAAAACAAAAATAATGCTTATTGCCAAATTTTCACTACTCTCTATTAATGCTTTTTGCAAGTTTCCATTCTAAGTTGGCATGGCCAAACGGTGTTGAGTTGACCAAAAATGAGAGACTCTTATGTGAAGGGATTTCATATGGACTTTTACATGTAGACAAAACATTGTTAGGTGCCACAAGCTTTGAGAACCACTCCATTATAGTTTGGCAGTTTTTTGCTCTTAAGGCTCTTAACATACTATGTCAAAATAGTGCACTACGAAATAATCATGTTACTTGGAGAATGAACATAGACCTTCCCTAGCATTTATCTACCCACTTGTATGTGTTGGAATAGCTGGTTTTGTTTTAGGATGCACAAAACAAAAAATATGCTTATTGTCAAAATTGCACTACTCTCTACTAACATTCTTTATAATTTTCCATTCTAAGTTTTCATGGCCAAACGGTGTTGATTTGAAAAAAATGAGAGAGTTTTATGTCAAAGGATTCCATATGGAATTGTACACAAAGATGAAAATTTGTTAGGTGCCATGAGCTCTGAGAACCACTTCATCATAGTTTGGCAGGTTTTTTCTCTTAAGGATCTTCAAAGACTAAATTGGAATAGTACACTTTGAAATAATTGGGTGACTTGGAGAATGAAAATATAACTTCCCTATCATTTATCTACCCACTTTGATGTGTTGGCACAATTAGTGTTTATCTATGATGCATAAAACAAAAAATAT
Organism: Sequoiadendron giganteum; assembly: GCA_007115665.2. Taxonomy (NCBI): domain Eukaryota; kingdom Viridiplantae; phylum Streptophyta; class Pinopsida; order Cupressales; family Cupressaceae; genus Sequoiadendron; species Sequoiadendron giganteum. The sequence continues at coordinate 209,941,796 of CM021108.1, read as the reverse complement.
TCTTATTGCCAAATTTGCACTGCTCTCTACTAATGCTTTTTGCAAGTTTCTATTCTAAGTTGGCATAGCCAAACAATGTTGATATGACCAAAAATGAGAGAGTTTTATGTGGAGGGATTCTGGTGCAGGAGCACCTATTTGATTTCTTACCTCCATGAGGCCATATTGCATAAATTTATTAGATTGGGTGTTTTAATTTTGTAATGAGGTCTTATGAGCCATTTTTGATATGTATGAGGTCATTTGGAGTCCTAGGAAGCCATATTTTAAGTCATTTGTCAAAGTTGCTCCATATTGTAAACATTTTCAAAAGAGCAAACATTAAGTAAATGATAGGTCCATTAGTTAGATGGAGGTTTGAATCAGTTATAGTCACTTATTTTGAGTTATTTTTTTTTGCAAGGCATAAAAAAGACTCTCATATGTTGAGTCAAGGGGAGAGAACTTTATTTGCAATGGAAGAATATCAATGAAATTTTGTTTTTTCATCAGAAAACATTGTAAAAATGTGAATATTTTCTCTTGTACCACCATGTACGACCTGATACTGAAGGGACAGTCATTGGAGAAGTTATTTTTGTGTTCCTACTTAATTTTACTTTTTGTCTTGTATGATTTCATGGAGAAATGAGAGAGATATGGCATGTTTTCTAGAATTGGTTTAAAACCCTCGTTAGGGTAAATAGTGTCAAAGAAATTTGCATTACTCCTTTTTTATTTGATGGAAAAGACTAGAACTTGTGGAAAGGCTCATCATTGTTTGAACTTTAATATTCTAAATTTTTAGGATGTGAAGATCAAGTTTGCTATTAATTTCATGAAGCCCTATGAATGTGTTTTAAGGAAAATCTAGAAAATGATAGTAAGCAATGAATTTACTTGATGCTCTGTTATTGAATTTAATGTCAATCATGAAGGGAAGTATTTGAGAACTGTGTGAAGATGTATTAGAGCCCTTTTAATGTGGTGTTTTCAATCTAAATTGGAGAATCTAAAGTTAAAATAGACATGGATGTGTTTTTGTGAAAGGACTAAAAGTCACAGAGTTCTTTGAAGATTTGATTGTTTTGATTGTGAGAGAAGATATTAATTTTGGGTAAAAGTGTTGAGAAGTTGCCAAGGTATGTTATGATCCAATATTTGACAATTTTTGGGAGAAACTATAAGTTTTTTGTTCATTTGACTCATTGTCCTGCACAGGGAAGATTCATGACAACCTAGATAAGACAACATTAGCACTTTTACTTTTAAATGGCTATGTAATCATTGAAGGGTGTCTAGATGAAGTTTATTTCATGGATTTAAAGAATTGTTGAAGGTTTTTACTGTGAGCCTTAAGTGATATATGTCCAAACTATGAAGGTTGGCAGTCTAATGAAGCCTGAAAAGGCCTAAAGGACATGGTATAGTAACTGTTTCTCAGTTTTGTGATGTTTGAGTTGGTAAGTGATCAAGTTGAGTTTGCTAAGGGATGTTAATATTGTTATATGCCTCTAAAATTTCATGTGAAGAAATGAATCCCTAGATTTGGGTTGGAGCCCTTGAAGTTCATTTCTATTGAAGAGAGTTTGTGTTGGAAATAGAGTTTGAGTCCATTTTTTTGGTGATGTCAAATGTGTTTTGAGGAACCTACAAGGAGTTGTATGCATTAAATATTAGATTGGTTGTGTGGAATCAATTGTTTTTTTTGAAGTGAATGGTGATTTGAGTTGTGATCCTCCTAGCTCTACATCATATTTCAGATGGACTTGTACATGAAGATGAAATACTATAGGTGCCACAAGCTTCGAGAACCACTCCATCATAGTTTGGCAATTTTTTTTCTCTTAAGGCTCTTAAGAGACTTCATAAAAATAATGCACTTTGAAATGATCAAGTTTATTGGAGAATGAACTAAGACCTTCCCTAGGATTTATCTACCCACTTGCATGTGTTGGGATAATCAATTTTCGTCTAGGACACATGAAACATAAAATATGCTTATTTCCAAATTTGCATTGCTCTCTACTAACACTTTTGTAAGTTTTCATTCTAAGTTGGTATGGGAAAACAATGTTGCACTAACAAAAAATGAGAGAGGTTTATGTGGAGGGATACCATAATTGAACTTGTACATACAAATAAAACATATTTAGGTGCCACAAGCTTTGAGAACCACTCTGTCATAGTTTCCCAGTTTTTTTCTCTTAGGGTTCTTAAGAGACTACAATAAAATAGTGCACTCCAAAATGATCGGGTGACTTGGAGAATGAACAAAGCCCTTCCCTAGAATTTAGCTACTCACTTGGATGTCTAGCATAGTTGGCGTTGGTCTAGGATGCATGAAACAAAAAAACATGTTCATTGTCAAATTTGTACTGAATATGCTTATTACTAAATAAGTTCTCTATTCCCTTTCAATATTTCTATTTATTTACATTAATCAATTCCTCATATATTTTAAGAATATACCTAGTTTAATCCATTTTGTGTTTTACCCTTATATCCTCTGGGTAGGGTGTGATTTATTTCCATACATTATAGTGAACACATAACTTGCATGACTATTATTTAAAGTAGCTTGTTTTTTAATTTAATATTACATCATCCTATCATTGTGTGAACTTGCATTAGAATATATTAAGAGTGTTAGGTTCTCTTTGATGAAATGCAAGGTTAAATAAATGACCCCTCTCTTCCATGACGTCTTATTTTGATCATATGTTATATTATGATGATTACGAAGAATATTATGATCATGATGAATTCATTTAATTTTTTTTTAAAAAGAAAATACGAGATGGTTAATAACTTGAAATAATAATGTAATCAATTAGCTACCATAGGTGAACATATGTTTTTTCTTTATTTGGTTTTTTGACGCTCTTGCAAAGTTGATTATTAATAAAAAATTGCTAAACATAATAATTTCATATCAAGAGCCAGTGATGATATACAAGATCCTTATATGGTATATTCCTTATGCCTAGTTTAAATCCATCCTACTCATAACTTACTTATGAGTTTTCCACGTTACTGTAAACCATAGACAATTTACATTACTCACCCTCCCATAGTGTTCATTTTATTTATCACCCTTCCTACATGCTTCCTATTGGAAATAATATTGTTGGAAGTTGGATTGCATCAAATGGTTGTCATTGATGTCAACATAGTACCAAATATATGGGAAGCATTTAGTGGAAGTTATTCCCTATCAAATATGTTCTTTATCAAGTGAATTAGTGTGTTGGTTTTTGGGTCTAGATTCTACCACAAGATAAGCTATGACTCTGATATCTTAACTATGTAATTATGATTCACTTGGACAACTATATTCAAGATCTTGAGAAGTTTTGCATTGGGAGGAGTAAGTTATCAACGATAAAGTTTAACTCTATACACTACAGTTGGTTGATGGTTTGAAGATTTTATATTTGGGGTCTTGTCTTGGCTGACCTAACACATGTTATGCATTAAAATGATGAAATCTATCTTGGGAATGTTTTGTATAGATCATAGCCAACTTAATATAATTATGTCAACAAGAGTTCTCTTTGATTATTTTTATTTCATCTAATTAGGCCAACCTAATTGATGAATGAAATATACCTATATATATGAGACTCTTTGGAGAAGATGAAGATAGATAGGTGAATGAGCGATGTGAGTGTATATGTATGGTGTGAGCCTAAATGACTTATTAGTTGAAGACCAGAATCAAATTATTGAGTGACTATTGGGAGAAGCAATACTACTTACATTGAGCTTCATTTGGAACTAAATTTTGCACAAGGAAGGTGTATTCCATCAGTTCATAATTTTGGTAGTAAGCCATCATTTGTATCTTCGGGTTGTAGCCTTGTGGACATTTTTTCCAATTAGTGAGTCCTTCTATTGGCAGTGAGCCTTTTTGTAATCAGTTTGGATATTCTCTATATTGTGAGTTAATCCTTGTCGTGGTTTTTCCCTCATTGGGTTTCCAACGTAAATCCAGTATTACTATCTTTTGTGATGGTTTTTCAGTTTTTGCATTTGCACTTAATCATTTAATATGTTTTAAGGTTTATCTCCAATAAATGACTTAAGGGCTTAATTTGGTGACAACTGATTCAACCCCCCTTCTAGTTGTCTAGCTCAACAATTGGTATTAGAGCTCAATCCTTTGGAATGAGTTTAAAAAATTGAGGGAGATCTTGGTAGGTTGAACAAAATGATGAAGGGCTCTGACTTGGATGAAGAATTAAGAAAAATTATTAAAGTCTAAAAATAAAGATTTGAAAGAAAATGTTAAGCAAGCAGATGAATGCATTCAAAAACTAAGGAATCAGATCCAAAATTTCAAGTTGAGACATAAAGAAGTTAACCATGATCTAAAGGAGGAAAAGGAGAATATTGAGAATCTAAGAATGAAACTTGAAGAAAGAAAAAAGGTGGAATATAATTTGAAATTGGAAATTGAAAAAATCAAGATAGATGAAGGATGCTTGAAAGAGGTTATCAATTAGAAAGAAAACCGTGATAATCTTGAACAAGTAGTAGTAACCCTAAGAGTAGATCTGGAAAAAGTGAAATATCATGAAGAAAGGTTCAAGACAAGTTCTATAATGCTTGATGAATTGACCTCTCAAACAATGCGTTTGTGGAAAACATAAAGGTGGTCTAGGACTTGAAGAAGGAAAAAGCTCAAAGACAACTAGTTTTTAACAAAGCGGACAATCAGAGGAAATCTCAACGAAATATTTATCAACAGAAGAATTGAAGAAACAATACCAGAAGGATTCATATCTGACAACCTAATGCTCAAAGGTACCCATATTTTAATGGTTTTTGTTTCTCATGCAATAAATTTGGACATAGAGCAAAAAAAGGTAGTAGCATGAACTAGAATAGAATAAGTCAAAATGTTGGACTCTTTGCTAGACAATGTTATATTTGCAACAATTTTGGGCATAGAGCTACCGAATGTAGAAGCCAAGTGATGATGAAAAAATTTAATACTAGTAGAGGGATTTAATCTTTTCAAGGCTATTGTTACACATGTAATATCTTTGTACACAAGGATAATCAATGTAGGTCAAGGAAAAATGCAAATTCATTTGATCAAGGATATATTATGTGCTACACTTGCAAGAAACCAAGACATATCTCAAAAAAAATTAGAAGAAAAGTTGGGAAGAAAACCAATCTGGAATAGGAGGTCAAACCTATGAACAGGGTAGATTTCGAAGAAATAAGGAAAGAGATGGAAAAAATTTGGAGGAAGAAGGAAGAACCTGAGAACAAGGATGAATCAAATGACTCTGTATCTACATCCAATGTAGATACATCTTCCAAGGACTGAACATAGTAGTGGTTTCATAGGGAACATTCATAGAAAAATCTAACAAGCCCCTGATATATATGGTGTCACACAATGGCACAAGGATATGTGATGTGAGTTTGTATTTTGAAGGCATTGGAGAAAATTCTAGTATAAAAGATGCAAATCAAGAAATTTGCAGAACTCTTCTTGGTTTATAGTGTATCTTAAAGGTTGAAAAGCAATAAATACAAAACTAGGGAAAAATTAGATGAATGCAAGAAAGGCATCATGGCTTGGAGGAAAAGTTTTTGGAAATGAGTCTGTTGTACCAAGTTCTGGTACAGAGGGTTCATCATCTAAAATTTGATTCAGAAGCTTTAGGTGAGGGGAAGGTACTAGAAAGTAAAGTACTGATGATGTCATAATCAATAAATTACCTTTTGTGATGAAACCCTAAAAGTGACAAGTTAAATGAGTAAGTTGAATGGTCATTTCTTTTTCACATTGCGAATTAGACGAGCTAAGAAGTAAAGTGCAGCCAGGAGATAAGAAGTTAGGGTTATTGGTGAAGAAAATGTACAAAGAACAAATCTAAAACAATGGAGTCAAAGGAAATGGTGGTATTTGATCCATTGAATGATGAGTTGCATAAATTAATTAAGTTATATATCAATGAATATAGTCATGAAAGGATTCAAAATTTTGAAGGTTTTCTTTCGGTTGAGAAAATACAAAAGGTCAAGGGTCTAGGGCACAAGGGTTTAGACATTTAGAGTGAATTCCCATACTTTTTGGATGTAGACACTATTTGGTTTGTCGTCAGAATAATTCAAGGTGATCAGATGATCTTCGAAAAACCCTATGGGATTACAAAGGAAGAAATTGTAGTAATTATAGGGTTATGTAATGATGGGCCCATTCTTGTGAAGAATTTAATGAGGAACAAAGAGGTCAAAGCCCTAATTGGAGTGGTAGGAGACCAAAGGGCACTTCAAATTCATACCATAGTCAATCAACCCTATCATAAGGTATGTGACATATGGAATTTAATATACGATTTAATACAAAAATAGGGAAGGCTCTACTTCAAAGATTGTTGTTGCATTACACATCAAATGGTTGAAAAGAAAGAGGATTTCAACTTGTGTGAGTTATTGAGAAATCTATTAATGGAGAATATTACTATGACAAAAAAATGACAATTACCATTTTCGTTTTGGATCTCTGTGTTAGTTTTTTTTACAATAACTAGGTTTATCTTCTATTCTACCTATAGAATTGCCAATTCTAATCGAGGGAAGCTCGAAGGACCTGGACCAACTGATGAGGATTTTAACAATAAACCTCCTACACTTCGGGCTCTACAAAACCTAGGAGGGTGGTCCCTATAATGTGTTTATAATCTCTGCACTGAACTTATAAAAAATCATTAACAATTAATAGATAATCCCATTTAATAGCTCAACATAATAGGATAATACTGAATTGAATTGGCTTTTCATCAGTAATACCAACTACTTGGAGCATGAGATGATTACAACAATATTTCACAACTTAAGATAATCATTTAATTTGCAATTTGGTAGCAAGCTCTAAGCATAGACAAACAGACATAGAACCTCACACACACATACGATTTAGACCAGTGCCATATACCATTGCGGAGTCAAGTTCACAAATATTTAAAATTCCATGATAGGTTCAAACACATAGCATATAAGATCTCTGACAAAAATTTCCTTACAACATCATCAATTTATGTCCTAACCCAATACTTCTTACCAAAACCCTTTATAAACATATCCATTTATAACTCCAATCAAGCATTTTAATTAATTCTTTGAATTAAAGCCAAAATGGAAGTCATACACACCACAACAAGGAGATGAACACAATAACCCTTGATTATATTATTCAAAATTATGATATGCTTATACAAAGGAGAGACATGAGCTTGAAATAAATCATTATAGCTCAAATGCTAGTACTGTTATGAAACATCAAACCTTCATAAATCCAAAACCCGACTACAGAATGTCACAAAACCTAAATTGCATTTACACTGAAACAATCAGGCTTTACAACTTTCCCTGCAACTATGCCTAGACTCGACCTCAAAATATCTAACTTGCCAACCCTTATTTGTGGCTTTGAAATCCTTCTTATAGAGAATGAAGGAGCAAACAAGCATCAGGCCAGAAAATACACATGTCACTAGTCAATTGGACTGCCTTGTGACATTTAAAAAATATGATTACAATCACCAAGTCTCAGAGCATATTCTTATTAATTCCACTCATTAGGGAATAGCCGTTGTGTTTTCCAAACCTCAAAACCTGCACCAAAATCCGCCATGGAAACAAAACCATAATCAGTTATAACTATAACCGCTGAGCTGTTAGTTGTCGGTAATAGACACCGTTTTAGTCCTCTTCGATTAAGTACTTGTCCACCCATTTCTGATACTCTTCATCTGTTGGCCAGTCAAAATTGACCACCTCATTCACCCTAATATTGTAAGGTGTGTATTTCACTACAACTTGATCTGCCTCTCTTTCAAAAGACTCTAAGAATGTGCTGGTATTAATTATTCTATCCATGCTACTTACCAAAAAGTCATAATCATAATCATCACAAATCAATTTGATTTGTGCATTAATAAATTCTTCTACCCTTTCTTGCCAATGCTTCAATGTTTTAACATTTCCTTGTGCATCAATGATGTCTGGAAAAAATGTATCACTCCAGTCATCAAATCTCTTTACTAGTTCCCTATTTCTTCTACTCAAATCATCAGGTAGGGCCTGGAATCCCTTCAATGTTTTCACAAAGATTTGAGTAGGCTTCAGTGACTAGGGCCTATTATCTGCATGAAAGCTAGAAGCCTTATACATAATGTCCAAATCACTAGCCCTAGGGATCCACTTCTCAGCCAAAGGCAAGACTATTTCCAAATCCCTATTTATTTATTTTATTCTGTCCAAAAATAAAGAATATAAGGAATGTACAGATGGTAATCTACCATCCAACTTCTCATTTAAATTCCTAAAAGCTATGTCCACCACCTCATTTTGTTTGGTAGTTGCACCATCCTTAGTCACCTTTAAGGCAGCCTATAATTTTGTGATTTTATTTAACATTTTCTTCTTGGTGGGATCCACAGAATACTCAACTTCTTCTTCAACTGGCCCTATTGTAGGACTGAGAGCAGGTGTCTGGATGGGGGATCCTAGAGTAGAAACAATTAGAATAGTAAGGGGAACTGATCCTGAAGTAGGAGGTAATGCTCTGATACCAGGAGCACTGGAGGATTCTCCTACCTACCCATATTTAAGCCTATCTACTTCAGATTGCAGCTCACCATTCCTTTGTTGCATCCTACTATATTCTCTAATTATTATGTTATACTTCTCCATCATACTCTTCTTTTCAGCCTCTTCTCTCTCAGCTATCTTTTGGGCCAATTTGGCCATATTAACTGTCAGGCTTGTAGCTTTTGTTGTTGAAGTTTCAAAAGATCTCTTGATAATTAGCCCTCCCCTTAGGTTTGGAATAATATCAGTTACATTTTGTTTTCTTCCTTGGGATGCCAATGCCCATATGGCCAGAGTTTCATACTCTTCATTGAAGGAAAAATCTTGTAAAGCTACCTTAACCTCTTCTTCACTATTTTTTATAGGATGTTTGGACTGTAGGATAGCATTGAATGCTACAACATCGGCTATGTCCCACTTAGGGAAAATGAGGACACCAACCAAAGTCACAAGTCTCCTTCCTTCCTCAAGAGTGATGTTTTTGAATTCCTCCATTAGTTCGGCCTTGACCTCATCATCATTCTCTTTCTCAGACCTATCAGGTCTTGATTCTCTAGTTCTCTTGCACTTATCCTGGTATTCCTCCAGTTTCATCCTCCAAATTAGTTGCAAGAATATAGGAGTCTTCACAAAGGCATCATCATCTAAGAATTCCTTACAGGCCTCCATCCTGGAATCTTGTACACACTTCCCCTTTATATCCATATTAGATAACACCAATTGTGTTGATCTAGGAGGGGAAGGGATACCAACCTGCATGTCTTGTTTAGTCACAATTATTTCATCCATCAGATCCTATTGTGTTTCCTCAATATTTTTCCTCTTAGGGCTTGGGTTTGATGGTAGCACTATAGGATCACTCCTTGGTGGTGAATCTAAATCCACAATCATTATCGCTCTAGGTGCTCTAATCCTTGGGGCTAGCTATGATGACACTTTCAATATTTGTTTCCCCTTCCTATCTTGCTCATCCTCTTCACTGCTATCATTCCTCTTTCTCTTGTATAGAGGTTTGTCAACTAGGGGCTAATAAATTGGTCTTGTTTCCTTAGGCCTCACCCCTGGTCTTTGAATTCCAAAGTCCATTTCTAAATTGACCTTCTTGGTCATCAAGCTGCCCATGATCTCTTTAAAATTATCCAACATGAAAGCAATTCTCTTATGGAATGGAGTAAACTCCATTAATGGATCATATTTTGGATCCATTTTATGCACCATGGCTAGCAATTTCTCATAGGCAATCCATTTTTCTTTATTCAATTCCTGCCTATTCAAATCAAACTCATTTCTGATTAAGTCCTCAAGAAAGTTGAATTCATGTACAAATCTGACACCTTTAATTTGTTGCCTGAACAAGGCAAAGAATCCCTCAGGGTCATGCTACCTCCTAGATCCACTCTTCAAATGATAATCATCAAAAAACCGTCCAAAGTGGACCCATCCTCCCTTGGCAAAGACAAAATCTGAAACACTAGTATAATCAGGGAAAAAAGTACCTTTTCTTCTCCCTGTCGGGTTGTCTTCATGAATACAACCTAGCTACCACATGACCTCAAAAAATCCCATCCTTGATGGTACATTATATGGGAGAATGTGAGGGGCTCCCTAGAAACCAAACACCCTTAGGACAGTGCTTACGGGGTACAATATGTTGTCACCCCAATTGTGGCAGATCTTTAAATCAGGCTTCCTCACCTTTGGTCAGAGGAATTCATGGAAATCTTCAGGAACTCTTGGCACATTTACTACCAACCTAGCTCTGATTTTGGAGGCAAAGCAGTTATCAAATTGTGCAAAGCTGGCACCTCCCCTATTGCAAGACAAATCTGTACTCCACACTTGTACTGGTAACCTTTGTCCATTCACCTCTTGCCTCAACTCCATCTTCTTTGAGAAAAAGTCAGTATTCATGTATAGGAACATGTGCGTTAATATAGAGTACTAGAAGAAAGGAGTGCTAAGATCCCCCACAAGCAACTTCAACAAACCATCATGTATCTTTTATGTAAGAAAATATGCATAGTCATACACCATGGAGAAGTTGGGATGTTGAATTTGAGCCCCCATAAACATATATGCAATGGGCATCACTGTATTTGGGTTGAATCCCAAAATCTGGCATAATGAATAAAATGTTTCCAAAAAGTGATTGGCAAAACAAATTAGCTTGAAAGGCTCCTGGTCATTTGGGTTGATATGAATCATTGAATTGCTTGCCCTAGCTAGGTGAGGAGGAAGTAACTTTAATCTGAAAAGAGGCTTTGACCTCACATATTCCTGCTTCATCTCCTCTAAATCAATTTGGACCAAGAATGAGCTAGACTTACTCAAATCAAAAACTTGCCGAATTTCAATTGCACTTATGCTTAGAAGAACCCGACCATCATTATCCCTAATTACCCTTGTAACTGGGTCATAACATGTTGCCACTACTCTGAGTAGGTCCACGTTAGGAAACACATTTGATATTGCTAGTTTCCTCATGTCGTATCTCCAACAATTAGAAAAGGGGTGGGGTAGGTTTCTTTGTCCATACCAGAGTCTAAACATTTTTAAACCTATCATTGGAACCCTAGAATCGACAATATTAGAATTTTTGCACACTAGTCCCCTGCCCAGGGTTCTTCCATTCATTAAAACCAAACTCCTTCTGTCATTTGTTGATAATGGGAGTTGATCCAGAAAATCATCATATAAATTCCTCTGTAAGTAATCAACATGGCTAGAGTGCTGCTCCAGTGGTGCCATCTCAAACAACTGGGGCTTTCTTAAAATTTAAATTCTTGAACAAACTAGGGCTACCCAAAAAATGAAATTACAACACAACTATGCAATTTCCAACAATTCAAATGAAACGGTAACCTATAGCAATAATCAACAACCCCCTAACTAGCACACTACAACCTTTCACAAGAATCAGAGTCAAATTAAATCAGTGATACAAAAAGTAACTCATGGGATTTCGTGCCTTGCAGAGAACCAAACCTTCATTGTGATTGCTCGAAAAACTTTATCTCTGGATCTGAATCGCTTCAAAAACACTTGAATTCTTTTGTGGTGAAGATAGAATGAAATCAAATACTTTATGTCAATATAATTTAGCTAGTAGATGTCTCATCCACCATTTAAGCCTATTTGCATGTCGCACCAATAGCTCCAATTGCATTTGATGCGAACTTAAACTTCAATCATCGATCTTTTGTTTTTTTCAAATTATCGAACAACCACCTTCAAAAAGGTTGATGTAATCTCCATGTCAGTGTCGAGGGCCAACCACAATATGCAGCTCCAAAAGGATACATGTGGTGCTCACCCGTGATATCGCAATCACTAAACACCTTGCATCTTTGGATCACGCAATGGCGGGCAACCATTGATTCCCACCATCGATGATCATGTTCACTCATAGCAGTCAGTAGCACCAAACATAGCCGTCGAGCAGCCTTTCATCAAGATTAAAACACCACCATCGATCTCGAGCACGTGCATCTCACAACTCTTTTAGTAACCCACCTTTTAACGTATTAAAACCCGATACAAATATTAAACACTTTATTAATCCTTTTTTGGCATTAGTAGCTGAGACACATGGTGCCTACCCTTGATATCACAATCAGTTGAAACCCAAATGGTGATGTCATCACGAGATCGCGGGGAATGGTCAGGATCAATCGTAGGATGATAGACGGTCATTAAAATATTTCCCTGCAAAATAAGATAATTATTAAAAGGGGACATCGCCTAGGCCAACAACAAACAATGACATAAGCTTATTCTTAAAGCATGGGGCACAGGCTGACCTAGACTTAGGAAATAATAAAGTCAGGTGAAATATTTAACATAATTTATTAAAGGGGCCCAACCTAGACGAGTCAATGGGGCATAATTCATTTTAAAACCTCCCTTAAAAAGGTAACAATGAAATAGATCCAACCTAGGGTTTAAGATAGAACATTAGGATTTCATGAAGGCAAAAATAAAACCCCAACCCTAGGCTTCTCCAGAATAGCATGATAGACCGGTAATGTGGCAAAAAATTAATGGAACTCAAAGAATGAAATTTGAGGCTCCATCATCGGCTCTAGTTGGGGATGTTCATTCCACTGGAATGAAGCAAGAAAAACAAAATCTCAGGTAGAGCAGACCAGTTGCAGAGACAACCAAAAAAGAGGATTTTCCAGACAAGGCAATCCAACTGAAAGGAAACCTATAGCTAACATATATAAAAACCTAAACTACTTCATGGAAAACAATACTTCAGCTGAAGTTAAACTTCAAGAATTGTCCATGAGCTGGAAATTCAAGAATATCATGTGTCATTTCTTGGAGGAAATATGAATCTTCCCCCCACTTATTATTCACCAGGAATGGACCCAACCAGATTGCATCAAATTTACCATGTTTTCCTTTGTCTTCCAACCTAGCATTCCACATAAAAACCATATCTCCATTTTGGAAACTCCTTGCACTTGTCTTCTTGTCATACAAATTATTCACTTGCAACTATAATTTGGCATTTTTCATCTGAGCTTCCCTCCTGGTCTCATCTAATTCTATGAGAGATTCCACTCTCAACTGCATTTCATCGTCTATTTCACTATCATACATCTGGAAAAATTTATACATTTCCATCAAGTTATTCTGTGGCAACCTTGCATTTATCCCATAGACTAAATCAAATGGGGCACAACCTATTTCCTTCTTCACAGTTACCCTGTCTGCCCAGACTGCTAATTTCAATTTAGAATCCCATGCCTTCTTATTTTGATCTAGGATTCTCTTGATAATCTGCATCAATATTTTATTGCTTGATTCTACTTGTCCATTTCCTTGTGGGTGGTAAGGTGACGAGTAAGAGACTTGGATGCCATGCTTCTCACAAAACTCCATATATTCTTCAGACCTGAAACACATTGCATTGTCTGACAAAATCTTCTTTGGACATCTAAATCTAGTCACTATATTATTCATTAAGAAGTCAATTACCACCTTACTAGTTGCTTTATTTGTTGGAATCGCTTCCACCCACTTGGTAAATTAATCAGTGGCCACCAATATCCATGAATGGCCCCCACTTGATTTACATGCTATCTCTCCTACAAAATCAATACCCCATTGCCAGAATGGAGATTGCACTGCAACTAGTTTTAAAGGTAAGTTACCAGAGAATTTCAACTTACTAAAGAAATGCTGACAAGCATCACATGTCTTCACTAATTGGTGTGCATCCTTAAAAATAGTAGGCCACCAAAACCCAACCCTCATTACTTTGTGTGCAGTAGTTTTGGCCATATAATTCCCTCCACAAACTCCACTATGCATGTCATTCAAGAGTTCTTTTGCTTGATTTTGGTCTACACATTTTAACATAACACCTTCTCCATTTGTCCACCAGAGCTTTCCTATTATGATAACATACTTGATAGCATGTAACTTCAATGTCCTCTTTTCATTTTTATTCAAATCATCAAGAAATTTCATCTTTTATAAGTAATAGATCACACCTTTGTACCAATCAGAATGTTCCATGTCACATATGTGTCATTTGTCCTCTTCTTCAAGCAAATTTATCTGATATTCTTCCAAATTACTCTGGGCCATAAGCTTGGCCAATCCTTGTCCTCTCACCAGCTTGGTAATTTGGATTTCAATGATGAATTCTTGGATCCTATTGATCCATCTACATCTTCTTCCTGACACCTCCTATTATAAAAAAATGTCTTTCACAATAGCACTGGGTACATAGGCAATTATAGTAGCTCCCATCAAATATGTCCTGAAAGCTTTTACTACTTTCACTAGTGCATATACCTGTTTTTCATTTATGTCATATTTAAGTTGTGCAGCCTGCAAGGATTTGCTGAAAAAGGTTATAGGCTATTCAAAACCCTCAGCATTCTTTTGCAATAACACAACCACAATTGTGTGGAAAGAAGCAAATGAGAAAATTTGCAAGGGTTTGGAAAAATCATGGGTTCTTAACATAGGAGCTTCCTTTATAGCTTGCTTAATGTCCCAAAAATCTTATACTGGCTCTTCTTCCCATTCAACCTTGGCCCCTTTCTTAAGCATTTTAGAAATAGGGTAAACTATCTCAGTAAAATTTGTAATGAACCTGCTTAAGAAATTTATCTATCCAAAGAAAGATTGTATTCCTTTGACATTTTGGGGTTGTGGGACCCTATCTATTGCAATTACCCTCTCTAGATCAATATTGACCCCATCCTTGGAAACAATATGTCCCAACAACTTCCCTTCCTTTACTCCAAAAGCACACTTCTTTGGATCTAAGGAAATACCATATTCCAATGCCCTACATAACACTTTCTCTAAATGTTTACAATGGTCATCTTCTTTCTTGGAATATGCTATTATATCATCCTAATAAATCACCAAAAACAAGTTAATAAAATCTATGAATGCCACATCCATGGCTCTTTGGAAAGTAGCCCCCGCATTTATTAAACCAAAACGCATTCTCACATATACATAAGCTCCCCAAGGTGTAGTGAAAGATGTTTTAAATTGTTTAGAATCCTTAACCATGACTTGGTTATAGCCAGAAAACCCATCCATCATAGACATTAACTCATAGCCTATCACCCTCTGCAACATGGCTTCCATATTTGGTAGTGGGTAATTATCTTTTAATGAAGACACATTCAAATTTCTGAAATCCACACATAACTAGATTTCTCCATTTTTCTTTCTCACAGGCACCAAATTTTAGACCCAAGATGAGTGTCTAATTGGTTTGATGATCCCTGCATCTCTTAACTTCATTAGTTCTTCTTGCATTTTTGGGGCCAAGGTAGGATTAATAGGTCTTTGCTTTTGCCTAAAAGGCTTAGCATCACTACTTAAAGGAATATCATGTTGAAACAAATACTGCCTATAAGCCTTAAGATCATCATAAGACCAAGAAAACACATGTCTAAATTTTCTTAACAAATCAATCAACATCCTTCTCACCTTTGGTGATAATTTCTTTCCAATAGACAACCTTTTTGGTGATGCATCTATTCCAAGGTTTATTTCCTCCAGGTCATCAGTATGGGAAGAAACAGAATTATTCTTCATCCTATCCTAGTTGTCAAACACTCTTTCAAGAACAACTAAACCTTTAGGAATTGTGTTGGTCTTTAACTGAATAACTTCATTCCCAAACACAATATATTTACCATCAATTTTTTTAGCAAAAGCTCCAAAATTAATTTCTTGACTTTCATACTCATCCACACAACTTAAGAATCTCAATATATCATCATCACTGTCAAAAACTTGCTAGTTCTTCCTATTATCAAGAACAGATGGTCTGGTTTGCACTTCAACCTTTGATATCCTAGCATAAGTCATGTCATATGGTCTCAATGCAATATTTTCTAGCAATTTAGCCACCTTATTGTGGCCTCTCTCCATCCAATTTATACCAAAAGCATTAAAGTTCTCTAATTCATCCCAACAACATTTTTATACTGTTTCAGCCTTTTATTCTTTGACACATATATGGATCTGACTTGGGAAATCACAAGCTCAGAATCTCCAATTACCTTGATCTTCTTGATCCCATGTTTTTGAGCCAATCTAAGCCCCAATAACAAGGCTTCATACTCGACCACATTGTTAGTGCACTCAAATAATAGAGTGAAAGATAACCTGAATGCCTTTCCACTCAGATACCTTAGCAACACACTTGCACCAGATCCTTCCTTTAAACTTGCACCATCAAAATACATAGTCCACAAATCATTAGATTCTGAAAAATGTTCAACTTCTGTATCAATTGCTTCAACAGGTTTATCACAATCACTAGGGGGTTCCTTAGCCCTGAACTCACTTATGCCATAGTTAGTAAAACATGTCAAATTCTCAGTCGGATCATGCTTAATCATATGGGGCACTCTGGAATCTCTTTCAATCTTGACATCTTTTCCATCAATGTAAAAAGTAGCGAATGACAAATCACATTACATGTTACCTCCCATTGATGCACTCCATTTACTACACAAGAGCATTTGAAAATGAGGAGGGATGTCTGCAACTAGAACAGTCATGGCCAAAGCTTTTTCAAGGTATTGGGTCAATTTATAAGGCAATTCTTTGATAGTCCCAAGAACTGGCACTTCTCTTGAATCTAATGCATAGCATTTACCTTGAGTAGTATCTACTGTTAAGCCCATTTCTTCCATAATCTTGACTGGCATAACATTATTTGATGCCCCTAAGTCTATCATACAATTTCTCAGAGTCTTCCCATTTATATCAACACTCAGGAAAAAGGGAGTTATGTTATCAAGGCACATATTTATAGAATTCCCTAAATACACAGGGGGAATTTGTGTCACAATTCCCTCCACTTCCTTGTCTTTTATTTCTTCATTTTCCTTGGCTTCTTTACAACTTCCTTGTTCAATTTTACTACTAGGAATTCAAGTAATCAAGGCTATTGTTTTTTCCTTATGCTCATCTATTCTCATCATCTCCAGCCAAGGTACAATAACTTTAACTTGGGACAATACTTGAAATATGTCCAAGGGTGTGTATTTAGGCAAGTTAGGAATCATACCTTCACTGGCTTCTTTATTTTCCAATTATTGTTTTCCTTCAAGTTTCTTTTGCTTTGCTTCTAGAGTAAACTCAACAAATTTGGTAATCACTTTGGTCTTTACCAACAAAGTAGTAAAATCTTCACTAGGATTTTGGATCTCAGTCCTTTTCTCCCATATCTTTTCATTCTTGACCTCCTTGATTTTGACAGCATAATTTTTTCTATCTTCTTTAACACCCTTATTTTTATCCTTTTGTTCCTTAATGAAAAGGCCAGAAGGCTTGCCCTACTCACCACACACAGTTTTATTTCTTAGCTGTAATGTACTTCTCATCTAAGCAACCATCTCTTCAGTCAATCGAGCAATCTCATCTTTTGATGGTCTCCTTAGAGACACTGGATCTTCAGCCTGCTCCATATTGCATGCATGATTGTCAAAATTACCTTCCTCATTAGAAAAAACTTGTTGATGGTAGATTTCACTTCTTTGTCATTGATTATTCACATCAACTTCTTGAAATTCTTCATCAGAAGAACACTCAGATTCATCAATATATGACTAGGCCATACAACAATCAACATCATTCTGTTCAAAATCAGGAGTCTGCTCATGAGTATCTTCTTCTTTTCCTTCAGCAGCAAGCAACTAGGCAAAACCACAATAATTTTGATCATGTGGATGTTTACACACCTCACACCATGCTCTATCTTGTACCAAATTCACATAATGATTCTGCAAAGGATCTAATGTCTGTTGATCAGTTTTAGGATTTTGAGTTGGTAGTATTGGTTTTCCATCGTTCCAATTTGTATTGTAGGGATAATTTTGCAGTCTAGGAGGTCTGTCATTTTTATTTTACTACTACTTATCATTCCCAAGACCCTTTTCTTGCTTAGCTATAGTGTATTTTATATCCTTCAAAGTGCTAAGGACCTTATCCCACTTCTCATCGTCCTTAGGGCCTGCATTAGAGACTTTCTTAGTTTTATCCCTAGGATTATTCAAAAGAGTAGGTTCTTCTCTCCTACCATATTTTCCAGAAGCTTTCCTATTGCTTTCATTATTAATATCTGCTCTAAAAGCATCCCTCATGGTTCGAGGGTCTTTATCTCTGAGGAGATATGCCATTTTAGCATCAAAAGCATTGAAATAAGTAGTTAAAGAAACATTTTCATCAAGTCTCATCACTTGAAACAACTTATACATTGCCTTTTGAAATCTCAGGTTAAACTCTGTTATAGGCTCATTAATTTATTTCTTGATGGTATTGAATTCATTCAACATGAAACTAGCATTAGTCTTATCACTATATTGTTCTTTGAAGTACTTTTCAAACTCTTCCCATGAACCAATACTAGTATTTGGTAGACCCCTATACCAATCCCTTGCATCTTCTATTAAATATTGGACAAAAAACTTCATTACTACATCCTCATGTTCTACTTCATAATAATTCAACATATCCATGAAGGATTTCAAATTTTCCTCAGCTGAAAAAGCATTATTCCCAGTGAACTTATTCATCTTTTCTCTTAACTCATCTGGGATGGGATTTGGGTAACCCGAAATACTATCAAAGAACAATTTCCTATATCTTTCCAATTGTATAGGTCTCCTTTGAAATAGTCCATCAATTTTTTGAGAGTCATCACTAGACCTTGTATTTTGAGTTATAGGACCATCTTGATGTAGATTTACAAACTTGGTTGCCTGAATTTTTGGGCCAGAGTTATTTGTGGTATTCTCTAGACTACGTTTAGGATCATTTTTCAAAACATCTTGGTAACCTGATGAAGTTGTAGCTTGTAGAACCTCATCCAAACTTGAAATTCTTAGGAAACTTATTTTCCTTCTCTTTTTTGCATTTACAGCCTCAATTTCAGTCCTCTCTAGTTCTTCTGCTAGATCTCCCCCTTCCCTCTTACCCTTTTCCAAGGCAGTCTCTATTTGTGGTAACACATGTGAAAGGGGATCTTGCTTAGGAGGCTGAGAAACCACCCTCTCATTTATCTTGATCCCTTCAGCCTTTTGTTTTCCCTTGTCCAAAACAGGTTTAGGATCTGGATTACTTGATTGTGGCTTAACAGGGTTTAAGGGTTTTGGGTCTGCAGGATTGGATTTGACCTCAGCTTGGCCTACAGGACTCAGTTTAGACACTGACTTCACCTCCTTATCAAATTTTTTTTGTACAACAAGACCCTCCTCTTTTGGGTCCAGTCTACTTTGGTTCAGGAGTTTCATGGTTGCCAGTTGTCTAATTAATCTATCCCTCTTAATGACAACATACACTAGTTCTATTTCCTTTTCTTTTTCCTTTCTTATCCTAAGCTCATCTTTCTTTTGGATCTCTCGTATTAAGTAACTAATATCCCCAAAAAAAATTTTAGGTTTAGGCAAAGTCATATAAGAACTTGATGTTTCACTTAAGTCTATCAGGTTTGCTTCTTCTTGCCTAAATAATAAAAGGGTTCCATAATATTCAGTAGGAGGAGGAGGCACATCAGTGGTGCATTCTCTATGATTGCTTCAAATTCCACTCCTACTTCTTCTCTCAATATATTGGACGCTAATAGGCCCTTTATTATGACAGGCTACATCCTCTTGAATAGGTGTATTAAATAATGCATCAAAAAATCCACAACTATCTGACTCAAAATGTCTAGATACATGTGCAAAAGTCTCAAGGATAGGATGTAGAGATTTACTTGTACCTTGGAGTACATGATTCTGTGACGTGGGAGCAACATTTCTAGTTTATGGTTTATTCTTTATCTAGTCCTTCTTCTTCAGCTTCGGAAGTTCACCTTCCAATTTTTGTTCCAGGTGATTCTTTATGTATGACCTGGTGTTCTTCATATCTCCTTGCTTTTCCAAAAATATTTTAATTCGTATTAAATCTTCAAATGAAATGAACACTGGTGCAGAGACTTCAGAGTCGCCAGCCAATTATCTTGGGAAAACCAATTGTTCAGGAACACTTGGTGGAAATTAAAAGATCTTTAGAATTTTCTCATATTGACAATGTATGAATTCTCTTCATGAGATATTTGCAAATTTTAGACAATAGAAAAATTAGATAAAAGAAAAGAAAAGCCACGATATCAACCTTGAAATCATAGAAATACTATGATAACTCCATGCAAAATGGATAACCGACCCATTGACAGGAAATATTCAAACTAAGTCCCCAGTAGAGTCACCATTTTTTTGGTTGTTTTTACTGTAACCAGGTTTATCTTCTATTCTACGTATAGAATTTCCAATTCTAATCAAGGGTAGCTCAAAGGACCTGGACCAACTGACGAGGATTTTAACAATAAACCTCCTACACTTCGAGCTCTAAAAAACCCAGGAGGGTGGTCCCTATAATGTGTTTATAATATTTGCACCAAACTTATAAACAATCATTAACAATTAATAGATAATCCCATTTAATAGCTCAACAAAATAGGATAATACTGAATTGAATTGGCTTTTCATCAGTAGTACCAACTACTTGGAGCATGAGATGATTACAACAATATTTCACAACTTAAG
Organism: Sequoiadendron giganteum; assembly: GCA_007115665.2. Classification (NCBI taxonomy): domain Eukaryota; kingdom Viridiplantae; phylum Streptophyta; class Pinopsida; order Cupressales; family Cupressaceae; genus Sequoiadendron; species Sequoiadendron giganteum. The sequence continues at coordinate 209,921,112 of CM021108.1, read as the reverse complement.
ATAGTCATTTAATTTCCAATTTGGTAGCAAGCTCTAAGCATGAAAAATAGACATAGAACCTCACACACACATAAAATTTAGACCAATGCCATATACCATTGAGGAATCAAGTTCACAAATATTTAAAATGCCATGACAAGTTCAAACACATAGCATATAAGATCTCTGACAACAATTTCCTTACAACATCATCAATTTATATCCTAACCCAATACTTCTTACCAAATCCCTCTATAAACATATCCATTTATAACTCCAATCAAGCATTTTAATTAATTCTTTGAAACAAAGCCAAAATGGAAGTCATACACACCACAACAGGGAGATGAATGCAATAACCCTTGATTATATTATTCAAAATTATGATATGCTTATACAAAGGAGAGACATGAGCTTGAAATGAATCATTATAGCTCAAATGCTAGTACTGTTATGAAACATCAAACATTCATAAATCCAAAACCCGACTACAGAATGACACAAAACCGAAATTGCATTTAAACTGAAATAATCAGGCTTTACAACTTGCTCTGCAACTATGCCTAGACTTGACCTCAAAATATCTAACTTGCCAACCCTTATTTTTGGCCTTGAAATCCTTCTTATAGAGAATGGAGGAGAAAACAAGCATCGAGCCAGAAAATACACATGTCACCAGTCAATTGGACTGCCTTGTGACATTTCAAAAATATGATTACAATCACCAAGTCCCAGAGCATCTTCTTGTTAATTCCACTCATTAGGGAATAGCCGTTACATTTGCTAAACCTCAAAACCTTTGCCAAAATCTGCCATGGAAAAAAAACCATAATCAGTTATAACTATAACCGCTGAGCTGTTATTTGTCGGTAATAGACACCATTTTACTCCTCTTTGGTTAAGTACTTGTCCACCCATTTATGATACTCTTAATCCATTGGCAAGTCAAAATTCACCACCTCATTCACCTTAATATTGTAAGGTGTGTATTTCACTGCAACTTGATTGGCCTCTCTTTCAAAAAATTCTAAGAATGTGTTGGTATTAATTGTTTTGTCCGTGATACTTACCAACAAGTCATAATCGGAATCATCACAAATCAATTTGATTTGTGCATTAATAAATTCTTCTGTCCTTTCCTGCCAGTGCTGTAATGTTTTATCATTTCTTTGTGCATCAGTGATGTTTGGAAAAAATGTATCACTCCAGTCATCAAAGCTCTTTACCAACTCGCTAATTCTTCTACTCAAATCATCAAGTAGGGCTTGGAATCCCTTCAATGATTTCACAAATATTTGAGTAGGATTCAATGACTGGGGCCTATTGTCTACATCAAACCTAGAAGCCTTATACCTAATATCCAAATCACTAGCCCTAGGGATCCACTTCTCATCCAAAGGAAAGACTATTTCCCAATCCCTATTTATGTTTTTTATTTTGTCCAAAACAATAAATAATATAAGGAACGTATAGATGGTAATCTACCATCCACCTTCTCATTTAAATGCCTGAAAACTGTGTCCACCACCTCATTTTGTTTGGCAGTTGCACCATCCTCACTTGCTTTTAAGGTAGCCTGTAATTTTGTGATCCTATTTAACATTTGCTTCTTGGTGGGATCCACATAATACTCAACTTCTTCTTCAACTAGCCCTGGTGTAGGACTAAGAGCAGGTGTCTGGATGGGGGATCCCTCAGTAGAAATAATTGGAGTAGTACAGGGAATTGGAGTACTTGCAAGAATATAGGAGTCTTCACAAAGGCATCATCATCTAAGAATGATTTACAAGCCTCCATCCTGGCATCTTGTACACACTTCCCCTTTATATCCATATCAGACAACACCAATTGTGTTGATCTAGGAGGGGAAGGGATACCAACCTACATGTCCTGATCAATCACAATTATTTAATCCATCAGAGCCTCTTATGTTTCCTCAATGTTTTGCCTCTTAGGGCTTGGCTTTGATGGTAGCACTGCAGGATCACTCCTTGGTGGTGAATCTAAATCCAAAATCCTTATCGCTCCAGGTGCTCTGATCCTTGGGGCTGGCTATGATGATGCTTTCACTATTTGTTTTCCCTTCCTATCCCCCTCATCCTCTTCACTTCTATCATTCCTCTTTCTCTTATATAGAGGTTTTTCAACTAGGGGCTGATAAGTTGGCCTTGTTTCCTCAGGCCTCACCCTTGGTCTTTGAATTCAAAAGTCCATTTCCAAATTGACCTTCTTGGTCATCAAGCTGCCCATGATCTCTTTAAAATTATCCAACAAGAAAGAAATTATCTTGTGGAATGGAGTAAACTCCATTAATGGATCATATTTTGGATCCATTTTATGCACCATGGCCATAAAATTATCATAGGCAATCCATTTTTCTTTATTCAATTCCTACCTATTCAAATCAAAATCATTTCTTATTAGGTCCTTGGGAAAGTTTAATTCATGTACAAATCTGCCACCTTTATATCATTGCCTAAACAAGGGAAAGAATCTGGCATGGTTATGCTGCCTCCTAGATCCACTCTTCAAATGATAATCATCAAAAAACCTTCCAAAGTGGACCCATCCTCCCTTAGAAAAGACAAAATTTGAAACAATAGTATAATCAGGGAACAAAGTCCCTTTTCCTCTCCCTGTCAGGTTGTCTTCATGAATATAACCTAGTTGCCACATGACCTCAGAAAATACCATCCTTGATGGTACATTATATGGGAGAATGTGAGGGGCTCCCTTGAAACCAAACACCCTTAGGACAGTGCTTACGGGGTACAAGATGATGTCACCCCAATTGTGGTAGACCATTAAATCAGGCTTCCTCACCTTCGATCGAAGGAAGTCATGCAAATATTCAGGAACTCTTGGCACATTTACCACCAACCTAGCTATTAACCTTTTTCCATTCACTTCTTGCCTCAACTCCATCTTCTCTAAGAAAAATTTGGCATTCTTGTACAAGAACATATGCATTAACAGGGAGTACCAGAAGAAAGGAGTGCTAACATCCAGCGGAAGGAACTTCAACAAACCATCATGTATCTTTTATGCAAGAAAAGATGCATAGTCATACACCATGGAGAAGTTGGGATGCTGAATTTGAGCCCCCATAAACATATATGCAATGGGCATCACTATATTTGGGTTGAATCCCAAAATTTGGCATAATGAATAAAATGTTGCCAAAAAGTGATTGGAAAAACAACTTAGCCTGAAGGCTCCTAGTCATTTAGGCTGATATGAACCATTGAACTGCCTGCCCTGGTCAGGTGAGGAGGAAGTAACTTTAATTTGAAAAGAGGCTTTGACCTCACATACTCCTGCTTCATCTCCTCTAAATCAATTTGGACCAAGAATGAGCTAGACTTACTCAAATCAAAAACCTGCTGAATTTCAACTACACTTATGCTTAGTAGAACCCCTCCATCATTATCCCTAATTACCCTTGTAACTGGGTCATAACATGTTGCCACTGCTCTGAGTAGGTCCACGTTAGGAAACACATTCGACACTGCTAGTTTCCCCATGTCATATCTCCAGCCATTAGAAAAGGGGTGGGGTAGGTTTCTTTGTCCATACCAGAGTCTAAACATTTCCAGACCTGTCATTGGAACACTAGCATCGACAATATTAGAATTTTTGCACACTAGTCCCTCGCCCAGGGTTCTTCCATTCATTAAAAACAAACCCCTTCCTTTGTCATTTTTTGATAATGGGAGTTGATCCAGAAAATCATCATATAAATTCTTGTGCAAGTAATCAACATGGCCAAAGTGTTTCTTCGGTGGTGCTATCTCAAACAACTAGGGCTTTCTTAAAATTTAAATTCTTGAACAAACTAGGTCTACCCAAAAAATGAAATTACAACACAACTATGCAATTTCCAACAATTCAAACGAAATGGTAGCCCTATAACAATAATCAACAACCCCCTAACTAGCACACTACAAACTTTCACAAGAATCAAAGTCAAATTAAACCAGTGATACAGAAAGTAACTCACAAGATTTTGCGCCTTGCAAAGAACCAAACCTTCACTGTGATTGTGCAAAAAAATTTATCTTTGGCTCTGAACCACTTCAAAAACACTTGAATACTTTTGTGGTGAAGATAGAATGAAATCAAATATTTTATGTTGATTGAATTTAGCCAATAGACGTCTCATCTGCCATTAAAGCCCATTTTCATGCTGCGCCAATGACTCCAATCACATTTGATGCAAATTTAAACTTCAGCCATCGATCTTTTTTTTTTGTTAGATTATCGAATGACCACCTTCAAAAAGGTTGATGTAATCTCCATGTTAGCGTTGAGGGCCCACCAAAATACGTAGCTCCAAAAGAATACACATGGCGCCCGTCCATGATATTGCAGCCACTAAACACCCTGCATCTTTGGATCACGCGATGGTGGGCAACTGTTGATTCTCACCATCGACGATCATGTTCACTCACAGTAGTCAGCAGCACCAAACATAATTGTTGAGCAGCTTTCCATAAAGATGAAAACACCGTGGTCGATCTCGAGCACGTGCATCTCACAACTCTTTTAGTAACCCACCTTTTAATGTATTAAAACCCAATAAAAATATTAAACACTTTATTAATCCTTTTTCGACATCAGGAGCTGAGACACGTGGCGCCCGCCCATGATATTGCAATCAGTTGAAACCCAGTAGTGATATCATCGTGAGTTCACGGGGAATGGTCAGGATCAACCGTAGGATGATCGATGGTCATTTAAATATTTCCCTAGAAAATAAGATAATTATTAAAAGGGGAAAATGGGACATCGCCTAGGCCAACGAAAAATGATGGAATAAGTTTGTTCTTAAAGCATAGGGCATAGGCTGACCTAGACTTAGGAAATAATAAAGTCAGGTAAAATATTTAACACAATTTATTCAAGAAGCCCAACCTAGATGAGTCAATGGGGCATAAGTCATTTTAAAACCTCACCTAAAAAGGTAACGACGAAATAGATCCAACCTAGGGTTTAAGATAGAACACTAGGACTTCATGAAGGCAAAAATAAAGCCCCAACCCTAGGCTTCTCCAGAATAGCATGACAGACCAGTAATGTGGCAGAAAATTAATGGAACTCAAAGAATGAAATTTGAGGCTCCATCACTTTGGTTATATGTTTGATGATGTAACTTTTGAACTCATTACCATTGAAAGAGAACATTATGTGGAAGTCAGTTGTACTAGTTGGAAAGAAAGTCTTCTGGTACTTGGAAATTCTAGCAAAAAAGGAAAATATTTGTAAAGAATACTTTGTAAAAAAAATAAATGCATGGAGCTTTGGTATGGATTCCAGTCCAGTTGGGACATCTGGGCTAGGATCTTCCTCTAAAAAGAGGAAAACAAGAAGAATCATTTAAAGTTCTCCTTTGGAAATAAAGAAGCTAAAGAAAATGAAGTAAAGACTACAAAGGCAGATGATCTAGTATCAATGGATGATAATGAAGAAGATATTACTAAAGAGAAGGTGTTGAAGATTCTTGAGAAATTTGATGGACTAAAGAAAATTGGAGATGTTTGGTTGAACCAAACAACATATGAATAGGATGAGATCATAGATGCCTTGGTTGCTTACATAATTCATAATGATATTTATCTAAGCGAATGGACAAATGTTTTATCAGAAGTGTTGATTGAGTAGATTGAAGATAGACCAAAACTAACGTCACCTAGGGAAAAAGATGAGATTTAATTGGCTATGGAAGAAAGATTCAGAAATGGACAAACAAGATTAACTAAGAGAATAAATGAATTAAAGACATGCATCAAAAGCATAAAATTTATGTATAGGTATTGTATCTAACATCCTACTACTTTTGGGAACTATAGAGAAAAAATCCATGCTATTGAGCTTGAGATGGATTTTATCAGAAAAACATATAATATCCTTAATGATAGGGATGTAGCACATAAGAAAAGGATCAATTCCTTATAGTATGAACTTTTAGATATTATGGTACAGAGAGATAACATTGTAAAGGAAATTTGGAAAGTCAAAGAGATAATTGAATTGAGGTTGGAACAACTTTATGGTCTCCTAGTGGAAGTCGAGAAAAGTGAAAAAAATATCACTATCCCAAATACTCTTCTAAAAAAAATTGATTTGATAGTGATGAACAATAGAATTTGTGTGAAAATAAGACTGGTAGTGAATTCCTGGAAGACATTTTTTCACAAATTAAAAGAAAGATACAAAGAGATAGTTTAGGAGAAGAAGGATTGTGGTAAAGAACCATTTTTGATGTCATTTTTTTGAAGACTATTTTGTCTAGAAATTTTTGGAGTAATGGGGAGATAAATCCTTTTTCTTTTCCATTGATATCAAAGGGGGAGAGAGATCATGTGAAAAGAATGGAAACCATTATAGCTCAAGGGAAAGAACTACACAGGATGTTGTTGTTGTATTTTCACATCTTGTGTTGCCATCAATGACAAAGGGGGATATTGTTGGAAGTTGGATTGCATCAAATGATTTTAATTGATGTCAACACAATACAAAAATATATGAGAGGCGTTTATTAAAAATTATTCCCTATCAAAGATGTTCTTTATCAAGTGAATTGGTGTACTAGTTTTTGGGTCTGAATTCTACCGCAAGATAAGCTATGACTCTAATATCTTAACTATTTCATTATGATTCACTCAAACATCTATATTCAGGATCTTGAGAAGTTTTGTGTTGGGAGCAGTAAGTTATCAATGATAGAGTTTAACTCTATACACTATAGTTGGTTGATGGTTTGAAGCATTTATGTTTGGGGTTAGGTCTTGGCCGACCTAATGCATGTTATGTATTAAAATTATTATAAATATCTTGGGGATGTTTTGTATAGATCCTATATGAATTAATATAATTATGCTGATGGAAAGGTATGTGCAGGATCATCATGGAAAAAATAGGCCCCTTAAGTGGTGATGAAAATTCAGAAAATCAGAGTTAGGCAACTTGACGTAAAAATTTGAATAAGTTATCTATATTATTTCAAAAATATGTAAGAAGAGAATCTATAGAAAATTGAATGTGGTTTCTAAACTACTAGGTTTAATTGTTTAAAAATCTATTTGGTGAAAATTTGAAATTTAAATGCAGTAGTACTTAAATTTCAGGGAAAAACTAAGAAGTAGGTGTCTGTCTGACCACCCTAACCACAATAAAATGATAATATTTTTTTATAATATTTTAGATATAAGTAGAGGACTGATGTCCCGATGTGATGCATATTTGGGACTAAGATGCTACCTAGGGTATATTTTTCCCCCAAAGGTCTTGGTACCCCGTTTTCAGTGGAACCGTAAATGGGCCCCTTTTTGGAGTTTGTGCCCCAAGTTTTCAGGACTTGGGACTAAGATGCCACCTAGGGTGTCTTAGTCCCCCTTAAGCTTTTTGTTGGATTTAATTTCAAATTATGGTGGGATTTGGCCTCCTTTAATTAATGAATTCATATGTCGGCTGGTTGTGGTGTAATTTCAAGATATTAGGCATGAATAGGTATAAATACAAGGTTCATTCATTCATTTCAATCCAAGTATTTTGTGAGAGAATTCCTAATTGCATAATTGAGTTCACAAGAGCATTCAAGAGAAATTTATCAAGAATTTGGAGCCATCATCAAGATTCAAGCATCATATTAAAGATATTCTTGCATCATGTGTGTTTTTGAGGTAATATTTGTGATGTAGGGTTTTGATTCAAGCAAGAAATTCAAGTCCATATCTATCAAGCACTCATTGGATTCAAGATCTATATCCAAGTTATCCATTTCACACAAGTTTGCAAACTTCATAGTAAGGGTTTGGTGATTTGTAACATTGCATGTTGTTCATTCATCATTTTCCTCCATTTCATTTCATTTCAAGGTTTAATTACCACCAAGGGTTTTGACCAAGGAAAACCCCCATTTACTAACAATCAACAAGTTTTTCTCCTCTTGTGTGTTTATTTTTGCAAATTTAGTTTGAATACTTGAAAATCATTTGAAGTGAAAATTTGCAAAGTTGCAAAGTTGTCATCTTCACAAAAAATCACCTACAAGCCAAATTTAGAAGATTCATGACCTCAAATATGAGAAGTAAGTGAAGAAATTGGGCCTTAAGACCATATTCAAAGATTTCAAAAGTTTCAGAATGAGACTAAGTCACCACCTGGGGCATCTTAGTCCTCTAAAGGTTATTTTGGAGAGATTCTTTCAAATTTGGTTTTGGCATCTGAAGATTTTGTATTTTCCTTGAACAATAGTAGCAGGACTAAGTAAACAATAAGGGTGTCTTAGTCCTCCATAGCAATTTTTGGCAGCTTCTTTGAATTTCTAGAATCATCATGCTACATTTCCAAAACTTCCAGGTACACATACCCTAACTTGATACTGCATAATTTCATCATTTGCATCATTCATTTAGCTTGCATTACTAGGTTTTGTGAGTTGAATGCTTATTTTTCTTTTCCAAGCTTTTTTTTTGTGGTGAACCCCTCAAAGCTTAAAAGAAACCTTCTTAGGTCTTCCTGGTTGAGAATTGAATCACCTTTGAGGTTGATAGTCAGTCCAATTAGGATTCGTAGGACCTTATTGAATGATCTAAGGAGAATAAGTGAGAACTTACACCTATTTTCTTTATAGTTCATTTTGGTGAACCCGATGCCTTTGAGCATTAATTTTCTGATTTGGAGTCCATTAAAATCCTAGATATAGGTTGTATTCATTCTTGCATTGCATCTTGCATTAGTGATTTTGCATCTAGGTTTTCTCATACTTAGTGAAAGTGCATATAGGTTGCATTTTTACTTTCTTGCATCATCTTATCTCATTGAAAAACTAAAAATTGCATTTTTCATCATTGTAATTCAATTTAGAAACATTGATATTACATTCAAAATTGAAAAAATTGCATTCAACTTTGGATTCAATTGCTTGCCACTAGATACTTTTCCTTGCATTCATTTGCATAGTTTTTTGTTTCCAAACATCAAGTCCCTGAATAGGAAACCTATGAAAATTGTAGACAATCTAGAATTTGTTGTTTTTTCTGACAAAAACCTTTGCTAGGACTAAAATACCCTTCCTGGTGTCTTAGTCCCTTTTAGGTTTTTGGGTTAGAATCCTCTATCTACTATTTGTTGTCCATTCCAATACCTAGAACCTCAAAATCACACCAGTAGGACCAAGAAAAACTTACCAGTATCCTGGTCCCTATTGACTTTGACTTTCCAATTTTTAGGATTTGAAATTGCTTTTTTGTGTTTTTGTGGGCTACCTTCAATTTTTTGTTTCAGTTTTCAGAATTGTTGTTATTACAATTTCTTTCATTTCAAGTGTAATTGCAAGTGTAGGGTATTGTGTTCATTACACTTTCTTTGGTTTATCACTTTCTTGAGCTGTACTACTTGGTGTCCTACTGCTAATACTATGGTTAGACGAAGTGTGAGACTCATGGAATCCTGCGATAAAACACTCATTGTGGATCTTGGATTATCAAGCTCTCACTCCAAGTGTTGGTATTAGTTCACTAGGTATGGAACATACCTTTGATACCACTTTTTCCATGCCTACCTTACCTACAAATGTTATGCCAAGTGTTCAAGCAATGGTTGATCATATCCCTCAAGAAAATATATGAAAATGCATGAAGACTTAGCCCATTTACAAGCTAGTGTGAGTACTGAAAAAATTTCAAACACTATTATACCTGCCATAGATAGTATTCATTGCATGATGGAAAGTGATGAAGGAATAGAAGTTGTACATAACATAGCTCAAATATTTGGAAAACATCTTCCTTCCACCACCAATAGTGCTTAAATTGTAAACAATGTGCAAAGCCAAGGACGAAATCAAACTCCTCCCTCTTCAACCATAACCTCAGTTCCCACCTATACCAATCCTCAAGTGACCACAACAATGCAACCAACTAGCAATATCCTTCCTACCTCAAACATTTCCACTAGTGCTCCTTATATTTATGTGGCATCTAATCTTATATCTCCTCCTGTAAGCAATCCATTCATGTGTCCTTCCAACATATACACACCACCACCTTATTCACCTCGATCTAAAACCACAAGAAATGATCCTATCATTAACCACCTTTTACAAATCCTTTCATCCATCCAACGCCAAGTTTCCACCATCAATCAAAATCAAAATGGTCCACCTTCATATTATGTCAAAAGAAACCCACTATCTTTGGAGATATCGATAACTCTGGTGCCATAAGGTATAGAGATCCCTAGATTTGATAAAATTATAGGAAAGGGATAGCTTAGTAGTCATGTTAATACCTTTCCTGCTTTCTGTAGTGAATTTATCCTTGAGAAATTTTTTTTGGCTAAGCTTTTCCCCCAATCCTTAAAATACATTGCCTTGGACTGGTTTTTTGCATTACTGAATAACTCAATTCATTCATTCAATGAAATTTTTGAAGCCTTTATTAACCATTTCCATGTGCATATGTTCATGAAATGAAATTAGTTGATTTGATGAGATGTAAGCAAAATGAGGGTGAAAAGGTCACTGACTTTATTTCACATTACCAATCACTTTATTCCCAAACCAGTGTGAAGATTATTGATTCTCACCTTCAAAATATGTTCATAGATAATTTACAAAGTAAGATACGAGACAATCTTACCATGATGAAATTCCCTTCCTTCATGAACTTATGCACTACCCTTTGAGACTATTAGAATTATGTAGGTAGTTTTGAACCTAAATCCACCTCTGCCCATCCTAAAAAGTCTGAATCTTCAAACCAAAACACTTACCAGCCTTTCATATGACAAAATACAAGTTTCCTTCAACTAACCTCCACCTCTCAACCTACCCAACAAGTTGATATCCAAGTAGCTTCTATAAAGAAGAGTAATCCTTATATCTTTTGGGATCTGCAAAGGCAATTTACTCCATTACCTAAAAAAGTTTAAAATATTATGGCTCATCTAGTAAACAAAAACATGCTTACCTTACCTCCCACTTGACCTCTTGACCCTGGCAAGCCCTTACCTCCGAGCTTTAGACACAATGCATGTTGTGCTTATCACCAACAAAAAGGACATGATACAGAAAATTGCAAGTGTCTTAAAAATATTGTGCAAGACCTCATTGATTCAAATCATATCCAAATTGGAGGTTTGAATGATAAAGGAAATAAATTTGTAGCTCCTCCTAACCAAAACTTTCAAATCTTTACCAATCCCATGCCTAACCACAATATTTCTTTTGTTAATGCTAGTGAAACTAAGCGTGATGTAATGAATGTTGAATCGAATGATGATAACATGAGCAATAATGAACAAAATACTATGGATACTAATGACCAAAGTCCTATTAGGGTAGGTGCATGGAAATGGGTAGCCATTTCGTGGACACCTTTCAAAAAAACTTTAGAAAAGCCATAATGTGAGTGCGTTATAACACACTTGCGTTATGGATTTTTGTGCCGAGCCTGAGGATCAACAACAACAAACCAATAACATGAGCATGTTATAATGCGCTTGTGTTATTTCTTGTTAAAATAAAATAGAAAGTGAAAACCTATCATTATTATTTCAACTGTATTTTTTGTAGCAGCGGCCAAAACCCCCAGCTTTTTGCGCTCACATTCTAGGGGGAAATTCAACAAATTTCTTCACCAAAAATTGTTATTTCTTCGTAACGATGGTGCTACGAGGAGGAGGAGGTGTGAGAGGTAAGGATTCTATGGTTTTTGTTTTGAATTAGTTAGTATTAGGTTGAATTTGATATATATTTGTTTGAATTTTTAGGAGATGCAAATCAACCTACAAACCCTCAAGATCCTCAACAAGAAGACCAACCAAATCCTCAAGATCAAAATAAACCACAACAACAACCTCCTCCACCAATCACTCGATCCCCTCCTGGCATTCAACAAAATTTAATGAGTGAAATTGAGAACAACAAAAAGAAAATTGAGGATTTGATTAGTAGGTTGAGTGATCCAAATGGTTCAACCACAGAGAGAATGACCCTAGCAAATTCATTGAAAGATATGTTCAAAAATGTAGATTTATTTAGCAAACAAATAATTGGATGGAAAGATAGGAGATAGGTGGCTAAGGATTATGATGCAAATAAACTATCATACAAAGATGTAAAGGATTTAAAAATTACAAAAGGTGATTTGTGCTGATTATTCACTGACCCACGCACAAATAAAAATCTCACCCTCAATGCAAATAGGTTTCCTATCCATTGGTGCCACCACCAACAGATTAGGGACCACTTTTATGATAGGTGGTGCATGGTCTTCGATTACCCACTGTGCAACAATTGTGAGGTCCTGCAATATTTCCTTAGGAAACTATACAGTGAGTTCATATTGAAAAAAATCCCAAATTATTTTGACATGAGGGATTTCCAGGGGAGAGGCGAGGGGTCAGCTCAGGATAGACCCGGTGCACAGCCGGATCCTACATGGAAAGGTAGACAAGCTCTCGCTAGACCACCTCGTGAGCACGTTGTTATTCCTTTCATCGCGAAGGAAAGTGTTGATGTAGAGACATTGCAAGCGATTAACACTTTGACCCAGAGTGTCATCCATCATACTAGCCCTATTCTATAGTGCCATCCAGGGGAGTCTTCGAGTGGTGGCCTTCGAACACATGTGTGTCAATCTTGCAGGGCTACTTGTTCATATGACCCCACCGACACTTAGGAGACTGGTACATAGGATCCATCTACAAATATGGAGATGGAGAGGGCAGCTGAAATTTTGCATGAGGCGTATGGCATTGATAGTTAGGTAAAAGTTAGTGCATGTTCATTGAATTTAATTTATTAAATTTTGATTTTAAAATGCAAAATTAACTAAAAATGTTTTATGATTTTAATAAAATTGCAGGGTCACAATGTTGAGACTGGATACACCGGCCCCCCACCAACTTATTTTTGTAGTACACCTATCACTGGGGTATGCAACTAGTAAACAATTATAAATTTATTGCATGTTAATAGCATTGTTTTATGAATGGTAATTTAATATGTGATTTTGGATGTTGAACAGACTAATATTGGAGGTTTTGATGGAACATTTCCTAGTGGCAGTGGATTTACTCAAACCTACACGGAGGTAATAGAATAAAGAGTTTAACTAATTAATCAAGTACTTAATAGATTTTTGTAGTTTATATGCACATCCTTGATAACGTTGAATGATTTGTTATTTTATTTTCAGATGCTGCAAACTAAAACACCTACAAATGTGATGAGGGAAATGGAGATTGGTGTGTCATCTGCTATACAATCCTCAATGGCTCTGATAGGAGAGGTATGAGGCAAATTAGTAAATTTCAATTTACATTTTTTGTTATAGATGTTAGTTAGTGAAAAATCAAACCATTATTGATTCACATAGTTTAATTTCTATTTGTATGGTTTATATAGGGCTTGAGCACACCTAAGCATGGGTGTGAGAATATTTCCCTCATGGAGAGAGATCATGAGATGGTGGTAAGTGATTGTTTTTTCAAATATATCATCTTTTATAATGTAATTTCTATATATTCATGTATTTACTTCTTATTGTAATAGTTAAAACGTCACCATGAACTAAACCCTAGGAGGAGCAGCAGGAACACTCCTTGAGCACAACAAAAATGAGTGACAGACCTATCGCCATTCGAGCAAAAAGGAAATGGAAATAATTTATTTCCAGGGCATGGAGAGAAATGAATTTTGATTCCAGATCCCTTTTTTGTATGCCTACATGGCAGTTTTGTACATATTTTTTATTGGACATATTTGACATTATATGCCTATATGGGATTCTCGTAAGCCTATATGGCTATTTTGCACATATATTTCATACTTATATTTATGTATGCCTACAATTTGACATCCCAGTTGAAGCTCATAACGTGCAAGTACAATAATATGTGAAGGTAGTTGTTAGACCTTCAATACCTGATAATAATGTAAGCTAGCAGATTTTTGATAGTGATGAATAGATATGCCATTTTCTGATGGAGGAGGCAGAGTTTTCTGTTGGGAACTAGCAAAAGTTTGATCAGCAATATGGTGATCAAATCATGCAATTGAAGTCTAATAAACTACCAAAGGGGTTGGTGACTCTTGAATCCATTTTCAACACTGATGACCAGGTTAGAAAAGCTAAATCCAGCATCACACTAAAGTAGGAACATTATGGACCAATAGAAATATTCAAAGACAAGCTCCTTAAGCTTGGAAAAGTCTATACAAAGGAGGAACAACAAGATTTTATCTCACTTTTCCAAGAATTCGGCGACATCTTCGCTTGGGAATATGGAGATCTGGAGGGTTTTATGTTAGTGTTTCTTAGATCGGATTGAACAATGAAAGCACTTAATATAATTGCAACACATAAGACAATGAACACACAAAGATACCCTGGGAAAACCCTCCTCTTGAGGGAGAAAAACCCAGCAATTGAATCTCTTATATAAAGTAGAACAATGGCAGAAATTTGCTTACAACTCAGGCCTAGCAATGGCCATCAATGGATACAATAAAGTCATACCTCTCCTAAATGCACTAGATACAAATGAATATGTTCTTCCTTGAAATCGGACTGCTACTAAGGAAATGTGAACTGCTGCTCTGCTCTTAATAGTGAACTTGACTTGAATAATGAATGTGTTACAATGACAAATATGACCTTGTATTTATATAAGTGAGGTGCCTCTTCAAGATAGGTCGGCCCACTTAAAACAAACATAATAAATAATAACCACAATAAGGTCGGCCCAAGTAGTAACCAAAGCATGCGAACTAAATAGGGTCGGCCCTCTTCATTAGTAAATATTGTAATCATGAATTAAATAGCCGAAGGCTACTCATTTAATTCATGTACTTCTTCTTGTGAATTGTGCGAAGGAAGTGCAGACCATAGCTGCTATAACATCAACATTTTAACCCTGAGTTAGCTCAACATTCAATTGAGTTAGAACCCAATGCAAAACCAGTTAGAAAGAAGCAAAGGCCCCTAAATCTGAAACTAGAACACTTGATGAAAATAGAATTGAACAAGCTGATTGAAGGAAGTATCATATTTCCAACCAAGCACACTTCTTAGGTATCAAATCTGGTTCCCGTCAGAAAGAAGAACGGAGAGAAAAGATTGTGCATTGATTTTCATGATCTAAATAGAGCTTCACTTAAAGATCACTACCCACTACCTTCAATGGACCAGATACTACAGGTTGTTTCAAGTTCATAAAGATTCTCATTGTTGGATGGATATTTAGGTTATAACCAGATATTGGTTAAGGAAGAAGACTAGTATAAGATAGCCTTTACCACCAAGTGGGGTACTATGGCTTACAGAAAAATGTCATTTGGATTGTCAAATGCAGGAGCAACCTTTTAGAGAGCAATGGATATGGCTCTCCAAAGTTTGATAAAGAAATTTGTTCTTATTCACTTAGATGATATCACTGTTTTCTCAAGAAATGCAAATGAACATTTTGGTCATCTTAGGCAAATTTTTGAGAGATGCAGAGAATATGGAATTTCTTTGGCTCCAAAGAAAAGCATTTTTGGTGTTCACAAAGGTAAGCTTCTGGGTTACAATGTTTCAAAAGACTGTATTTCTATTGACCCAGAACATAGTACAACCATTCTAGCTTTACCACTTCCTACTCACAAAAAGGGTTTGCAGAGATTTTTAGGAAGAATAAAATTTGTTAGGAGATTTATTCCTAACATTGGAGCATTGTTGCAACCTCTCACAACCATGCTGAAGAACATACAGTTCAACTAGACGAAGGAGGGTAAGAACAATTTTGAGTAGATTAAAGAATCACTTGCAGCAGCCCCGACACTAATAAATCCAAACTTTGATAAATATTTTATACTGTATGTGTTTGGTAGTGTTGATACAATTTCAGCCATGCTTTGTCAGTAGAATGATCAAGGACTTGAACAACCTATTGCATTTTTTACTCAAATTTTGCATGATTATGAAACAAGATATTCTTTGTTGAAAAGAACATACTTGCTATAGTAAGGAATCTTAAAAAGTTTAGACATATGTTGTCTAACAATAAAATACATTTTTTGGTAGCTCATCCAACAATCAAAGAATTTCTGCTAAATAAAGACATTAATGACAAGTGAGCAGGCTGGATAACCAAAGTCACGGAGTATGATATCAACATAAAGGTTACCAAGCCTGTTCAAGGTAAAGGACTATATGAACATCTTGCAGAAAATGAATAGAACAACAATGAAGAATTCATAACAGTTATGAATAATGAAGAGGAACATGTTTTTTCAATTGTTCTAGTTGATTGGATTCATTAAATGATCCATTACTTACATACTAGAGATTGCCTAGAAGGTATGGAACAATCTAAATGAAGGTATTATAGATTACAAGCAATTCCTTATGCAGTAATAAATGATGTTTTGTATAAAAAAGGATTTCAATGGAGTATTCCTTAGATGTATTAGCCTTGATGAAATTTAAAGAATCTTGGAAGAATTCCATTATGTACCTACTGGAGGTCACTTTTCACCATGTACTACAGCCCTAAAAATTATGAAAATAGGGTACTATTGGCTAGACCTTTTCAAGGATGCTTATGCTTTTGTCAGAAAATGTGCTAAATTCTCACTATTTGCAGGAAAACAAAAGTTAGCAGCCCTTCCCCTGAATCCAATTTAGGTTGAGTAGTCATTCAGAAAGTGGGGACTTGATTTCATCGATCCCATTAACCCACCATCAAGTGTAGGGAACAAGTGGATCTTGACAACAACATATTACTTTACGAAATGGATGAAAGCAGTTGCTCTGAGATATTCAAATGAAACATTAGTCCTAAATTTTTATCAAGATATAGTTTCTAGGTTTGGTACACCTGAGTCTATCATTTCAGATAATGCTTTAGCCATTTTTGGCTTAAAAGTTTCAAATTGGTCAATAAAGAATAACATTTATTTGAACACTTTGTCTAATTATTACCCCCTAGGGTAATGGACAGGAAGAATCAACAAACCAAAATCTAATTAAGATCATTAAAAAGACAATTGAAGATAATCAAAGGTGATGGCATGGCAAGCTTAAACTAGCCCTTTGGGCTGATAGAGTTACACCAAAATGGTCAACAATTTTATCACCGTATGTTTTGGTTTATGGTAAAGAATCCAAGCTTTTTATTTCAATAGAATTCCCAACTTTGAGCTACATAAGAAGAACTAGAGTTACTTGAGGAGAAGCCAATGCAAGTTAGACTTGTTGAATTATTAGAATTGGAAGAAATGAGGAAAGAAGCTTTCAGGAAGCTTTAGATTCATCATTCTCAGATGAAGAAGACATTTGAAATGAAATTAGTAACAAGAGTCTTCAACGAAGGTGACTTAGTTTTCAAATGGGATGAGTTGAAGAGCAGCCCTAGCAAAAATTCTAAGTTTGATGCCATGTGGGATGGCCCATATATTATAACAACAAAGAAATAACATAACGCTTTCCAACTCTCAAGGTTGGATGGAGAAGTATTGCCAATCCCCATTAACGAGATCCATCTCAAGCAGTGCTATTAAGTCGTTTTAGTTGTTGTTGTACATAGTAGTTTAGTTTTCAGTTTCATTATGTTTTCAATAAGTGCTCATTGCACTTTAGTTTTTCATTCAGTATTTTTTCATTTTCGATAAAGTGCAGTCACTGCACTGGGATTTTAGATTCTGTCATAAATAAAATTGCATTAGTTTCTTTCAATTTTTTTGTGTGAAGTTGACTTATAGAATTTTTCAAAAGAGGTTAAGAGCAAGAATAGACTCCATGCCCGATGGATAAGCTACATAACTAGTCTATGGTGTTTAGCAGGCAAACACTCTGCAGAGGTCGCCAATTTGTTACCTATTTTTCACTACCAGATCAAACAGGTAGAGCTGAATTATAAATTCAAGCCAAGGTACACAAGTTGTTCAAAAATTTCTACTAAAGTAATCATTATTGTGCATTATTTTATTATAGTGTAAATTTCAATGATATTATGCAGAAAACATTTCAAAATGATATCATAAGTATCCATAATGTTTGTTGTTTTATTCATAATGTACAAACCAGAATCCCACACAAGCTGTGGGAGTAATTTAATTTGATTTTTACAATCAAATAATGGGTGCATGAAGAAGGGTAAGCTATATAACTGAAAATAAAGAAAGCATAGGGTAGAAAGTGATCCGTCATTGCCTGGAATGATGAATCGTTGACAAGTTGAGGTCCTGAGTTGTGATGATAGCTCCAGCGTACCTGCAAGTTGATGGAGGTGTTGTTAGAGAAATGTGAATCAAATCCTATCATATGCCTATGCTACCAACATAAATATAGAATACAATCGATCAGGAATCCATCAGATGATTACCAAAATTCAAAGAGCATAAGGAAAAGAGGAAGCTTTCAATTTCTTTTATTTTGTTAACATGTTTGTTCACTGTGTAGGAATAGGTTCATTATGTTCATGATCATTTTATCAGATATGTGGAGGAAAATGGGCTCCCACAATGGTTGATCTCGGCATATCAAGGAGGACATACTCTCAAGTTACATATGAGAGTTCTCTAACATGGATAACAGTCATTAAGATAGTTGCTGAAACTAAGAGTATAATCATACAAGCAAATTTATTTCAAAGAGATTTAGGAAAAGTAGTTTGAGCATACAACATAACTTTTCTATTCATGTCAAGAAAGGATCAAAAATTGTGAGAACTCATCATTCTCATTATATTCTATTCAGCTCTACTTTACATTTTCATATTACATCTAAATGAAGTATAGAGCCTCTTTAAATTGAAGAGAAACAGAGTATTCGTGCATTGAGATGTTTTCATAATTTCAAAAGCATATAATGGTCTATAGGAGGAGTAGTGATGCATGATAGGTATAGTTTTTGATCAGTTGTAATAGCCAAGAATCATACAATGATGAAGTAACAGCCATGCCTAACAATGACTATCAATATCAAAGTTTCTTTCATTTTTCATCTTAAGCTGAAAGTAAACTTAGCACATAAAGAAGGATAGTCATAAATGTTTGAACAAAATCTTCATGATATATAGAAAATGAAATTTGATGATTACCATAACATTATGGAATCCTATGTGAAGCATACTATATGAGAAGGACATGTTTACTCAGCCATAAATTACCATAAATGATAGTCACAATGATTTGAACAATAGTTTAAATTATAACATACCTTATCGCAGCAAAGATGCCAGAATTTGAACAACATTTAGAAATAGAAAAAAATATGCTGAAATTTCGTGTAGCTTTAAAGTTTCAATATGGAAAATAGAGAAAATAAGTATATACAAATGTGAGCAAGCTACTGAACTTTTAGAAGGTCGGTGATAAGAACTGAAACAGGGAAAATTATCAATAAAGTTACAAAGAAGGCTTCTAAATACTCAAACCCAAATTTTCATCAGCCATGAGAAAGGAGGTGTAGAAAAGAAAAATACAGATAAACACTATGAATTGAAGATACATGAATCAAACAAAAGTATTAGGTCACAAAAGAATCTCAATGGTCTATCAACAAAGAAGTGAGAAACC
The DNA here is from genome assembly GCA_007115665.2 of Sequoiadendron giganteum. Lineage (NCBI taxonomy): Eukaryota > Viridiplantae > Streptophyta > Pinopsida > Cupressales > Cupressaceae > Sequoiadendron > Sequoiadendron giganteum. The sequence continues at coordinate 209,901,563 of CM021108.1, read as the reverse complement.
TAGAACATGAGAAAGCTCAAAAAAACATTTCTCTAAAATCGCCAAGCAAAATGCATTCAAGTGCTTAAGAGAAGGAACCATTGCGGCCCGATAATACAGAGAACAATAAAGGTGTTAATAACCCTCAAGGTCTATAACACCCATGACCATATTCAAGAACAAAAAAATAACCAGAAGTTCATGGCAACCATTAATGCAAAGTTTGTTCAGAAAAAATCAAATACCTATAACTTTTTGAAATTCTAGCTATAAAATTTTGGAATGAACAGTAAGGTCTCAGCCTTTGATATAAAGCATACATAAAAATGGAAAAGATTTATTCATATATTCATGGTCGCAGCCAGTATGGAGAGACCAGTTTTATTTTTTAGTTTTTGTCACAAGAGAAAGGGAAATATCCATCATTATTAACCCAAGAGACACTTGTGGCTTTATTTTTGAGGTTTTCAAAGTGCAGGGAAGATAAAGGAAGCATCGTCATAATAGCTTACCTGGTGCAGCTCGTCCTTTTCTATTAAAAGATATAATTGTTTTCAACCATTGATACCAGCAACATTGCGGCGCCCAACTCAGAAAACTGTTCAAAAGATTCAAGTAAAATGATAGGAAAAACAAGAAGAGGTTGCGGCTGTAAAGACAGTTAAAACCCTTGTAATAGAACAAAATGTCCAGACTGTGAAGAGGATATTTTACCAAGCACTGATAGTGAGAAGTTTCAGAAGGCAATCGATCAGAATCAGGCCAAGCTTTGAGCCTCAAAATCCTCAGAAACCCTAAGCATGGCGGCAGTAATTCAAAACATTGGGGTTCGATGGATATTTCCTAATAGCCCTAATTCAAAACATTGGCATTTTTTTGCTTGATTTTAATTAAATCATTTTACTTTATTAACACCATGGCCTTGATTTTAAGTCGATAGACCTAATATTTTTTCATAAAGGTTGTGGCTTGTGAAGTCAAGTTTGGGAATATCAATGTTTTGAAGTGAAGATTGCTTTATTTTATTTTTGCATGCTTCCAATACAAGCCTTGTAAATAAATATTAATGGTAATTAATTACCTTAATATTTATCATATCATGCAGAAATAAAGGAGATGTATAATGTATATACCATAAGGAGTAAGACTTAAGTCTTCTTGAGTTTGTTCTTCATGCAAAGGTTTCTGATGGAATTGGAGAATCAAGGATTATTGATTGAAGATCATGCATTGAATATCATTTGGAGTTAGCTGATGAAAAGCATTTGAAGTTCTATTTCACATGGGTGGATTGACACAAACAAGGAGGATTTTGCATGCTTGGGCCCACCTTTTGTGGGATTTTCAGTTTAGTTCAAGTTTTCCATGGATCAGTTATGACTTGATAGTGAGTTTGAACCTGAGTAAACTCATTTTTGCATGGGTTTGAGCCTCTTTTTCAAAGATATTTGTTTCTACTCATGGATTTATTTGGAGTTATCATTCTTCTCAATGGGTTGAATTTCAGTTCCATCTCCATGCCTTTGTGAAGGACTTTTGTATATATTGGAAAAAATTAATTATTTTTCCTAGTTCTTATTTTTCTCCTTTGCATTTTGCAAAGTGAATTATTTGTAACTCGACTTATTTTAGATTAATATAGTAGCAGGTTTACAGGTCAATTAGTGTGTTTTTTTGTAGAAAGACTCCATTCATTACCATCATTTTAGAATTTTCCTTCAAGTTTTCAAGCATCATTGTTATGTAGGATTGATTGAAAAGTTATTGTGTTTGTAGTTTTTGAAACCTTTAAATACTTTTGTCTCCGTCATGAATTTCTGTATGCATCCTAGTTTAAATTCACTGGTTAAACATTCTGCAAATAAATAATCAAAAATTCTAGTTGTGGAAATCATATTTTCCTTCTATGATTGTTTCTTTAAAGCCTTTGTTTAAAACATTCAAGTGTTTGAGCTATTGGATCAGGTTGTGCAAATGAAAATAGTGAGTAATCATTTTGTGAGTTAAATTCTGCATATTAGATTCTTTGGTGCATCACCATAGTTAATATTTATAGTTCTGCATTTAATTTTAGCCTTTCTCCCTTTTCCCAACAAGTTACTCAGTTATTAATAAAGAAATCACATAGGAACCAGCCTAGAATCTAGAGGTCTAATTCCTTATAGGGTACCCACAACCTAGAATTAGTTCCCATGTTTCAACAAATTGCTGAATTTCAACATTCAAGCATTTGGGTGTAATCTATTTGACAACAGTTTTTGGCATGCCTGGTGGGACAAAATTAATTATTCAAGCTGCTTTTTTGGTATGTACAACAAGTTACCAGCTTTTTAGAAGAGCTATATTCAAGTACCTTGTGACTCCATGTTCAAGTTTCAAAGCAGATCAGTAGAAAACAACTTATGAAAAACATCCAGAGGAGAAGAAGCTCTTCTTCATTCGAGTATCTACAGCTCTCTTCGCCAAAAAGAAGAGGAAGGACAACAAATAGAATATCTAAAAGGCCTTCAAGAAAACTGTCAGTTTCTACAAATTTCATAAAAGAACCAATAGTTTATACATTAAAAAGGAGAGGTAGATTATCAACAAGGCAGCAAAGCTCACATTTAGCTTCACCAAGCTACTGAGAGTCTGTTTCACCTATACCAATTTTGCAAGCTGCAAATTTTAGAACACCAACAACTCCGATGGCTAGAGCGCATGCATTCGTACCATTCAATGGGGGCAACCCATTGAATCTGGTGCAACATGATGATATACCAGTTGCAACATTCAAAAGTTTACCTTTTTTCACTAGCGAAGAGAAAAAAACTCCAATAGAGCATATAAGAGATATGGCTTCGCTCTATGGAGTTCACCATGTTACTCAAGAAAATGTTGCATCGAGGCTGCTAGCAGCATCTTTCTAATGCAAATTGCTTCAATGGTTTTGTGGTTTGCCTATTAATACAGTCGCCACATGGGATGGTCTAGGAAACAAATTGAGCAAGCAATTTTCAGACAAATCTAATCATCTATCTCTAGTCGAGCAAATGACGACTATAAACAGAGCACCACAAGAATAGATGATGGATTTCAATTTCAGGTTTCAACGAACCTGGACTAGATTCTGGTAATAATAAGACCTACTCTTGATCACGCCTTTCTATATTATCTTAGGTCATTAAATAGTGATATAGCATTAATGATTTAGTCAATGGGAGGACTAACATTACCAGCAGCCTATGATATTGCTATTAGAGCAGAAAACAACCTTATATAGGCTGGTAAAATTATACCAAGGCTATGTATGCCCATATTTTCAGATATCCATCCCATGATGCCTATCAATTTACCTCCTATTGCCTCAATTCTAGCCGAACCAGCCTTAGGCTATTAGCCAATAGTCCAAAATAGTGTTTTTCCAGCACAATCAGAATTCCAAGAGCTAAAAGGTAATCAACAAGAGATGGAAACATTATTGCAGACAGTTAGCAATGATTTGGTCAGTCTCAAAAGACAAAAAAACCAAAACTATAGGCCTTACCAATCACCTTTTCAGACTAAAAGACCACCCTATTAGGCAGATAATCAAGGACAATGAAGAAACTTCAATCCTAGGCCACCATACAATCAAAATCAGCAAGTTTCCAGCTCATCTAAGGAGCTCGATCCTATTTAGAAAAACTTAGCATAGGATTGTGTATGGTGTTACCCATGTAATCAGCCCCACAATCAAGCTACTTGCATGAATGGAGTAATTAATCAAGTTATGATGGTACAGAGCACATATGTTGCAATAGAAAGTACAATGAAAGATACAAATGATTAGAGTGATCAATCACAACAAAATGATATGGACATCAGCATGATGAACTGGCAAGGCAATGAATTCTACGGAGTGAATCAGATACAAGGTCAAAAAAAATTAGATGCATTTATTGCAATGAACACAAGATCTAAGAAAAGAGAAACAGATCTAAGACAACAAGCTATTTCTAACAAACAGTAGCAAGAAAGTGACAAACAACAAGCTGATAAAGTTAAACAGCAAGCTATTCAGCAGAAAATTCAAGTTCCAGTAGCTGATGGAGAGCAGTCACAACTTCCTTCTTCACAAAATGTTCAATTTTTACCAAGGAAGCAACATGAGACTGCTAAAGAACAACAGAAGCAAGTTGAACCAGTTAAAGATACGAGAACTCAGCCAGATCTAGTGTAGAAGTAAACTGTTGTTCCTAAAGCCTAACATAAGGTTAGTTCTCCCATCTTTAATATTGTAGATCATATGAAGAAAGCGACTGTTAGAATCACCATGTTAGATGTGTTACACTTACCCGAGCAGAAAGAAGGTTTGCAAGAATCTTTGGCCAAAATTTCCATTTCTAACAAAACAACCAAAGAATAACCAAGAGTTCTTGTGAACAGTTCAGACAACAAAAAGGGGCAGTCAACTCAAGAGGTAAAACCACCACCCTTTTATGTTACTCTGATTATTGGTAATAGCATAGTGCATAATTGCATGATAGATTCAGGAGCTAGCAGCTCAATCATGCCTAAACAGCTGGTAGACAAGTTAGGTCTTGAATATGAACCATTGTCAAAAGGGGTAGTTTAGTTAGACGGCACAACCATTAAGACTGTAGGAGTGATCAAAAACCTGCCCCTTACATTGCATGCCTATCCGAATTTTCAAATACCATAGGACATTTATGTTATTGATCTCCTACCTTATTTTTTCGTTTGTCTGTCTAGAGATTTCACTGCAAAGTTAGGTGGTTATCTATCATCAGACTAGTCTCACATGTTTTTCAAAACCAGATACAGTACTAGAGTTACCATTAAGTCTGAACCATTGGCCAAAGACCATATCGAACCCTATGTTCCAAATCCTATAAATACAAACCTGGCTTTCCATGATCAGGAGGATCAATCCATGACCCTCAACCCCACTGTACCTATAGAAAGCATACCTAATATAAATTTAGACAAGTGGGCAGCTAAGAATCATGAGACTGACCCATTCAGTCTCATGGACAAAGGAGGTTTGGGTGTTTATATGATTTAGGAGCCTGATATCACCATTCCAAATCTGGTCAAGGAGGAAAAAGGAGAAGAGTAGCAAACTGGTCAACTTTAGAAATTGTACTTTGATGGGTCAAGGAGTAAAATTGGTGTTGGTGGAGGAGCAGTGGTCATATCATCTAAAGGAGACAGGTATTATTCATCTTTTAGATTTTCTTTCAGTTGTTCTAATAATGTTGCTAAGTACGAAGCATTGATACACGGTTTAGAGTGGGCCAGAAAAAGGAAGATTAAGTGTTTATAGGTGTTTGGTGATCTGAGTTAATAGCAAATCAGGTAAGAAATCTAAAATTAACAAACAATGATTTACTCAAATTGTATAAGCATTGTGTTTGGGACTTAATTGAAGAGTTTGATGCATTTAATCTGCAATCAATACCTAGAAACCAAAATAAGCATGTTGATCAACTTGTTGTCATGGGATCACAATTTGACATCCCACTTCAAGTTCATAATGTGCAAGTACAACAATATGTGAAGGTAGTTTTAAGACCTTTAGTACCTAATAATAATGTAAGTTGGCATATTTTTGATAGTGATGAAAAAATATGCCATTTTCTGATGGAGGAGGCAGAGTTTTCTATTGGAAACTAGTGCAAGTTTGATCAACAATATGGTGATCAAATCATGCAATTGAAGTCTAAAAAAATGCCAAAGGGGTTGGTGACTCTTGAATCTATTTTCAACACTGATGACTAGGTTAGAAAAGATAAATCTAGCATCACAGTGAAGCAGGAACATTATGAACCAACATAAATATTCAAAGAAAAGCTCCTTAAGCTCGACAAAGTTTGTACAAAGGAGGAACAACAAGATTTTATCTCACTTTTCCAAGAATTAAGTGACATCTTCTCTTGGGAATATGGATATCTGAAGGGTTTTAACCCTAAGTTACCTCAGCATACAATTGAGATGGAACCCAATGCAAAGCCATTCACACAGAAGCAAAGGCCCCTAAATCTGAAACTAGAACACTTGATGAAAACAAAATTGAACAAGCCAATTGAAGGAAGTATCATATTTCCAATCAAGAACACTTCTTGGGTATCAAATTTGGTTCCCGTCAGAAAGAAGAATGGAGAGATAAGATTGCACGTCGATTTTCGTGATCTAAATAGAGATTCACTTAAAGATCACTACCCATTGCCTTCAATGAAGCAGATACTATAGGTTGTTTCAGGATCAGAAAGATTCTCATTGTTGGATGGATATTCAGGTTATAACCAGATATTGGTTAAGGAAGAAGACCAGTATAAGACAACCTTCACCACCAAGCGGTGTACTATGGCTTACAGCAAAATGTCATTTGGATTGTCAAACATAGGAGCAATCTTTCAAAGAGCAATGGATATGGCTCTCCAAGGTTTGATAAACAAATTTTTTCTTGTTTACTTAGACGATATCACTATTTTCTTGAGAAATGCAAATGAACATTTTGGTCATCTTAGGAAGATTTTTGAGAGATGCAAAGAATATGGAATTTATTTGAATCCAAAGAAAAGCATTTTTTTTGTTCACGAAGGTAAGCTTCTAGGTTACATTGTTTCAAAAGATGGTATTTCTATTCACCTAGAATGAACTATAATCATTCTGGCTTTACCACTTCCTGCTCACAAATAGGGTTTGTAGAGATTTTTAGGAAGAATAAAATTTGTTAGGAGATTTATTCCTAACATTGCAGCATTGTTGCAACCTCTCATAGCCATGCTAAAGAAGAACATGCTATTCAGTTCGACGAAGGAGGGTAAGAACAGTTTTGAGCAGATTAAAGAACCACTTGTAGCAGCCCCAACACTAATAAATCCAAAATTTGATAAAGATTTTATATTGTATGTGTTTGGTAGTGTCGATACAATTTTAGCCATGCTTTGTTAGCAGAATGATCAAGGACTTGAACAACCCATTGCATTTTTTAGTCAAATTTTGCATGATTATGAAACAAGATATTCTTTTGTTGAAAAGCACGTACTTTCTGTAGTAAGGAGTCTTAAGAAGTTTAGACATATGTTGTCTAACAATAAAATACATTTTTTGGTAGCTCATCCAATAGTCAAAGAATTTCTACTAAATAAAGACATTAATGACAAGCAAGCAGGCTAGATAACCAAAGTCATGGAGTACGATATCAACATAAAGGTTACCAAGCTTGTTCGAGGTAAAGGACTGTGTGAACAACTTGTAGAAAATGAATAGAACAACAATAAAAAATTCATAACAGTTATTAATAATGAAGAGGAATCTGCTCTTTCAACTGTTCCAGTTGATCGGATTCATCAAATGATCCATTACTTGAATACTAGAGATTGCCCAGAAGGTATGGACAAATCTAAATGAAGGTATTATAGATTACAAATAATTCCTTATGCAGTAATAAATGATGTTTTGTATAGAAAGGATTTCAATGGAGTATTCCTCAGATGTATTAGCCCTGATCAGATTGAAAGAATCTTGGAATAATTCCATGATGGACCTGATGGAGGTCACTTTTCACAACGTACTATAGCCCTAAAAAATATGAAAGTAGGGTACTATTGGCCAGACCTTTTCAAGGATGCTTCTGCTTATGTCAAAAAATGTGCTAAATGTTCACTGTTTGCAAGAAAACAAAAGTTAGCAGCCCTGCCCCTGAATCCAATTCAGGTTGAGTAGTCATTCAAAAAGTGGGGACTTTATTTCATCAGTCCCATTAACCCACCATCAAGTGCAGGGCACAAGTGGATCTTGACAGCAACAAATTACTTCACGAAATGGACGGAAGCAGTTTCTCTAAGAGATTCAAATGAAACATCAGTCCTAAATTTTTATCAAGATATAGTTTCCAGGTTTGATACACCTGAGTCTATCATTTCAGATAATGCTTTAGCCTTTGTTGGCTTAAAAGATTCAAATTGGTCAGTAAAGAATAACATTTATTTGAAAACTCCATCCAATTAGTACCCCCAAGGTCCTGGACAGGTAGAATCGACAAACAAGAATCTGATTAAGATCATTAAAAAGAAAATTGAAGATAATCAGAGGTCATGGCATGACAAGCTTAAACTAGCCCTTTGGGCTTATAGAGTTACACCAAAACAGTCAACAAGTTTTTCACCGTATGTTTTGGTTTATGGTAAAGTGGCGAAGCTACCTTTTTCAATAGAATTCCCAACTCTGAGCTACACAAAGGAACTGGAGTTACTTGAGAAGCAGCCAATGCAAGTTAGGCTTGCTGAATTAACATAATTGGAAGAAACTAGGAAAGAAGGTTTCAGGAAGCTTCAAATTCATCATTCTCAGATGAAGAAGACATTTGACAGGAAAGCAATAGCAAGAGTCTTCAACGAAGTTGACTTAGTTTTCAAATGGGATGAGTTGAAGAGCAGGCCTGGAAAAAATTCTAAGTTTGATGCCATGTGGGATGGCCCATACATTATAAAACAAAGAAAGAACATAATGCTTTCCAACTCTCAAGGTTGGATGGAGAAGGATTGCCAATCCCTGTTAACAGGATCCATCTTAAGCAATGCTGTTAAGCAGTTTTAGTTGTTGTTGTACATAGTAGTTTAGTTTTCAGTTTCATTATGTTTTCAATAAGTGCTCATTGCACTTTAGTTTTTCATTTAGTATTGTTTCACTTTCAATAAAGTGTAGTCATTGCACTGGGGTTTTAGATTTTGTCATAAACAAAATTACAGTAGTTTCTTTCAGTTTGTTTGTGTGAAGCTGAGTTACAGAATTTTTCACAAGAGGTTAAGCGAAAGAATAGACTCCATGCCCAATGGATAAGCTACATAAGTGGTCTATGGTGTTTAGCAGGAAAACACTCTGTAGAGGTCACCAATTTATTACCTATTTTCACTACCATCTCAAACAGGTAGAGATGAATTATAAATTCAAGCCAAGGTACACAAGTTGTTCAAAAATTTCTGCTAAAGTACTCATTATTGTGCATTGTTTCATTACAGTGTAAATTTTAGTTATATTATGCAAAAAACATTTCAAAATGATATCAGAAGTTTGCATAATGTTTTCTATTTTATTCATAATGTACAAACCAGAATCCCACACAAGCCATGGGAGTAACTCAATTTAATTTTTACAATCAAATAATGGGTGCATGAAGAAGGGTAAGCTATACGGCTTAAAATAAAGAAAGCATAGGGTAGAAAGTGATTTGTCATTGCCTAGAATGACGAATGTCCAGCTCCAGCGTACCTACAAGTTGATGGAGGTGTTGTTAGAGAAATGCGAATCAAATCCTATTATATTCCTATGCTACCAACAAAAATATAGAATACAGTCGATCAGGCATCCATCAGATGATTACAAAAATTCAAAGAGCATAAGGAAAAGAGGAAGCTTTTAGTTTCTTTTATTTTGCTAACATGTTTGTTCACTGTATAGGAACAGGTTCATTATGTTCGTGATCATTTTATCGGATATGTGGAGTAAAACGGGCTCCGACAAGGGTTGAGCTCAGCATATCAAGGAGGACATACTCTCAAGTTACATACGAGAGTTCTCTAACATGGATAATAGTCATTAAGATAGCTTCTGAAACTAAGAGTATAATCATACAAGCAGCTTTATTTCAAAGAGATTCAGGAAAAGCAGTTTGAGCATACAACCTAATTTTTCTCTTCATGTCAAGAAAGGATCTAACAGTGTGAGAACTCATCATTTTCATTATATTTTGTTTAGCTCTACTTTACATTTTCATATTACATCTAAATGATGTATAGAGCCTCTTTAAATTGAAGAGAAACATAGTATTCGTGCATTGAGATGTTTTCATAATTTCAAAAGCATATAATAGTCTACAGGAGGAGTAGTGATGCATGCTAGGTATATTTTCTCATCGGTTGTAATAGCCAAGAATCATACAACGACGAAGTAATAGCCATGGCTAAAAATGACTATCAATATCAAAGTTGCTTTCATTTTCATCTTAAGCTAAAAGTAAACTTAGCACATAAAGAAGGACAGTCATAAATGTTTGAACAGAGTATTCATGATATATAGAAAATGAAATTTGATGATTACTATAAAATTATGGAATCCTTTACAAAGCATACTATATGAGAAGGACATGTTTACTCATAGTCATAAATTACCATGAATGACAGTCACAATGATTTGAACAATAGTTTAAATTAAAACATACCTTATCACAACAAAGATGCCAAAATTTGAACAACATTTAGAAATAGCAAAAAATATGTTGAAAGTTCATGGAGCTTTAAAGTTTCAATATGATGGACAATATAGAAAATCAGCATATACAAATGTGAGTAAGCTACTAAACTTTTAGATGGTTAGTGATAAGAACTGAAAGAGAAGGATAATTGTCAACAAAGTTACAAAGAAGGCTTCTAAATACTGAAATCCAAATTTTTATCAGCCATGAGAAAGGAGGTGTAGGCAAGAAAATACAGATAAACACTCTGAATTAAAGATACAGGAATCAAACAACAGTATCAGGTCACATAAGCATCTCAATGGTCTGCCAACAAAGAAGTGAGAAACCTAGAATAGGAGAAAGCTCAGGAAAATGTTTCTCTAAAATCGCGAAGAAGAATGCATTCAAGTGCTTAAGAGTAGGAAACATGGCGGCCTGATAATACAGAGAACAATAAAGGTGTTAATAACCCTTAAGTTCTATCACACCCATGACCACATTCAGGAATAAAGAGATAGCCATAAGTTTGTGGCGGCCATTAATGCAAAGTTTGTTCAGAATAAATTAAATACCCAGAACTTTCTAAATTTCTAGCTATAAAATTTTGGAATGAACAGTAAGGTCTCGGCCTTTGATATAAAGCATACATAAAAGTAGAAAATATTTATTCATATATTCATGGCCATAGCTAGTATGGAGAGACGAGTTTTATTTTTTAGTTTTTGTCACAAGAGAAAGGGATATATCCATCGTTATTAACCCAAGAGACACCCGTGGCTTCCTTTTTGAGGTTTTCAAAGAGCAGAGAAGAAAAAGGAAGAATTTTCATAATGGCTCACCTGGTGCAGCTCATCCTTTTCTATTACAAGATATAATTATTTTCAACCATTGATACTAGCAACATGGCAATGCCCAACTCAGAAAATTGTTCAAAAGATTCAAGTAAAATGATAGGAAAAACAAGAAGAGGTTGTGGCTGTAAAGACAGTTAAAACCCTTGTAATACAACAAAATGTCCAAATTGTGAAGAGGATATCTTACCAAGCACCGATATTGAGAAGTCTCAGAAGGCAATCGATCAGAATTAGGCCAAGCTTCGAGCCTCAAAATCCTCAGAAACCCTAAGCATGGCGGTGGTGTTTCTCTCCCAGGTAGGGCTCTCCCAAAATAGCAAAGTCAAAAATGAAGAGCAACTTAGGGTTCGATGGATTTTTCTAACAGCCCTAATTCAAAACATTGGCATTTTTTTTCTTGATTTTAAATAAATAATTTTACTTTATTAACACCATGGTCTTGAATTTAAGTCGATAGACCTTATATTTTTTCATAAAGGTCATTTCTGGTGAAGTCAAGTTTGGGAATATCAATGTTTTGAAGTGAAGAGCGCTTTATCTTATTTTTGCATGCTTCCAATACAAGCCTTGTAAATAAATATTAATGGTAATTAATTACCCTAATATTTATCATATCATATGAAAAATAAAGGAGATGTATAATGTATATACCATAAGGAGTAAGACTTAAGTCTTCTTGAGTTTGTTCTTCATGCAAAGGTTTTTGATGGAATTGGAGAATCAGGGATTATTGATTGAAGATCATCCATTGCATATCACTTGGAGTTAGCTGATGAAAAGCATTTGGAGTTCTATTTCACATGGGTGGATTGACACAAACAAGGATGCTTTCACATGCTTGGGCCCACCTTTTGTGGGATTTTCAGTTTAGTTCAAGTTTTCCATGGATCAGTTATGACTTGATAGTGAGTTTGAACCTGAGTAAACTCATTTTTGCATTAGTTTGAGCCTCTTTTTCAGAGATATTTGTTTCTACTCATGGATTGCTTTGGAGTTATCATTCTTCTCAATGGTATTGACTTTCAGTTCCATCTCCATACCTTTTTGAAGGCCTTTTGTATATATTGGAAAAACTTAATTGTTTTTCCTAGTTCTTATTTTTCTCCTTTTCATTCTACAAAGTGAATTATTTGTAACTCAGCTTATTTCAGATTAATATAGTAGCAGGTTTACAGGTCAATTAGTGTGTTTTTTGTAGAAAGACTCCTTTCATTACCATCATTTGAGAATTTTCCTTCAAGTTTTCAAGCATCATTGTTATGTAGGATTGATCGAAGAGTTATTGTGTTTGCAGTTTTTGAAACCTTTAAATACTTTTGTCTCCTTCATGAATTTATGTATGCATCCTAGTTTAAATTCACTGGTTAAACATTGTGCAAATAAATAATCAAATAGTCTAGTTGTGGAAATAATATTTTCCTTCTATGATTGTTTCTTTAAAGCCTTTTTTTAAAACATTCAAGTGTTCGAGCTATTAGATAAGGTTGTGCAATGAAAATAGTGAGTAATCATTCTTTGATTTAAATTCTGCATATTGGATTCTTCGGTGCATCACCATAGTTAAGATTTATAATTCTATATTTAATTTTAGTCTTTCTCCCTTTTCCCAACAAATTACTCAGTTATTAATCAAGAAATCACATAGGAACCAACCTCGAATCTGGAGGTCTAATTCCTTATAGGGTACCCACTACCTAGAATTAGTTCCCATGTTTCAACAGATTGTTGAATTTCAACATTCAAGCATTCGGGTGTAATCTGTTTGACAACAGGACCCTTAAGGGATCGATCTGATGGCACATAGCTCAGAGTGATTCTATTTGTCTCGATGCAAAAGAGGACCATTAATAGTGTAAAAATATCTATTCAGATGCATTGAAACAATCTACTTGGTCACATGAGTTGTGGAGTGAAAGTTGCACCACTTTGCAACTTTGCACAACTTGAATTTGACACTTTTTCCATCAAGTGAAAATCTGCCACCACAAGAAAACCACTTTGAGATAGCCAAAACCAAGAGAGTTTGTAGAGGGGACCAACATGGTCCTATTGGATTAGACGAGAATTTCCTAAGCATCATGATATTCGAGTAATAGCATGCTAAAGTTTGCAGCTATTTTGGACTTTGGATCCTTAAGGGATCGATCCAGTGGAACGTAGCTCAGAGCGATTCTACGTGTTTGGGTGCAAAAGAGGACCATTCCTATCATAAAAATACCTATTCAAATGTGTTGGAACAATTCATTTGGTCACATGAGTTGCATAATGAAACTTGCACCACTTTGCAACTTTGCACTACTTGCATTTGACACTTTTTCCATCAAGTGAAAATCTGCTACCACAAGAAACCCACTCCGAGATAGCCAAAACCGAGAGAGGTTTTTGTAGAGGGGCCCAACCCAATCCTATAGGATTAGATGAAAAGTTTCTAAGCATCATGGTATCTTAGTAATAGAATGCTGAATTTTGTAGCCATTTTGTAATTTGGACCCTTAAGGGATCGATCCGGTGGAATATAGCTCAGAGCGATTTTGTGTGTTTCAGTGCAAAAGAGGACCATTCCTAGCATAAAAATAGCTATTTGAACACATTGGAATAGTCCACTTGGTCACATGAGTTGCAAAGCGAAATTTGCACCACTTTGCAACTTTGCACAACTTGAATTTGACACTTTTTCCACCAAGTGAAAATCTGCCGCCATGGGAAAACCACTCTGAGATAGCCAAAATCGAGAGAGGTTTTTGTAGAGGTGCCTAACTCAATCTTGTAAGATCATATGAGAAGTTTCTAAGCATCACAGTATTTGAGTAATAGCATGCTGAAGTTTGCAGCCATTTTCCAATTGACCCTTAAGGGATCGATACGGTGGAACATAGCTCAAAGCAATTCCGCGTGTTTCGATGCAAAAGAGGACCATGCATAGCATAAAAATACCTATTCTAATGTGTTGGAATAGTCCACTTGGTCACATGAGTTGCAGAGTGAAAGTTGCACCACTTTGCAACTTTGTACAACTTGAATTTGACACCATTTCCATCAAGTGAAAATCCACTGCCACTGGAAAACCACTCTAAGATAGCCTAAACCAAGAGAGGTTTTTGTAGAGGGTCCCAATGCAATCCTGTAGGATTAGACAAGAAATTTCTAAGCATCACAGTATCTGAGTAATAGCATGATGATGTTTGCAGCCATTTTGCACTTTGGACCCTTAAGGGATCCATCTGGTTGAACGTAGCTAAGAGCGATTATGTGCATTTCGGTGCAAAAGAGGACCATCCCTAGTGTAGAAATACCTATTCAGACATGATGGAATAGTCTAGTTGGTCACACAAGTTGCAGAATGAAAGTTTCACCACTTTGCATTGCTTGCATTTGATGTTTTTTCCATCAAGTGAAAATACACCGCCACGGGAAAACCACTCCGAGATAGAAAAAAACAAGAGATTATTTTATAGAGGGGCCCAACACGATCTTGTAGGATCAAATGAGAAGTTTCTAAGAATCATGGTATCCGAGTAATAGCATGCTAAAGTTTGCAGCCATTTTGTACTCTGGACCCTTAATGGATCGATTTGGTGGAATGTAGGTCGAAGCAATTCTACATGTTTCAGTGTAAAAAAAGACCATGCCTAGCAAAAATATACCTATTCGAACGTATTGGAGTAGTTAGTTTGGTCACATGAGTTGCAGAGCAAAAGTTTCACCACTTTACAACTTTGCACAGCTTGAATTTGACACTTTTTCCATCAAGTGAAAATCAACCGCCACGGGAAAACCACTCCGAGATAGCCAGTACCAAGAGAGGTTTTTCTAGAGGGGCCCAACTCAATCCTATAAGATCAGATGAGAAATTTCTAAGTGAAAGGGAATAAGTTTTATGGGGTTTGTGTTTCTGCCCCTATAGATTTTGATGGAAAAGGGCATGAAAAATGAGGTTTCACCCTAGGGTTTGATAAAATATTGCATGTAGAGGCTGGGTGATTGTCTTTTGAGTTTGTGAAGGTAATTTTAAGAAGGTCTGAAGTAGTGTCATGTTCTGGTAAGGTTTGGAACTATTCCTTTCAATAAACCCTCCTTATACTAGCATAAAATAAGGGTTTTGGTTTGGCATGGTGGAGTGAGTTTGTCCTGAGAAAAATTAAGGATCATACATGATAATTTCTGCCCCAACAAGTTTAATGGGTTCTTGAATGTTTAAAGGTATGTTCCTTTGTAAATTAGGCCTAGTTAACCTAATGAGGACAATAAAGAAGGTCATTTTTGATGCACATGTTCCAAGATAGTCACTATTGATTTTGAAGTACATGTCGCAACTCAATAATAGCTATCTAGATCAATCATTTTTTTGTGAACTCATTTCAGAAGATTTCCTCAAAACACCACTTGGAGCCACTCTTTTGACTTGAAAATTCATCATAAAACCCTTTAGTAGCAACTCCACCTTTGTTTCTTGAATTCCCCTGCATAAATAAACACTCACACACCTAAAACATCCTAATTCGACCTTAGATGATTTATATCACTTCTCTAATCACCTAATGACCTCTTTGAGACTTTGAATACATCACATATGACCTTTACATGACCTTTTTCACATTGTTTACATTTCAAAATTCAAATCTTGCAAATTTTCCTATTGAAGGCATTTACAGAACAAGGTGCTACTGCACCAAACATGAGCTCTAAAATTACAATATTTGAGTAAATCTCATTATGTAAGTAAATCTCATTACAATGCCTTAGGTACTTACTTCCTACAGATCTTCTACAATGTCACTCATACAGTCCAGATTATCTTTAAATGTCTACATCATAGGTGCTCATTATGAGGTTAACTTCAATTGAGTAACTTGATATTCCCTCGCTAAGCTTCACACGCTCTTTTATAATGGCTTGAAATCAAAATTGAGATTTTTCAAGATCATCAAAATAAGGATGTTGCATTTATTTTTTGGCTGAGATTCTCTTTGATGGCTCATAAATCAACATTTTCTCCAATGAGAGATCAATCAATTTTTAGTATTTTACTTACAAATACGCAAAGTAAAAGAGAAAAAGAAAGAGCATTCAAAATGGAAATGAAATAAAAATAGATGGAAGACACTTACATAAATGCATGCATGTATCACAAATTAGTCACTCCTGGTCATACATCTTCACTGGGAATTCCAACATACCTATTGCACACAACACCTCTCATGAATAGAGTAAGTTGAAATTTCAAATTCTCTTATAATGTCTACATCATAGCTGCTCATGATAAGGTTAACTTAAAATGAATAAATTGGAATTCCCTCACCAAGCTTTGCACACACTTTTCTAATGGATTAAAATCATGATTGAGATTTGTCAAGATCATCAAAATAAGGATGTTGCATTTCTTTTTTGGCTAAAATTCTCTTGGATGGCTCATATATCTGCATTTTTTGCAAGGGGACACCAATCATTGTTTAGTATGTTACTTACAAATATTCAAAATAAAATAAGATGATAGCATTGGAATAAAACAAATTAATGTGCATACAAGTATAATTTAATAAGAACCAATGAGCATATACTTACAAATTAATCCAACGAACCATCTGGGTCTACTCTACTCTTTATTGTGTCAAGTATTGTCTCATGGTTAGACTCACAGACCTTCCACAAGGTCTTGTTAAGAGGTCTACCCCCATATTTGGTCAAACAAACATTGCATGCCACGACAAGGTTCGGGTAATGAAGAATCTTACGATGCATTTCAAAGTCCTAAAATAGCCAATGTTTAACACTCGAATGTGGGTACCTTCTAAGCCATGTTCTAGTAACCACAACTGAGCCTGTAGGGTATTCAATATTTTCTCCATCTATAAATGGGGCCTCTGATTTATTTTTGGCCTCAACACAATGACACAAGTAATAGTTGGTTCCCTCTTTATTGTCTTCATCTGCAGTAACTGCATAAACACGCATTGTATTGATATATGCAAAAAATATCTTTCAATTTGTCAACATTACGAATACAGTACAAAGTAAGATAACGATATATAATTTCAACAACTAAGAAAGTAGATATATCACTTGGTTGAACTAGATCTGATACGTAGTCAAAGTCGACCGATGATTCCATCTATGTCAGTTCCAATGCCATTGGAGGGTGATATGTGTGAAGTGGGCTAAGATAACTTGTCAACCATTTGTCAAACCACTCCCCTGACTCACAATCATTCCAGGCTTGCATTATACATGAAGAACAAAAGCATGCCATATTTTGTGTATCGATACTCCATGAACCTACATTTGAGCTAAGGAAAGAGTGTACCTCACTCGATCTTGTTATTGTACAACAATCTTCATATGGTGCAATGTTAGTATCATCCATCAACCAAAAAAATCTATGAATTGAAGACGTACCTTCATTACCTAGACCCATCGAAGCATTACACCACTCGACGATTGATTTTCAATCTGTCAACTTTGCACTATCTTTATACTTTAACTCTTCTTGTGCTAATGCTATTTTCACACATGCTCCTGCACCATCATGCTCCCCCTTTCCATGTCCAACCTCACAAAACTTCTACACACATTGAACACCTGTAATGACATGCATCCTGCACAGCTAGTAGAAAATGTGAGAGTTCTTGAACTGTGTTGTACAGTTATCAGACCATATTATATGTCGGTCGTATTCTATGCCCCTCTGAGCCAAACCACTGTAAAACATCTGGAAGCAACCTTGCACGAACTTTGGAGAATGTGTGTGATCATCACTAATGTAAAAGTGGTACTCCCTCAATACCTTCCTTTGGTCATCTGTACTATTAGATGAATGAATGAATGCTATGTGCACAAATATCAAAACTTGTGTGGAGTTGTAATATTGTGACTTTACCTCATGTTGTGGTTGTAGAGTGTAGTTCTCCACAAATTCAACCATTGATACTATGCTTCCAATTGGAAAGGTGTCCTTGCATATCTTGAATTGTGTGTCCAACCATCGGGCTCTATGGGTATGCATTGCATACTGAGATAGTATATTGTCACAAAACAAGGACATAAACTGGTACACTGGAATCTTCTCAATAACCAAATCATATCTTTTTGTTTGAGACCCATCTTTTATTGCATATGCCACTATTTTATACTTCCCGAACTCTACTAGTTTATGTCCCACCTCATCTGTGCTTTCCATATGTTGACACACTAGCATACGTTGGAAGCCACCGCAATGCTTGCATGAACCCTCCAAGCATGTTATCCTTTAGAATATCCGGCCATCCTCTATTTCACATAAAATTTCACTGTTTCAGGCTGTTGTACGAATTTGTATGGGCATGAATGCTTGGTCGGATGTTTTTAAGTGTTGTCACACTCAATCACCTCCCACATAAAAAACATTTCATGCATTTTTCTTAACGTTTGAGTCAAATATTGCTATTATTCTCTAAAACTGTCAAACCCTCTGTTAGGGTAAACAATGAAC
This sequence comes from Sequoiadendron giganteum, assembly GCA_007115665.2. NCBI lineage: Eukaryota > Viridiplantae > Streptophyta > Pinopsida > Cupressales > Cupressaceae > Sequoiadendron > Sequoiadendron giganteum. The sequence continues at coordinate 209,883,043 of CM021108.1, read as the reverse complement.
TTGAGAAATTGTGTTTCTCCCATTCTACTCGGTGAAAGTTCTCAATTTTGGTGTATAAACTCCTTCTGGCATGTAATTCCATATTTCAAAGGTTGCCAATCATATGGTGAGGACTAAGGTGTGAAGAAAATAATTTTTCTTGACTGTAAAACTGTGTTTAGATTGGTAAATAGGGAATTGTGAAGCTTAGAGCTTAGGGTTTATGGAAATGTGTTTGGAAATGAACTTCTAATGGAATTATAAGCTTGGTCAGGTCAAATGAAAGGTATTTTATGTATTGGTTATGAGGGTTTTTTGTTGTGGGTAGCAATACCAATAACCCTTGTTTGCACTAAGGCCTGGTTAGGCTTATTCTCAAACTGAAACAAATAGTTTACAAGCATTTTCTCTGAAGGACTTAATATCCATCTTGCAATATATTTTGTATGAGGGAAATGGGTTTCCAAAATGAGTATCATAGTCTGAATTGTGTGCATGGTTTGGGAGATACATGTGACAGTTTACATATGCTTGGCTATTAGTAATGTGGACAGTCAACAGAGGAACTGAGTTTGTGTGTAAGGGAAGACTTCTGAAAGGTTTCATTTTTTTTGTACTAGCTCAAACAAATATTTCTTAAGAAAATAATGGTTTGGTTGTGCCTTAAGAATTATAGTTTGTGTTTGTAAACAATGGTGCCATTATGGAAGATTTAAGACAACTTGTGAATGATATAATCATTGGTTGATGTTTTGAGGAACCTAGTTGATTGTAATAAGTCATTTTAAATGAATTTTGAAGGTCCAACCTATAACCACCTGTTAACTACCAAGACCTTCAATTGTCTTAAAAATTGCTAACATTGACAACTTTTGCTAAATAAGAAACATTATGAAACTTTGTTGTCCAAGAAACCTAATACCACTCAAACACCTTTATTTCATCCCTAATAAAACTTCTAGAATCTTTTCTTGCACTTCCATTTACAATTTGAATAATTTTCCTTCAAAGATTATATGGAAAAATTGACAATTTCCTGAAGCAAGAGTGCATACTTGCACATTTGATCACCAAACTCACAAAATCCCTAAATACATGAAATATTGGTCTATTTAGACCTTATTTTCAATAGAATATATGAAAAGGCATCTAAAAACTCTTGAACTCACCCAAAGACCTTAAGAAAAATTGTCACCAAAGTAGATTTTGAAACATGGTTGTAGGTGCCCCTGCACCATGAGTTTTGAATATTGCAAGGGGAAGCATGCTCAAAGGATGAATTTTGGTGAGATACTTGGAATGTGTATTTGGTTTATTTCAATCAATAACATGCTGATTATAATGTCTTGGATGTTTGGATAAAGGTTGGTAGTTACCTTCCATGATTTGTGTTTATTTTGCCATGTAAGTTACATCATTGAGTTCTTGAATTAGTGAATCATGAATGAATTGAATGGTTTTGAGTTTCTAATAAGCTTTATGCTATATTACAATCAATTTTATGATGGTTAATCTAATTTTTGAGTCTGAAAAAGAGTTGAAACCAAGCTCTAATGTTTTGTGGAAATATGAAATCAAGTGAAATTGAAGGATTTTGATGAAAAGATAATTGAGTTTGTTCGTTGATCTTCTTCAATTTAAGTTAGGTTCAGAAGTAACCTTGATGATTTGTGGATCCTGGTAGATGCTCTGCATCAAGTTTAAAATGTAATTGGAAAGTGTATATAATTGTGTAATTTAAAATGTGCATTGACAATGTAAGGTTATAATGAAAAACAAAAATGAAAGCAAGCCATAATAGAAAGAAAGAAAATGTGTAAAGACTTCACATACCTTAAAAACTAGACTTTCAAATGGAGGAGTTCAACCCAATTATTTATCCTTAGCTTCTTCTTTCTTCAAACTCCATAACAATTTGACTTGTTCAAAAGCTTGTTCCCCTCCAAAATTCAATTGTATATCAGTTTTCAATGGAATTCAAACTTCAATTGATAGTATATGTCTTTCAACATGGAAACTCTATTATTTCATGCAAAGGTGGTAGAAAGATCATGGTAAAAGGTGATGGAATATGAAAAACATGCTTGCACACTTCACAACATCATCAAAAAGCTACTTTTTATTGGAGCGTGCACAAAACCAGGAGAATATGCAGACTGTGGACCTTGAAATCACGGGTATATTGAGGGTTTTTACCATTTTTAGTGGAATACAAAATGTGCTAGCATTATAACGTGAGAGCATTATTTCTTCCTAAAACGGTAGCATCTCTACCTCTACAAAACGCGCATGTGTTATATGAAATATGGTTTTCTTAATATATTTATTTTCTCCCTCTTTTTCTATACCCTTTGTCCTAATTTTATATCTCTCCCCTACACCCTTATAGTACAGGAGATAGAGGTGAGTGTGTGTGTGTGTGTGAGAGAGAGAGAGAGAGAGGTAAAGGTAGAGGGTGAGTGGGAGAGAGAGAGAGAGTGGGAGAGAAAGAGAGAGTGGGAGAGAAAGAGGGAGAGAGAGGGAGGGAGGGA
>CM021108.1:209857906-209880513 GCA_007115665.2 Sequoiadendron giganteum | reverse complement strand
CCCCTATAACCTCTTAATCCCTTGACCCTCAACCCTCAACCCTTTAACCTAAATCCCTCAACCCCTATACCCTCTTAATCCCTCAATCCTCAACCCTCAACCCTTAAACCTTAATCCCTCAACCCCTATATCCTCTTAATCCCTCAACCCTCAACCCTCAACTCTTAAACCCTAATCCCTCAACCCCTATACCCTCTTAATCCCTCACCCCTCAACCTTCAACCCTTAAACCCTAATTCCTCAACCCCTATACCCTCTTAATTCCTCAACCATCAACCATCATATCTCAACCCTCAACCCTAATCCCTCAACCCTTATACCCTCTTAATTCCTCAACCCTCAACCCTCAACCCTCAACACTCAACCCTTAAACCCTAATCTCTCAACCCCTATACCCTCTTAATCCCTCAACCCTCAACCCTCAACCCTTAAACCCTAATCCCTCAACCCCTATATCCTCTTAATCCCTCAACCCTCAACCCTCAACCCTTAAGCCTTAAACCCTAATCCCTCAACCCTCAAACCTTAAAACCTAATCCCTCAAACCCTATAGCCTCTTAATCCCTCAACCCTCAACCCTTAAACCCTAATCCCTCAACCCCTATACCCTCTTAATCCCTCAACCCTCAACGCTCAACCCTCAACTCTTCAACCATAATCCCTGTACCGCTATACCTTCTTAATCACTCAACCCTCAACAATCAACCCATTCCCTCAACCCCTATACCCTCTCAATCCCTCAACCTTGAACCCTCAACCCTTAAACCCTAATACCTAAACCCCTATACCTTCTTAATCCCTCAACCCTCAACCCTTAAATCCTAATCCCTCAACCCCTATACCCTCTTAATTCTGAAGGGAAAAGAGGGGTGGATCTAATGACCCAACAATGTAGAATACATTCCCTTCACACTAATACAATAGAGGAGAGAAGCATAAACATGTTCTATTAGCTTCTAAAAACTAATAAGATGAGAAAGAAACAACATAAAATAGAAAACAAAATTAAGCATTCATAGTTGACACCAGATATATGTGGGAAAACCTTTACAGGTAAAAAACCCACCACACCAAGAAAGACAGTTTTTGTATTACAGTAAAAAGGTTACATACAAAAGCTTCGGTCTTCTCTGATCAGCTCACAACAACTTAGACTTATTTTCTCACTGTTGTAATACTTCCTTGTGTTGTATATAATGAATTCTCTAATCACGTAAACTTGCACTCATGTGTACATATCCATCAACCTCACACTAACATTTTCAAGTCTTCATCGCATTTACCCTCTCAACCAATCCCGCGGATTTAGGTTCATGCATCAAACTTCTAGTACGCCATCAATCTTCACTGATTGCATCGAGCCACCCAACAATTACTTCACCACCCAAATTGGGTCCCTGTCATCAACTAAAATTGGCCTGCAATTACTGCTTTTTCCACATTGGCCTTTAGCCAATCAAGTTGCTATCAAACTGCCACATGTCCACCAACTATTCGCTGATCTCATTTGACTCCCAGTCCAACTGGGTCAAACCTGGTCCAATCTCATCTGAGCTCTCCAATTCTCTATTGCTCCACCACCAAGTTGACCCTACCCATCCTCAATAAAGTGGTGAGCTCGGGATGCTTCCCCGTGCTACTGGCGAGCTTGCCTTCACCCGTTGCAGTATGGTAGTATGTGCCTCCAAGCTTTGCCTTGTCTTTCCCATGCTACCACTACTCCATCCGATTCAACTGACGGTAATACAGTGAGCTCATTCAAGCTCACCCTTTGACTCCACTGAGCTCTGCCAAAGATACCCCATGCAACCACCGAGTCCGACCAACCTGTCCGTAGTGTGGTAGTATGACCATTCGAGCTCACTCCTTGTCCACACTGTGCTACTGCTGCTCGGTTGGAGTTGACCCATGGTGTGGCGATAACAACCGAGATAGCCATTAGCGGTCATACCACGCTACCATGGGGGTGGCTAGGGCACCCCGCAATAGGGCGATAACTGCCAGAAGGACTATAGGGGATCTCACCGCGGTCACCAGAGTGAGTGGACCCACCGCCCGCGGTAAGGGGGTAACTACTAGGGCGACCATAGGAGGTCTCACCACAGCCATTGTGGTGAGTCAACTCACTGTGCATGGTAAGGCGGTAACCACCAAGACTGTCACTGCGGAACCGCTAGGGCAATGCTTGACCACCGTAGTAAAGCGATAAAGGGTAGAAGTGAATTTTTTTTGCAAATTCCATAATGACTGAGGCTCAAAACTGGAAGTTGAGACACAATTTTCTCAACAAGCTCCCACTTGGCCAAGACTTCTAGCTTCCTCAAGACTTTGAAAAATCACTAATGGTCATAGGCCCCAAGGAGGCCCATCGATACTGCACATCATCTGAACTTGTCTATGCTCACTGGGTTTGTCAAAGAATCTACAAAATTCTTTAAAGTGTTGACCTTTTCAAGACAGACTCTTTCGTCTTCCACCATGTCCCTCACAAAGTGGAACTGCACATCAATGTGCTTCGTCCTGGCATGGAAGGTTGGGTTCTTTGCCAAACAAATGACACTCTGACTGTCACAGTAAATAGTAATCTGCCCTGCATTAAAACCAATGTCTGAACACAAATGTCTCAGCGAAACAGCCTCCTTACAGGAATCAGTTGCAGCCATGTACTTTACCTTTGTCATGGATAAAGCAACTACAGCCTATCGCTTGCTCATCCAACTGATTTTGTAGACATGCAAAAATAACAATCATGCATCATACAAATTAACATTCATTTCTTCTATTAATCAATTAAAATATTTATTGATTAATTTCCTAAGGTTCATTAAATAAATCAAATTATTTAATCCTTATGTTCTTCTCATTTGATTTAATAAATCAAACTGATTAATCAAATGTCAAATCCCCAAAATCCCCTAAGTTAATTAATCTAAATTAATTAACTTCTAATCATGATTATCATTCTCTAGCTTTTGACTCAACTAGAGTTAAATCCAAACTCTTAACTAACCCACCCACTTGCACCAATAAATCATTTATTTGATTTATTATTTCTTCTAATTACATTCAAAATGGCATCAAAATGGAATATTCTTCCAATTTGAATCTTCCCCCCAAAAGGGACTTGTCCCTTCCAACAAGGTTTTAAATGCTATTTGCACAAGTCAAACATGGCATTTATTGCACCTTTCATCCCCCCTAAACATGTCATTTCATCCAAATTTGAATTTCAAATTGGCACATGGGCCAAGACTTGCACATTCCTCACCCTCTCACAACTTGACAAGTGGCACCTTATCATTGGTTTGTGAATAATCCCACATTCCTCAAAATCTCTCAATCTTTCAATCTATAAAATGCAAAGCATTACATCTACAACACACAACACTTACTCATTGCAAGGTTACTCTCTTCATTTGAGAATCAATCTTTCTCTTCATCATCTACAATCTACACACATTTTGAAAGCATCTACACTATAGGCAACTTGAGTTCAAGCATCTCATTGTCTATCATATCATTAAGCTTATCAAGGATTGGGAAAGGGCTCTTTCACATACTCAAAGAGCACCAATCTACTATGGGATAGGAATGATTCATGTTTTTACATTGTTCTTATTAATTGCATTGTTTAACATGATTCTATATTTCGTAGGGATGTTTAAGTTTGCTGATTTAAACTAACTTTTGTGCTAACAACATGAAATTGTTTAAGTCTATCTTGCAGATTTTCACGTCCACAGATTTCTCCACCATTAAGAATGAACGTGTATCCAATGGTGGATCGCCTGCTATCAATGTCCCCTGCCCAATCAAAATCAACATATCCTTGAATGCTGAGTGTTCTTTGTGATGCAACCAATATGCCATGGTAACACAAAGCATAATCTGAAGTACCATTCAAATACCTGAACATTCTCTTCATAGCATCCCAATGTGATCTTCCTGGATTTTCCATGAACGGCTTAGAACTCCCACTGCTTGGGAAATGTCTGGTCTTATACAGACCATAGCATACATCAAACTGCCAACAACACTTTCATGGGGCACACTAGTCATGTCCTCCATCTCAGTAGTAGACTTTGGACAATCTTCAAAAAATAGCTTCGTTCCCTGCATGACTTGAACATCTAGTTGCTTGCACTCGTTCATACCAAATCTCTCCAGAACGGTGTTCACATACTTACTCTGACTTACCCAAAGCTTTCTGCTTGTTTTGTCCTTGGTTATCTCCATTCTAAGAATGTATCTTGCTGCACCAAGATCCTTCATTTCAAACTTTGCAGACAACTGAGATTTAAGATCAGAAATCATATTCTTGCTATTTCCTATGAATAACATATCATCCACGTACAGTGTAATAAAAAGCACACGATCATTCTCAGATTTATGATAAACACAATGATTAGATTTTGATCTTACAAATCCCATAGACAACACAAATGTGTCAAATTTATGGTAGCACATTCTAGGAGACTCCTTCAAACCATATAGAGATTTATTTAACTTATAAACCAGATTGAAATGTTTAGGCTGGGACATATAAATTTCTTCTTCTAGCTCACCATGGAGAAACACTATCTTCACATCCATTTGTTCAATTTCAAAGTCATACATAGCTACCAATGACAAAAAAAAATCTGATAGATGTCAACTTTGCTACAGGGGAAAAAAATGTCTCCATAATCAATTCCCTCAATCTGGGAAAATCCCTTTGCAACCAGTCATGCCTTATACTTCTCAACACTGCCATCAAGGCCTATCTTCTTTTTGAATATACACTTATAGCCATTATGCTTTTTCCCTTTAGGCAGTGTTACCAAATCCCAAGTTTCATTCTTCTTCAATGAGTCCATCTCTTCATTCATGGCTTCCAACCAAGAATTCGAATTAGTCATGTTGGTTGCTTCTTTTACAATCCTAGGCTCATCGTTGCTAGTAATTAAAGCATAGACACAGTTCGAATCTAACATAGAGAAACCATACCTCTCAGGTTGCCTTTTTTCTCGTCTAGACCTTCTTACAAGCTGAGGTTGTGGTTCTTCATCATCAGAACTTCCAGAGCTGCTTGAACTCTCCCCAGTTCCATGTACACCATGCATCTCTTCCCTTTCTGTAGCTTGGGGAGTCTTAACTGCATCCTTTTTCTTGTCACTTTGATCTGTCTCAAGTTGTTGATCACTTGCTAAAGGTTTCAGCTCATAAAATATCACTCTTCTGCTGTAAAGAACCTTCTTAGTAAAAGGGTTCCAAAGCTTGTATCCCTTCACAAAAACTCTATAGCCGATGAGAATACACTTAACAACCTTGTTATCCAATTTGGATCTCTTTTCATTTGGCACATAAACATATGCCTCACAGCCAAAAAAATGAACATGCCTCAAAGAGGGCTTCTTACCAGACCATGCTTCCAAAGGTGTCTTATCAACAAGAACAAAGCAAGGAGATCAATTTACCAGATAACATATTGTAGCCACGACCTCAGCCCATAACTTCTGCTCCAAACCAGCACTGCTCAACATACTCCTTTCCTTTTCCATTAGCATCTTGTTCAACCTTTTAGCAACTCCATTCTGTTGTGGAGTGTAAGGCGTTGTCTTATTCCTTTTAATTCCATGATCTATAAAATACCTTTCAAAATCTGCAGAACAAAATTCACCGCCATTGTCTGTCCTCAAACATTTAATTTTCCTTCCATTCTGATTCTCTACCAAAGATTTAAATTCTTTAAACCGACTGAACACTTCTGATTTACTTTTAAGGAAGTATACAAATGCCCTTCTTGAACAGTCATCAATAAAAGAAACATAATATCTATAATTTGATAATGAAAGAACATTAACTCAACCAAACACATCTAAATGAACATAATCCAGTATGCCAGAAGATTTATGAGGACTAGAGTAAAATGAAACACAGTGTTGTTTTCCATAGATACAATGTTCACAAAAATCGAACTCAAGGTTACAATCATCAAGCCCTTCTACAAGATTTGTATTCTTCAATATTTTTAAACCTTTCTCACCTATGTGACCTAGTTTATTATTCCACAACACTGTCTTCTCAGCTAGGAGTTTTACCGCCAAAGCATTTGCATACAGAGAAGTGTCTTCATCTTTCTCTACAGGGACTAATTTACATGACTCTACAGAGGCATTGTTACATTGAACATGATGTGCATCCAACTTCTATAGAGTGCCAATATGAACACCCTTGGCCAACACCATTGCACCTCTAGCCAATTTACATCCTTTACTTGAGAAAGAAACTTCTACACCAGCATCATTTAACTTACTGATAGAAAGAAGATTTCGAGCCAGACCTGGTATATGCAGTATGCCACCAATACCTTTGACTCTCCTGTTAGGAAACTGAATTCTGACTCTTCCTCTCCAAACTATCTCCAACGTTGAGTCACTTGAAAAGTACACCTTTCGACCATCATACTTCTCGTATTTAAAGAACCATTCTTTATTGGACATCATGTGAGAGGACACACCTGAGTCAACCAGCCAGACATCATTTGATGCCTGAGTTGTCAAGGCTACTGCAATGAAGGCGTCTGCATCACTTTGAGAAGATTCATTGTCAGAAGCATTATTCTTCTTCTTCTCTTTCCAGTCCTTCCAGATATGACCAGGTTTCCCATAGTTCTAGCATCTCACCTTGAAATTTTTACCATGAGACTTTGATCTCCCTGCAGATTTGGATTTCGACTTCTTGTCCTTATTCTTGCCTTTCTCCTTTGGTCTACCTTGAACAACAAGAGCCTCTTTTTCCATCTCAGAAGACTTCCTTCAAATTTCTTCAGACAGAAGCGAAGCAACCACATCATCCATCTTGAATTCAGTGGATGTGCTTCCAATAGCCATCACCAGATGATCCCAACTGTCAGGTAAAGAACACAAAAGAAGCATGCAACAATCCTCCTCTTCAGTCTTTACACCTATAGATGCCAGCTGAGTAAAACTCATATTAAACGAGTTCAGATGGTCTGCAACAAATGCACCTTCTTCCATTTTCAAGGAGTATAAATTCTTCCTCGGGAATAACTTATTTACCAGAGACTTTCCCTGATAAATATCACCAAGCTTCTTCCATAATGAAGTTGTAGACTACTCCTCATGGAAGTTTAGGAGTACAGAATTGGCTAGACTGAGTCTTATTAGACCTCTTTCTTTTCTATCAGCAAGATCCCAAGCCTCGTGCGTCGTACTTTGTGGCTTAGTTTCAAACACTACTAACCAGAGGTCTCTATCCACCAGCAAGTCTTCCATTTTGAGTTTCCATAACTCAAAGTTGCTACCATTAAAATTTTCAATATCTACTCTACTAGATGTACTTGCCATCTCAAATAGAAATAAGTTTTAACAATGCAAGACTCCCACTAAAACAATATTAGCACAAAAAACTAATATTTCTCTCAAGGATAACACAACAGGCCAGGCTTTGACACCACTTGAAGGGAAAAGAAGGGTTGATCTAATGACCCAATAGTGCGAAATACATTCAATTAACACTAATACAATAGAGGAGAGAAGCATAAACAAGTTCTATTAGCTTCTAAAAACTACTGAGATGAGAAACAAACAGCATAAAATAGAAAACAGAATTAAGCAATCACAGTTGACACCAAATATACGTGGGAAAATCTTTATAGGTAAAAAACCCACCACACCAAGCATGATAGTTTTTGTATTATAGTAAAAAGGTTACATACAAAAGCTTCACTCTTCTCTGATCAGCTCACATTAACTTAGAGTTATTTTATCACTATTACAATACTTCCTTGCAAAGTATATAATGAATTCTCTACTCGCATGGACTTGCACTTATGCATACATATCTGTCAACCTCACACTGACATTTTCAAGTCTTCATCACATTTAACCTCTCAACCAGTCCCATGGTTTCAAGTTCATGCATCAAAATTTTGGTACACCATCGATCTTCACTGATTGCATCGAGCCACCCAACAATTACTTCACCACCCAAATCGGGTTCTTGTCATCAATTGAAATCGGCTTGCAATTACTACTTTTGCCACATTGGCCTTTAGCCAATCAAGCTGCTCTCAAACTGCCATGTGTCATCCAATCTATCCAAGTCTCTACCGCTCCACCATTGAGCTGACCCTACCCATCCGCGGTAAAGCAATGAGCTCTGCCGAGATCACCCATGCTTCCCCGCGCTACCACCGAGCTTTCCTTCACCCATTGTGGTATGTGCCTCTGAGCTTTGCCTTGTCTTACCCGCGCTACTGCTGCTCCATCTGAGTCGACCTATGGTAATGTGGTGAGCTTGTCTGAGCTCACCCTTCGACTCCACCGAGCTCTACCAAAGATACCCCGCACAACCGTTGACTCCAACCGACCCATTTGTGGTGTGGTGGTATGACCATCCGAGCTCGCTCCTTTTTCACACCGTGCTACCGTTGCCCGATTGGAGTTGACCCACGGTGTGGTGGTAATAGCCGAGATAAGAATTAGCAGCCATACCACGCTACCATGGGGGCTGCTAGGCCACCCTGTGGTAGGGCAGTAACTGCCAGATGGACCGCAGGCGGTCTCACTGCGGTCATCATAGTGAGTGCACCCATTGCCTGTGGTAAGGCGATAACTGTTAGAGCGACTGTAGGCGGTCTCACTACAACCACTGTGGTGAGTCAACTCACCGCATGTGGTAAGGTGGTAACCACCAAGACTGTCACCATGGAACCACCAGGGCAATGCTAGACCACCACAGTAAAGGGCATAAGTGAAACATTTTTCACGAAGTCCATAATGACTAAGGCTCAAAACTAGAAGTTGAGACACAATTTTCTCAACAAATTCCTCAACCCTCAACCCTCAACCCTTAAACCCTAATCCCTCAAACCCTATACCCTCTACCATATAACCTCTTAATCCCTCAACCCTAAACCCGAAAATGTTAAACCCTGTACCCTCTACCATCAATCCTCTACCCTCAACCCTCTTGACCCTCAAACCCTTAAATACTCAACCCTAAACCCTCGACCCTCAACCCTCAACCCTTAAACCCTAAACTCTTAAACTCTCTACCCTCTACCCTCTACCCTCTACCCTCAGCCCTCAGCCCTCAACCCAATACTCTCTACCCTCAACCCTTACACCGTTAAATCCAAGAAAACTATCTACGCTAATCCCTAAACCCTCAACCCTTAATCTCTCAACCCCTATAACCTCTACCCTATATATTGGATCCTCAACCCTAATCCCCCAACCCTCAACCCTCAACCCTCAACCCTCAACCCTCAATCTTCAACCCTCAACCCTTAAATCCTAAACCCTTAAACCCTCTACCCTCTACCCTCTACCCCTATATCCTCTACCCCTTACATTGGACCCTGAACCTAATCCTTCAACCATATACCCTCAAACCTATACCCTAAATCCTCTACCCTCAACCAAGTAAACCCTTAATCCTAAACCCTTCTAACCTAGACCCTTAAACCCTAGAAACCATCAACCCTATTGGTCCTCCACCCTGATCCCTCAACCCCTATCACTTTCTCTCTATCTATACACATCACCTCTCCCTCCCTCCCTCCCTCCTACCCTCTCTAATTGTCCCTATCTACCATTTCCCTCTTTCTATGTACCTCTCATTCAATCAATCCCTACCACCCTCTCTCGCTCCCTCTATCCATCTCTCTCTATGTCCCTCCCACTCTATCTAAATCTCTCCCACTCCCTCTCTCTCCCTCTCTCTCATGTCTCTCCCTCCCACCCCCTCTCTCTCAGGTCTCTCCCTCTGGAAAGCTACCTAGGTAACTCTCTCTGTGTCTCTCTCCCCTCTCTCTATCTATCCCTCCCACACTACCTAGATAAGTCCCTCTCACTCCACCCCCCTCTTTCTCTACCTCTAGTAGGTCACTCCCTCCCACACCCTCTCCCTCTCTCAGGTCTCTCCCTCACACTCCCTCTCTCTCCCAATCCATCTCTCTCACACTCCCTCTCACTACCTATCTCTCAAGTCTTTCCCTCTCACCCCCCTCACACTCTAAAGTATCTCCCTTTGGCACCATACCTACATAACTCTCTCTTTCTCTATGTCTCTCTCTCTATCTATTCTCTCTCCCACCATCCTCTCTCTCTCTCCCTCCCTCTATCCCTCCCACCCTACCTAGCTAAATCCCTCTCACTCCAACCCCTTCTGTCCTACTCCCTCTCTCTTAAACTCTCACTTCCACCCCCTCTCCATCTCTCTAGACTCTCTCTCTCTCTAAATTATCCCTCCCTCTAAAGACATACGTAAATGCATAAATAAAAGAATAATACATATGTACATATAATCCTACATCCATACAAACATGTGTAGATACAATCATACATACATATAGGCATACATATAATATATATGCATTGATACATACATGCATATGTACATACATACAAGAATGCATACATGCATACAAACATGACATACAAGCATACATATACATACAAACATACAAATATATCATAATACATTCAATATATTGGAATTTAACATAAAGGAGGACATAACACGAGCGTGTTATAACGTGCTCGTGTTATGTCTTAGTTGACATGTTTCCCGCAGAAGCAAAAACCATGTCAAAATCGAGATATAATGTGAGCGCATTATAGCGTGCTCGCGTTATATCTTGCTTTGGGAATTCCTGACCCTTAGGCTTGGTATTTGCCTTGGAATACCAACCCAAAGGCTTGGAGGGCATTCCCAACGACCGGAGATGTGTTTTTAAAAAATCTACCATATTTCACATAATCGAGTTCGTGCTCACCGTCAGGATTGTACATGGTTCAATATCGAAAAAATAGAACACATGGGTAATGTTGGGTTCTCTCTTAGCTCTCACATGATGTAATTTTTTTCACTTTTTGAAAATGTTAAGCCTTTCATCCATAATTTGTTTTATTTGTATGTCCTTTTTTTGCCAAAAAGCAGTGTTTGGTATTTTTTTTGTTATAAATTAACCGTTCATCAGATTTTCAAATAAATTACATTTTTAGAAACTAGACTCCATTCTACAAATTTAAATTTTTTTATAAAAAAATTTCAATTAGTTTCCAAAATTTGTAGGGGTAGCATGGCCAAAATTTTATTTTTTAGGAAATGTCCACTTCGTAAATTAGTAAAAAATAAAATATTCATTAAAAAATTATCAGAAAAATTGTGCATCAACTACATAATGTTAGCTAACTTCGGACTATTACAATTTTTAAAATACTGAAAAAAAGTTCACCATACGAGGGTCGTACAAGATTTGCTATTTTATGTTTTTTCTGAAAAAAATAACACCAATTTGTGTACGTCCCTCTTTTGAACCCCTTAATCTCAACCATTTTAAAAATAAATTAGTAGTTTATAAATTAGACTTGGAGCACTTCGATCCTTGTTTTTGTTCCATCTCAAAATTTTGAGTGTAACTATCCTCAATTTCACGTCCAAGGTCAGTATTTCCTAATTTCAAAAAAATTCTATCCACTTAAGTCTGCTTTTTGGGAACCATCTTGGTGCACTTACCCATTAATATAATGATAGGAGTGATTGATATCGAGCCTCATAAATAGCAAACCAAAATTCCCATTGATATTACTTTCTCTTCAAAAGAAATAATCAAACATGCACCTGATGGTCCTCTTTACATAGCTGATAGAATCAATAACATGCCCACTCTTGGGATTTTAATTGATCCTATATGTGGAGAGAATGTGATCATAGAAGAACTATATATGTGCATGAACTTACTCAAGATAGATATGATAAACCAAAAGTATCGATTAAAATGAATGACAGTTTTCCTTGTGCTACGATGGGTTCGATCACACTCCCTTTGCAAGTAGGACCGAAGAAATCAAATGTATCATTATATATCATCTCTAATTCATATCAATTTCATGTGAGTTAGGCTACAAATGTATTCGATCCATGAATGTGGTCCCATAAATTTTCCATAAGTGCTTAAAGTTTCCAATTGACAATGAAATATTCACTGTGAACCATAGTGGCTTTAGACCTCCATTTTCCCATGAAAATTTTTCCTTAGATTATTTCTGGCCCAAACCCACGGAACCTATAAGACCCCATGAGGAATTCCTTTTCCTATCCTACCAAAATATCCCTTGAGAATTTTCCTCCATGCATGCTTGAACTTCAACCACTTGAAGAAAACAATATTCAGCCTAAAGCCCTTCCAAAAAACCAAGAACCATCCATCAAAAATCCTTTACCCATTTCCTACAAAAGACCAAGAGAAAACTAAACAAGTCCTAATCCACCTGCTAAGAAAATTTATAAATCCAAAGAGATAGTGGTTGAACAACCTTTCATGTTTTATTCCATTCTTCCCTCACAAGAAGAAAAGGAACCTATGGTTGACCAACCCGCTCCTACACAAATACAACTTGAAAACTGTAATTAAAGGAACCAAAATGCTAGAGATCATAGGCATAGACGCCATGTTATTTCTTGCAAGATGAATGAAGAGACTGACATTGAAGATCAAAATTCGAATTTGACAGAAGCAATAAATGATGAACCTCCTTTATTACCAACACAAATTGATCCTATGTCTACAAAACAACAAGGACCAACACCTTCTATGGATATTAACATTTTTCTTCCTATTGTGGTTAACTTGGATGACTACAAAGAAACAACTAAAATTGGAGAACAAGTGTATAACAAGTTGAATTTCTTATTTTACTCTTCTATGAGCTTAAACGATAACAACCATGATCCTCCTAAACTGAGTGATGCACCATGTGTTGAACCTAGTGAGGCTCCTAGTACAACACTTGATGTTTCCCCTCTCGCTAGTGATCTGCATTCCACATATAATGAACAAGACTAGCATGCCAATGACCTACTGGATGCTTGAATCACATGTTCTTTAGTAGATTTTTTGCTTTCCTTTTTTCTTTTGTTTTTTGTGATTGCATGTGTGTAATGTGACCCCCCATGACATTTTGTTTGATGTTCTCTCTCTCCTTATGCATTGATCTATTTTTACCTTCATTCTTCTATATGTAGTAAGCTTTAGCCTTGTCATTGATCTTTTTTTTTTCATTTTAATTTGTCTTGTGTTTACCTTTTGGGAATGAGGCAAGGTGTTGAGACACCCTATGTCTCTTCCATGTTGACCCAAAATATTTTTCATTATATTTTCTTTTCATTTCATGTTTGTCTTGTGTTTTCCTTGTGGGGATGATGTAAGGTGTCGAGACACCCTATGTCTCTTCCATATTGACCTGATAGGTTTTTCATTTTGTTTTCATTGTCTTTGTGTCATTCTATAAGTTCTATGTATATTTGGGGAATGATGACAGTTCTGAGCTCTCTAATACCATTTCAGAAAAGATAGATACAACCCCGAATCCATAAATCCCTTATGTGTTTTTGGGGGGAAACCCTCTTTTTCATTATCCTTTCCATGTTTGTCTACTTTAAAGTAATTTCTCACAACATGGTGTTTAGCAATTTCTTTAAAGTGGGGGAATACATTGGCATTATTTCAACGTAATTTCATTTTATTTTATTTTCGCATTCATTGATGTGATTTTCTTACTTCATGTGATGTTTTTTCCTCTTTTTGGTGACATTGGGAGTAATTTACTTCAAGAGCTTGATATCTCTTAGAATATTGCATTCCTCTTAGTGGTAATGTGACACACTACACTCCCTCAGTTGTGAATCTTTTTTCCTTTAACTGGTCCTCTCTTGCATAAATTATTAACAATGTGCCCTAAGATTAAGACCTCACATGAACTAAGAAAAATCCCTTCGAACATCCCTCTTTCTTATTGTGTTGCATCTTTGTACCTTATAAAAGTCATGGAGGTATGACTTTGATATGGTTTCTTAGGGCTCATCTAGTGAACAACTAGCTTCACTAACCCTTGTGAGCATGCAATTTATTTTTGTACCCTATTAAAGTCATGGAGGTATGGATTTGATATGGTCCCCTAGGGCTCACCTATTGAACAACTAGCTTCAATATCCCTTGTGAGAATGCATTTTCTTTTCGCCCTTATCATAGTCATGGGGGTATGACTTTGATATGGACCTCTTGGGGCTCACCTTTTTAAATGTATTGTAGGAAAATGCATATCCTTTAATTTTCAAACTTGTTTGGGTATGCCTTGCTTTATTTATCTCTATTTATGTCTTAATTGGTCCTATTTTTCATCCACAAGCCTAATAAACTATATCTTTTCCTGGAAAATTCTGACAAACATCAATAGATAAATGATAATTTGATAATTCTGGCTGAGTGTCCCTGATTTTTGGGTCAAGACTAAGACACTACCTAGGGTGTCTTTATCCCCTAAAGGTCTTAGGAACCCCTTTTCATTGGAACCTTAAATGGTCCCCTTTTTGCAGTTTTTCCCTCGAGTTTTTTGAAGATTTAATTAATGAATTCATATGTTGGTTTGTTGTGGTGTAATTTTAGGTTATTAAGCATGAATAGGTATAATACAAGGTTCATTCATTCATTTCAATCCAAGTCTTTTGTGAGAGAATTCTTAATAGAATATTTGAGTTCAAAAGAGCATTCAAGAGCAATTCAAAAATAATATGGAGCCATCATCAAGATTCAAGCATCATATCAAAGATATTCTTGCATCATGTGTGTTTTTGAGCTATCATTTGTGATGTAGGGTTTTGATTCAAGTAAACAATTCAGGTCCATATCTATCAAGCACTCATTGGATTCAAGATCTATATCCAAGTTAGCCATTTCACACAAGTTTGTAGACTTCATAGCAAGGGTTTGGTGAGTTGTAACATTGCATGTTGTTCATTCATAATTTCCCTCTATTTCATTTCATTTCAAGGTTTAATTACCACGAAGGGGTTTGACCAAAGAAAACTCCCTTTTATGATTAATCAAAAAAAATTTCTCCTCTTATTTGTTTATGTTTATAGATTTAGGGTGAAGACTTGAAGATTATTTGAAGTGAAAATTTGCAAATTTGCATCACAAAGTTTTCATCTTCACGAAAAATCACTTACAAGCCAGATTCAAAAGATTCAAGACCTCAAATCTGACAAGAAGGAAGTGTAGACATTGGACCTTAGGACCACATTCGAAGATTTTAGAAATTAAAAATAGGACTAAGTCACCACCTAAATAGTCTTAGTCCTCCTAAGGTTATTTTGTAGAGATTCTTTTAGATCTGATTCTAGCATCCAAAGATTCTGCATTTTCCCTAAAAAACACCAGCAGGACTAAGTCAATAGTAAGGGCATCTTAGTCCTCCATAACACTTTTTGATAGCTTCTTTGCATTTCCAGAACCCTCGTTACATTACTAGAACTTCTAGGTACACATACCCTAACTTTCTATTGCATGATTTTATCATTTTCATCATTAATTTAGCTTGCATTACTAGGTTTGTGAGTTGAATGCTTATTTTTCTTTTCCAAGATTTTTCTTGGTGGTGAACCCCTCAAAACTTAAAATAAACCTTCCTAGGTATTCCTCGTTGAGAATTGAATCACCTTTGAGGTTGATAGTTAATCCAATTAGGATTATTGGGACCTTATTGAATGACCTAAGGAGAATAAGTGAGCACTCACACCTATTTTCTTTACAGTTCACCTATATGTAGCTATATCAACCTAAATACACTCTTCAAGTTTCACTACTAATAATACTCTTTTCTTATTTCACCCCCCTTTGTCTACTCATGGGCCCCTTTATTTCCCTTATATATAATTTATTCATTTGTGTCACTTTTTTTATTTCACTTTCCCTTTGTCCACTCATGTCACTTTGTTTCCTCCATTTCTCCTTTATTTACTCTTGTCACTTTTTTTCTTTCACTCCCCATTTGTCTACTCATGTTCATTTTATTTCTACACCACCTAACTCTTCTCACCAATTGGCCATAATTATGATTGAGTTAACAAATATGAATACCCATATAAATGATTCAAAAAATTATCTTAAAAAATATCAAAAAAGTGATTGGTTTGTAATGTATAATAGTAAACCCTTGACCCACCAACATTCTTTTAAATAAACATTTGTATGTTATATTTATAATAAATTACTAACTATAAAATTATTTCTACAAATCTTGAGAGATTATAAACATAATTGGTTTCACCCTTTACCTCATGCTTCTTTTATCCATTTCTTGTAAAACTTGACTAATGTTTTCATTAATCAACATAATATTGAGCATCAAGTGACAATTATAAAACTAAGACAATATATGGATTCCCAAGTATGAAAAATTAATGATTATGTGCTTCAATTTGAAACTATGTTCACTAATTTGAATTATCAACCTTTGTACATTGATCTCCAAAGTGTATCTATTGATAGCCCCCTTTCAATTTAATAAAAGAAAAAGTGATTTTTAATCCTTATAATTTACTTTATAAGTTAAGTGTGTGACTTTATGCCATTTTATGAGTTTGAATTTTAAAAAAATGGTCATAAAATTTGGTGAAGTTTCCCAAGGAAACCAATTTTAACACTAACATAGATGGATTACCAATTGTAATTTGTAAGTTCTATTAAAGTGAAATTTCATTAATCTGTAACATGTAATTGATCATAACTTAACCATTCTAAACTGATTATACATTCCAATGTTAAGTTTCAATGTACAAAGACATGCACAAAAGGAATAAATTAGATTAAATATCAACTTTGATATATAAAATTGTAAAATAATTATGTATGTGCATATACAAATTTGGCATATATGACATCTCAAAAAAAGTTCTACAAAATGTGGCACATTCCATCTCAAGATCTATATACAATATACATGATGAATAGCTATGTATCAATCCCTAAATGTATCAATCTCTAGCAAATCCCAATCTTGTGCTAGATCATCTTAATCAAGCCTCTTCAAAGTACTTCCTGGTTGTGAAGTTGCCATCACAATAACAATTAAAACCACAAATTAGATTAATTATGTCAATGGTTGAAAAATTAGACTACTAAATAAAAATGTATACTATAATTTAGAATTGCCAAATTAACATAAAAATCACTATATTGAACTATAATTCATCTAAAATGGAATTCCTCATTACCTAAAGTATTTCTCTTTTCTCTACAAGATGTTCTGCAAATTATTTTCCCTTGGGATGATCAAGAGTCCTAATGTATTCAAAATTTTGAGGATTTGTCACATTGCTAAATCCAAAAAAGGACTATAGTAGGTAAAATAAAACTGATACAAATTAATATATATCTGTTAAAAAATAAAATAAACTAAACATATATCTAATCCTATCTAAATGTATATCTACATTATAAAATAAACACATACCTCCTATGATTCTTGTTCTCTTCTTGTAGAAGGGCTCATCATGGATGAACCAACTATGATAATTTCTTATATAAAAATTGAAAAGAATGTAAGAGTACATAAATGCACATGCACATATAGTCATAATATCAAGAGTATAGAAAAACATATTCCTATTGTGATTCTTATAAGAATGTTTTAGAAGTAGTCACAATGGATGTAAAACCAGTAAAAAGACAAGAATAAATAAGAATATCAATCTATGTACATGTGTATTCATAATAGATTTGAAAAATTAACATCCAAATCATAATTTAAATGATATGCATGCATATAAAATAAAAAATTTATAAACATGTATGTGGAAGAAATTATACCATATAGTTACTCTCTAGGCCAAATTAAGTGGTCATAAGGGTACCCTCTTGGACCTATGTTATTTGATCCCCCATCATCAACTTTTAAATTTGGAGCATAAATATACATTTGTACTAATGTCTCTTATAAAATATTACTTTAAGATAAAATTCACTATGACATTACTTTATTTCTTACCATTGTATGTTGTTGATAAGATCCAACATCCTCCTCATCTATGACACCCGATGACTCTTCGGGATATGCTGTAGCCTCTATTGTCTCATATCCTACATCTAACATATCATAGACCTCATAAGAAGATGTGTCCATCAAAGCCTCAATAGGTTGTGCAAGAGGACCTAAACATATGTGGTTGCACATACTACACTAATGGGGCACAAAAATATGTGGAGAAGAGGAGGGTATACTAATAGTATTTGATTTAGTAGGTGTATGACTATAATGAAATTGCATGAACTATGATCTCTATGTGATCAAACGGCCATTCAAAGTGTGTACGACCAAGATACTTTGATGTGATACATTTGTAACAATCTATGGGTATTCTATTGGAGGTGGGCGAGCAATAGGAGGAGGGGGATTAATTGGGGTTACTCAATTTTCCCTAGGTCTATCCCAAGGAATTCCTCTACCCACACCTTGGAAATTCCTCATATCAAAATAGTTCACATGCTTACCCATGAGAAATTGAGCATATAGTTTTCAAAGAAAATATTAGGGGACATCAATATTATTTTTGGGTGGTTTATCAGAAACCATCCACCAATGATTCCAAAATTTATCTTGGATACACTAATGTTTTCAACATTTAATCAAATATTGGGCTTACGCACATCAATGAGTTGTCTAGTTATAGGATTGATAAAAAGGTGTTCCAATTGGGCTTTGGAAATGTATAGTTTCCTCACCTAATCATATGATAAGCCATCGACATATTTTTCTCTTGGCCACTCACCACTCTAGAAATGAAATATGTTTGGTGGTGAGGGTTTTAACATTAGAAATTGTTGATTCTAAATTGGTTTTCATTGCAGACAAGTGAAGGTGCCAATGGTATAACTAGAAAATAATCCTCAATTCAATTAAATTGTCATTGATTAATAGAGGAGGATTAGGTGGTGGAGGAGGATTTGGCTAGGAAAGGTTTCCTTCTGGAAGAGGATTTAAATTCTCAACCATTGCAACATCTGTTTGATGTTAAAAATTTAAAAAATTAACAATTTTTAATTACAAACAAAATATATATAAAAAAACCTTATTTGCACTAAAATTATTAACACATAATATTCAAACAATTCTTTTTTTGAAGAAAAATAATTAAAAAACAGATACCTTGCAAGAAAATTGGTTTAGATTGTTATTCTCAAACATGAGTATCGGTTATATTGGATATTCATTTTCTTGTGTTCACCCTCTTCATAGAGTCATGGGTGAAAATAATAAAATAATAATTTTTTAGTTTTTTTTTATTTATACTCCTATAAACAAATATCTATTTGGAATGGATATCCCTTTGGTTTCCTATTCATTTTTAAGAAAGTTGGTTTATAAGATAAATTTGATTCTATTATATATTACATATAACACATATGATATATTATATATATTATATATTATAAATTAATAATAATATAATATATTATAAATTAATAATAATATAATATATTATATATTAATTATATCATATAATATATTATATATTAATTAAGTTTGCAATAGACTCACCTTCTTTCATCTCAATAACTTCAAACTCTCTTCGAAGTAGCTAGAGCTTCACACTTCTGACTTTATTAGTCCCTTGGTATCCGGTTTGAAGGACCAGCTGAGAGCAAATGGAGATGGGATAGAGGAGCTAAAGATTGTTGAAAAACTTCTTCGATGTCTACCCATGAGGTATGATCCTCTTGTCATTGCTATTGAAGCATCGACAAACCTTTCTACTTTGACAAAAAGTTTACATGGTGTCAGAGCCATAGGCCCCATTTCCTTGTGAGTTTGGGCATTTGTATTTTTTGGGTGTTGAGTTTTTTGTTGTAGGAGACATGGCTGGAGATGAAGCAAGGAGTTGGTAGTAGCCACCGTCCTTTAATGGAAAGAACTATGAAATTTGGGCCAAGAAGATGAAGACCATCATGGTGGCCAATGATTTGTGGAATTTTCTCATAAATGGGTTCGTGGATATCACTGATCCAGCTACATTTGTAGCTCTCATAAACAACCAAAAGACCCAGTTGAAGGAGTAGAGGAAGAAGGATGCAAAAGCTTTGAGTTTGATTGAAGTAGCCTTGATAGAGGCCATTTTTCCCAGAATAGTAGTAGCTGAGTATGCAAAAGAAGCTTGGGAAAGAATTTGAGAGAAGAAGATTGCAGCAGCAGACTATGAGAAGAACATTCTCTCTGAGCTCCCAGTAGCTTCTGAATAGCAGCAGTTGTTTTTTATTTCTAAGAGCAGTGATTGCTCCAGGTAGAGCTCTGCATAGCTCTTGACAGAGAGTTGTTGATAGCTCCTGATCATTACCAATCTGGTTGAGCAGCTTTTGATTGCTCCAAGAAAGTTGTAATAGTTTCTTATTTTTAGTTTGTTTTATGTTTTGTTTATTTCTAGTTGATTAAATGAAGAGAAAAAGTTGCATGTCTCCTTTTTGTTTCCACATTTGAGATTTGGGTATTTCCAGCTTAACTAGAAAATAGAGCAGCAGCTCTGTGTTTTGCTTTTGTTTTTCAAATCTTGACATGGTGTATAATATATTATATATTAATTATATAATATAATGATATAATATATCATATATTATATTAATATAATTATAATATATAATATATTTATTTTTTATATGATTTCATTATATACAGATATCCATTTTTCCCTAGTTCTTACTATAACAACATGTACTTTTTACCTAAACCTAGTAAAAAGTCAAAGTGGAATTTCACATTTTTGGGCAAATGAAAAATGCTTTTTTTTTTATCATATCACCACTTTTTGGACCCCCATGATCCTACAGTCACCCAATAGTTTGATTGTCCACATGTTGAAGAGATAGGATCATTGTGAGTCCAGGGGGAGTTCATAAGCCCTAAGGATCCAAGATCCCATGACAAACTAACATAAGCACACAAGAACACACATTTATGGAATGCAACATTACAACATACATAAACATACAAAATATCAACACAACATTCAAAGGAAGGGTATGAATATCATGCAATACCAAGATATGCTATGCTAGGATCCATACCTAAAGGTGTTCATGAAACAAGCTAACAAATTATGATATTTGGGTATGTGCAGGATCATCATGGAAAAAACAGGCCCTTGAGTGGCAATGAAAATTCAAAAAAATTAGAGTTAGGCAATTTGACGTAAAAATTTGAATAAGTTATCTATATTATTTCAAAAATATGTAAGAATAGAATTTGTAGAATATTGAATGTAGTTTCTAAACTACTAGATATATATATATATATATATATATATATATATATATATTTTAAAATCTATTTGGTGAAATTTTGAAATTTCAATGGAGTAGTACTTAAATTTCAGGGAACAAATAAGAAGTAGGTGTCTGTCTGACCACCCTAGCCACAATAAAATGATAATATTTTTTAATAAGATTTTAGATATAAGTAGAGACTCATATCCCGATGCAATGCATATTTTTTCGTATTTTTTTCCAAGTAAATAATTAATTATGATTTTTTTATTACAACTTTTAAAAAATATAAAAAACTCGTATGTCTAACCACCTTAACTTGTTCAAAACTTCATGAATTTTTATAAAAAAAAAATCCTATAGTATGCGAAGCATAGAATGTGACACATGTTTTGGATTCAAAAAATGTGATATGGTTTGAAAGATATAGATGTTTTTCAATCAACCTATCAATCAAGAATTTAGTCATAATTCAAATAGAAAATGAATAATAATTATTTATTAAATTCAAAGTAAAGCTTAATTTATATTGGTGGAAATTTGAGAATCTCCTTTAAAAACCCTTTTTCGTTTAATCAAGTTATGGTAAAAAAAAGTCGTCAGCCACATGGGCGAAGTCTAGAAAAGCAAGGTAAGTTGTTAAACACATTTTTTGTGTTGATTTATTAGGATTGGAATGTCCTAGCCAAATTCTGAAGCAAACTCGAGGCTAATCCCTAGGTAGTAGGTTTTGTGTTAGACATATCAGATATCCGATTCAAAATCAGATATCTAATCCAAATCAAATATCCAAATTTTTTTATATATAATTTAAAAAAATCTAATATATTTTTTAATATATGATTTAAAAAATTGAATTATCCAAATCAAATATCCGATTTGAATTGGATATCCGATTTTTTATATATATAATTTTAAAAAATCTAATATAGTTCTTAATATATGATTTAAAAAATTGCAATAAATATTTTATAGTTTATTTTAATATATCTAGTTGAGAATATACAATATAGTTTATAATTCAATATATAATATATAATTTATGATAATCTCTTACATAGTTATGTGTAATATATAATATATTATATTATTATGTATAATATTTAAATATTATTTATATATATATAAAGTTAATATATTAAATATTATATAACTAATTAATATCACTAATATATAAAATATTTAAATATTATCTCTTTCCCTCTCTCTCTCTCTCCCTCCCTCTCTCCCTCCCTCTCCCTTTTCCTCTCTCTTTCCTACACTCTATCTCCCTCTCTCCCTCTCTCCCTCTCTCTCCCCTTCTTCCCCTCTTCCCCTCTCCCTTCCCCCTCCTAATTCTCTCTCTCTCTCTCTCACCCCTTGCCCTCTTCTCCTCTCCTCCCCCCTCCTAATTATCTCTCTCTCTCTACCCTCTCCCTTCCCCCTCCTAATTCTCTCTCTCTTTCTCTCTCCCCTTCCCCTCTTCTCCTCTCCTTCCCCCTCTTAATTCTCTCTTCTCCTC
>CM021108.1:209830903-209856301 GCA_007115665.2 Sequoiadendron giganteum | reverse complement strand
TCTCTCTCCCTCTCTCCTCCCCTCTTCCCCTCACCCTTCCCCCTCCTAATTATCTCTCTCTCTCTCTCTCTCTCTGTGTCTATCTCTTTCTCTATTTATCTCTCTCTCTCCCCTTCTCTCCTCTTCTCTCCCTTCTTCCTCTCTTCCCCTATCTGATTTGAATGAATTTAAAATGACCCTTTTTGGATTTATATTAGCTGACCCAAATCAAATATCTGATTTGTTTTACTTTAAGTTAGTATATAAAATATTATATAAATAATTAATATTACTAATATATAAAATATTTAAATATTATCTCTTTCCCTCTCTCTCTCCCTCTCTCTCTCCCTCTCTCTTCCTCTTGGGTCTTTCCCTCCTCACTCTCCCTCTCCCTTTCCCTCTCTCTCCCCCCTCTCTCACTCTCTTCCTCTTAGGTCTTTCCCTCTCTCACTCTTTCCCTCTCTCCCTCTCTCCCACTCTCCCCTCTCTCTCCCACTCTCTCTCCCTCTCTCCCTCTCAGTTCTTTCCCTCTCTCTCTCTCTCTCTCTCTCTCTCTCTCTCTCTCTCTCTCTCTCTCTCTCTCTCTCTCTCTCTCTCTCTCTCTCTCTCTCTCTCTTCCTCTTAAGTCTTTCCCTCTCTCATTCTCTCCCTCTCCCTTTCCCTCTCCTCTCCTCTCTCTCTCTCTCTCCCCTTCTCCCCCTTCCCCCTCCTAATTCTCTCTCACTCTCTCTCCTCTTCTTCCCATCCTCCCCTCTCCCTTCCCTCTCTTAATTCTCTTTCTCTCTCTCTCTCCTTCCCCTCTTCCCCTCTCATTCCCCCTCCTAATTCTCTCTCTCCCTCTTTTCCTCTCTCTCTATCTCTCCCTCTCTCCCTCTGTCTCCTCTTCTTCCCCTCTCCCTTCCCCTGCTAATTCTCTCTCTCCTTCTTCCCCTCTTCCCCTCTCTCTCCCCCCCGCTCTCTCTCTCCCTCTGTCTCCTCTTCTTCCCCTCTCCCTTCCCCTACTAATTCTCTCTCTCCTTCTTCCCCTCTTCCCCTATCTCTCCCCCCCGCTCTCTCTCTCCCCTTCTTCCCCTCATCCCCTCTCCCTTTCCCTCTATATTTCCCTCTCTCTATATCTCTCTCTCTATCTCTCCCTCTCTTCATCTCTCTCCCCTTCTTCCCCTCTTCCCCTGTCTCGTCCCCCTCCTAATTCTCTCTCTCTCTTCCTCCCTCCCCCTCTGTCTTTCTCTCTCCCTCTCTCTCTCTATCCCCTTTTCCCCCTCCCCTTCCCCCTCCTAATATTCTCTCTCTCACCTTCTTCCCCTCTTTGTTCCCCCTCTTAATTCTCTCTCTCCCCCTTTCCCTCTCTCTTTCCTTCTCTATCTCTCTCCCTCCCTCTCTCTCCCCTTCTTCCCATCTTCCCCTCTCCTTTGCCCTTCATAATTATATCCCTCTCTCTCTCTCCCCTTATTCTCCTCTTCCCCTCTCCGTTCCTCCTCCTAATTCTCTCTCTCTCTCCCTTTCCCTCTAACTTTCCCTCTCTCTCTCTCTATCTCTCCCTCTCTCTACCTCTCTCCCCTTCTTCCCCTCTTCCCCTCTCCCACCCCCCTCATAATTCTCTCCCTCTCTCTCTCTCTCCCTCTTTCAGTCTCTCTTTTCCACCCTCCACGTCCTAATTACTCTTGGGTCTATGTGTGAAAAAATTGGATATCCAATTTGAATGAATTTAAAATGACCTTTTTTGGTTTTATATTATCCATCCCAAATTGGATATCCAATTTTTTTTTACTTTGGCTTGGGCATTGCTATGGAGCAATGTACTGACACCCAACCCAAAAAAAGTCAATTCGGGATTTTCATGTTTTTTGGCGAGTGCAAAATGCTACTTTCTTCATATTGCCACTTTTTGGCCCATCATGATCTTGCACATGCCCATTTTCTAGGTTAATCACAAACCAAAGACAATACAAGCTAGTGAAGTTTGATATTCACTAGGTGAGTCCCCAAGACAAAGTAGAAAAATGAAAACAAAAAAAGAACTAGTGAAGTCCTATATGAACACTAGGTGTTAGCCCATGTCAACTATACCAAGAATTATACTCCATGATAATTTTGATAAGGTGCTACACAAATTATCAAAATTCTATGGAAATGCATCACTTAGTCTAGCACATGTGAACAATGTGAAGCAAAAATTCCAATGTCAACCCATCACTATGTCTATTTCATATGAGCAAAGTGAAGCACAAATGCCAATGTATGTCCCCAACTTAAAGTAATTGTTAAATACCATGTTGTGATCAATTTGTTTAAGGTAGAAAATGTTGGAAGAACAAGGATTCTATCATTGATGCATTTGTTGGCAACATGATCATGAGGGATAAGTGCATTGTAGTTCAATGTTGTTATTGATCTCAACATTCTATTTCAGTATGAAGACCATTGTGAAGATTAGTTTTTATAGCTTGAGCATTCTTGAGGATGATTATCAAAATAAATTTTTCTAGAAGGTTTGATCTTGTGTAGGCAATTGATATGGAAATTAACTTTGTCAAAACAAGTAATTTTGATGTATAGGACATCCGGTATTTGGGTCTACATTGGTTTGGTATATAAGATCTTTCTTTGTGCTTAACATATTTTTTCTCGATAATAGAGGAACCTATATCTAGAATTTCATTTTTTTTTGCTCCTGGTGCTAAAGTTATGAGTGATAGAAGCTCGGTATTGTAGTCATAGGTGTTTTCTAGTTTATTGTATATGTTTTGGTGAATCTACACTTCTCCATGGACTGGAATCTAGATTTGTCATTTTGTGGAGATGTTGACGGTTTTTAGTAGTGTTTATATTCTAAATAGCATAGAGTTTGGAGGTTTGTGTGTTTGAATATGGTTATACAATAGATAAATCTTAATATTAGCTCATTACCATTGTTGACCAAATAAGTTTTATGTATTAAAAAGTTTGAATAAGTAAATTGATCCATTATGTAGTAGATATTTTGGGTTCATGCTAACCTATTTCAAACTGTTATGGGTTTTTTAATCTTGGCATGAGGTGTGCATGAATGGATATTGAGTTGACAAGGCATATGTTATAAAATACATCTAATTAGGCTGACCTAATTGATGTTGTAGGTGTTTATTGATAAAGAAGCTACATATTTAAGATCTTTTTTCGATGTTTTGAGAGGTATGTATGTATGATGGATATCAATTGATGTGAATTGTGTGAGTATAAGGAAAATACAAAGCAAAGAAAAGTGTTAATTCATATTAGTATTAAGTGTGTGAAGTTAATATGCTGAGCTTCAATGGAAATATATTCTAGCATGTTGTAGAAGCATAATATATAGTAGTTCAAAGTCTTTTTTGTGTGCTATAATATCTTCTATCTTTTCTTTCTTCATTGGGCAGTAAGTCCACTTGAAGTGAGCACTTCTATAATATACTATAACCGATTATAATATGTTTTGAGCTAATCATCACCATGGTTTTTTCCATTTTGGGTATTCCACATAATTTTTTTGTGTTCATTTGTTATTAGATATTATTGGTTATTTTCATGCTTTCATTCATTATTGCAGATTGAATATGCTATGAGGATTGAATGTTTAAATTCTTTAGTGGTTTAAAGGAATAATTATTCACCCCCTCTTAGTATTTCAAGTTTTCAACAATTTGCATCAAATATTGGTTCCATGGAAGAAGATTAACCACTTGTGGAAGATCTTGGAGGTTGAGAACATAGTTGTTAGAAGACTACCTACTCCTGTAAAAGAGATTCTTGTTATTGGTTTTATAGAAGAAGATTTCATATTTAACATGAATGGAGAACTTAAAGTTTCTCTTGAGGATCTTGAAAGAACTAAGGTGAAAAAAAAGATCTAAGAGAAAATTTAAAAGAAGCAGATGAATGCATAAAAAATTTGAGAGAAAAAATCAAGAAATTCAAAGAAAGATATAAGGAGGTCAGTGAGCAATAGAAGTAATAAAATGAAACAATCATCATTTTGAAGGTGAAAGTTGAAGAAAGAAAAAGAGTTGAAGAATTTTTGAATGCAAAGGTGAAAATAAAATTAGTGGAATGCACAAATCTTGAAGAAGAAGTTGTGAATATGAGATTAGATCTTGAAAAAAAAAAGAGCCACGAAGGAAAATTCAAGAAGAGTTCATCTATGCTTGATGAAATGATTACAAATAAGAATATTCTAAAATTAAAGAAGTTTTAGGGTTTGAAAAAGGTGAAAGCTCAAAAAAAAATTGAACAACAAAGAATAACAATGAATAAAAGAATATTAAAAATGAGAAGCACAATGAAAATAAAATTTGAAATCAAAGGATTGGACCTAAAAGACCACCAGTCAAACAACCAAATGCACAAAGGTACTCATCTTTTAATGGTTTATGTTATTCTTGCAATAAATTTAGACATAAGGCTATGTAATGTAGAATTAGAATGAATCAAAATGTTCCACCTTTTCTTTGTCAATTTTTCGCCTGAAAGATATTTGGTCATAGAGTAAGCGAATACAAAAATCAAATGATGAATGGCTATAACAATGGTAGAATGGTTCAATCTCTTAATGGATACTGTTATCCATGAAATTAATTTGGGAATAAATCTAATCAATTTAGATCTAGAAGGAATGGAAGCAACCTAGGTCAAAATAATGTCATATGTTACAATTGCAATAGGCCTGGAAAAATTTCTAAGTTTTACAAAAGAAGAAGTATAAAGGAGGATAATCCAATAAAGAAGAGTGTTCCAATACAAAATATTGATCTGATAGAGACAATGAAGGATATGAATAATATTTGGAATAATAAGGAAGAGATAGAGGTTAAGGATGAGTTTGTACCAACATCTAGTGTAGATGTTTCCTCCACAAACTAAGTTGAGAGCTTTGACTCAGATGGAGATTTAATAGAAAAATAATTTCCCCTACAAAAGAAATGGTGATGATGCTTCAACATGTGGATATGAGGTATAAATCAATGTGCTTGATCTATTTGAGAAGATCCCGATAGGAAATATCATGATGTGGAAATTTATGAAGCGTTTGAAATTAACTATGCATATAGTTAAGGGTTTGATAGCTTTATCAGTTGGAGAATTGATTAAAAATTAGGTCATGGCAGAAGGTTTACAAGTGATTACACTTAATCAAAATTCATTTAAAATTAGGTCATGGTGGAAGGTTTACAAGTGATTACACTTAATCAAAATTAATTTACAATTGAGGTAATCGAGATCTGGTACGAGCAAAACCCTAATCAAAAAATGAATTAAAAGATATTTACTATCTCTACTTGCCCTAGTTTTTCAAAAATCACTTTGAAAATATTTTAAATGCCTACGCTAAGGGTTATTGAGGTCACAGAATGTCCCATACCAAAGTTCAAGAAGCATCTTGATAAATCTATGGAGATCGACTTGGAAGACACATTTTCAAGGGTCCCGTATATTGTTTTACAAACTAAAAACATAAGATCTACATTCATAATAAATTGGAAGAGTATGAACACTCCAATCTTGGTGATTTGTGGGCAAAGGATCTTACCAGTGATGACTTTCATTAAAACTAGAATATCAAAATTTTGTTACAAAGAAGCTTGAGGTTTGGTAAGAGTTTCCCAACTTTTTCCATGATGATGCTTAGGTAATAACTGCACTAAGTTGTATTCATGACAAATTTATATGAAAAAATATTCCCAACATGATTACCAAGGAGACAAATAGGGTTGTGATGAGTTTGTGCTCAACCAAAAAAGTTCTGGTACTCAAGTCTGTAAAGACTGCAATTGTAATGGGGAGAACAGGTACAATATATGATAAATGGAATTGAAAATAAATGACATAAGAAACCTGAGTGTTAAATATGCATCAATTATGATCAGTTACAAGCTATAATTCTTTAACAGAGAGAGTTCTATATTTACAACTTCCATCAACACAACTTGTGAGATGGTTGAGAAAGGAGCAGATTATGACTTATGTGAACTATTGAGATAACAACTAATGGAAAATTTGAAATGACAAAAGATTTTAGATATCCATTTAAATATGGAACATTGATCATATGTTTGTTGTTTTACTTTTTGAAAGAACTATCCAGAAGAAATAAATTTGTATGGATAAAGTAAAAACTATAAAACATCATATTAGAGACTTCTTGATTGGAATCAGAGATTCCAAGGTACAAGATGAGGCTCTTGTGGGATTCTTTGTATTTTTCTAGAAGAGAATTCAAGAAAGTGAGAGGATTCTTGAGAAAATGGTGGAGAAGTACAAGAATGAAATCACATTCTTTGTGACAAAGGATGAATGCATCATACATGATGTTGAGACTAGAATAGTATGGATCCCAAAAATGTGATATGAAATTACTAAAGAGGACATTGTGAGAATTGCAGAATTTATGCTAAGAAATATAAGGGACACCTCTAAAGAGAGGTATGAAACTTATGAGGAGATTTCCATGCAAGTTCACATGGACCAAAGGAAAAATACCATAAGTAGAATTGTTGAAAAGATGACCATATTTTGTAGAGGAAATAGGCCTCAAAAACGAGCAATTTGAAAAGGAAAAGGCTATGTTAGATGCTCTAGGAGGATCATCTAGTAGAAGAAGGTTCAGTAGGAATTTTTTCTCTCCTCCAATCAGCCCCCTCAAGGACTATGCCTTCCTCAAGAGAAAAGAGAAAATAACCTGTAAATGCTCTAGTGAAGGAGAAGATCTCTTTGATAAAACAAAAAAAATCCTCAAAAGGAAAATGTTGTTCTAGTAGCACAAGAAGAAGGCCCTGTGAGAACGAGAGTGAAGAAAAAGGCCACCAGGGAGGAGTACTTGGGAGTGAACATTTAGAATGAAGAAGAAGAAGGACCACCATTGGTCTGGAAGAGGAAATTTGAAGCTTCACAAGGTGAAGCAACTTCAAAGAAAGTAAGAATGAATATTATGGATACAAATAAAGAGGATGAAGTAGAAAAGGAGAAACGAGCCTTTGTGATCCACATGAGAGAGAAGAAAGATGAATCTAGTAATAAGAAGACATCAGAAGAGAAGAAAAAGAAAAAGAGAAGACTCTGATAAGGAATCATAATCCTATGAATTTGAATGCATTATTTCATGGGATTGTGTAGAATGAAATAATAGAAGAAATTATTGCATTATATGTTGATGTTGATGAGGTGGAAAAGGCCACCATTGTAGAAGCTATTATAAAATACATTGTTTTTTTTAAAGTAGATATGAGAAATATTGAAAAAAAATTTCTCATAGAACTATGGATTGTATTAATTGAGAGTAGAAAAGAATCTATAGAGGAAGAAGCTAAATTTAAAACCTATTCTTTGGAAAATATCAATACACCTCTCTCTAAGAAGAATAAAGCCTCATTGGCTAAATTTTATAGTAGGGAGTTGAGATCTAAGAAAATGGTAACCACCCTCATGGGGAAAGATCAAAATGATCTTTAGAGGCTTCATAAAGAGTCTATAGAGAAAGTTGAAGACTTTTCTCAAAGGTTGGGATTGAATTTGGAAAGCATAGAAGAAATGCATACTAAGATTCTTGATCCGGATGTGAATGTTGAAGAAGAAGCACAACATGATGATGCTCAACATGAGCATGGATCTGAAGAAGGTAATGTGCAAGATAATGTTCTTTCGGAAGTGGAATAAATTGTAGAGAAAAATGTAGAAGTTGAATAAAATGTTGAAGGAGAAGAAGCTACCAAAGAAGACATTACAAATGAAGATACCTTAATAGATCATCAAACACATCCTCAAGTATCTAAGGGAAATGTTGAGAATGTTCAAGACCAATTGGAGAGAATCACTTTGAAAAAAAGAACAAGCTACTAGTGAAGATGATGTAGAGAAGAGTAGTGAACATAAGAGTGAGGATGCTTCTAGTGATGCACAAGAAAAGAAGGAAGCATAGACACCAGTTAATACTATTGATAAGAAAAAGGATTTTTAGAAGGCTATAGAGGAGAATGTAAAGGCTACTAATGAATCTTTTGGTTCATCTGAAGGTTCCTTAAATAATATGTTGAGTATGCAGTTACAATTCCAACCTATAGTGTCTTCTCAACT
Organism: Sequoiadendron giganteum; assembly: GCA_007115665.2. NCBI lineage: Eukaryota > Viridiplantae > Streptophyta > Pinopsida > Cupressales > Cupressaceae > Sequoiadendron > Sequoiadendron giganteum. The sequence continues at coordinate 209,848,237 of CM021108.1, read as the reverse complement.
ACTATAACTTCCAATGCAACAAGGGCATGTGGACATGAACAAGATATATCCTCTTCACAAGCTTCAATTGAGATATTTTCTCTACACATCTTCCTAGAAAGAGATAATAGATACACATCAAAAGAGTGAAGAAATGATTGATGAGAACATGAAGGTTTTGCATGAGGCCATACCCGGTGTTGTAATTGGAAACTCGCTCTCTGGTATGGAAAATATAATTTTTTTTCTTTATTCTTTTAAGGAGCATGCTAGTGGTCTGAAACGAAAGTTAGAAAAATAATTATAGAAAAAGGTGGATGAGAAAATATTGTTAGATTTAACAGAGAAGTGTGTCAATGCACACAATAAATTTCAATAAAATATTAAGGCTTTGCAAGTTTGTGTAGTGGAATAAAAGGCATTATTTCAATTTTTCATGAAGTGCCCAAGATCAACAAAAAATCATAAAGCATGAGATGGACTCAATTGAGTACCAAATTGATAAATCTTCCAGTGCCTATGATGGTACATGATATGGATTGGAGCACAAGGTCCTCTCTTGAGGACTTACATGAGTAATTCTTCCAAGTGCAAGATCAGAAAGAAAATATCATAATGAAGTTTGGTATTTTCAAGGATCTCATGAACTCTAAGTTTGTATCTATTTCTAGTGCCTTGCTGAGTATTGAAAGAGTTGTAAAGCTAAATCTAGTATCCAACACTCTTGATGATGGTGAGGAAATCTTGATGGAGTTAGAGACTCAAAGTAGAATTCTTCGTATATCCAAGAGGATTTGGGTGGAAGGGAAGCTAAAATGACAAGCTCACCTTGAGAATTTGCAAGGGCCAACTTCTTCCTCTAGTTGATAGTATATTTCATTCCTTTTATGCATTATTGTTTCAAACTTTTATTTACATATGTAGATGGTATAAGGTACTTTCTCTAGTATAAGATTTTGATTTGGTTTTGATATATAGTACCCTTAGGGGGAGTCAGTTAAGTTCTCAGTTTGTATATATACATACATCAATTAGGGGGATAATATAGAATCATGTATAGGGAGAGCAGTTATGTAAAGATCATAGTATATGTATGTTCCCTTTGCCATTGATGTTAAAGGGGGAGAATAATTTTTGAGATAGTTAGGGCATATTGCAATCAATGAAAAGGGGATATTGTCAAAAGAATAAGGAGTTTTTCATTGATGCATTTTTTGGCAACATGAGAATGAGGGTTAAGTGTATTATAGTTCAGTGTTGTCCTTGATGTCAAAATTGTATTTTTGTATGAAGATCATTATGCAAATCAATTTCTATAGCTTGAGAATTCTTGAGGATGATTATCAAAGGAAATTTTTCAAGAAGGTTTGATCTGGTGAAGGTAGTTGATATGGAAATTGACTAAGTGTAAAAACAATTAATTTTGGTGTATAAGGGATCCGATATTTGGGTCCACATTGGTCCATTTTATAAGATATTTCTCTGTTGTTCTGACATAATTTTTTTGGATAGTAGAGGAACCTAAATCTATAATTTCATATTATTTTGACTCTTGGTGCTAAAGCTATGAGTGACAAAAATTTAGTCTGGAAGTCAAGTGTTTTCCAATTCAATGTATATGTTTTGGTGAATCTTCACTTCATAGATTTGAATATGGCTTTGCAATTTTCTGGAGGTGTTGATAGGTTTTAGTAGTTTGTATATTCCAAATGACAGATTTTAGAGGTTTGCATGTCTGAATATGGTTATAGAGTTGATAAATTTTGATATTAGGTCATACTGATGCTGGCCTCATAAGTTTTATGTATTGTGGAGTTTGAAAAAGTATTGATCCATTATGTAGGATATATTTTGGGTCCATGCCAACCTATTTCAAAATTTTATGGGTTTTGAATCTTAGAAAGAGGTGTCCTTGAATGGATATTGAGATGATAAAGCATATTTTGTATAATATATCTAATTAGGTTGACCTAATTGATGTTGTAAGTGTTTGTGGATAAAGTAGATATATATTTAAGATCTTTTTAAATATTTTGAGAGGTATGTATGTATGATGGATATCAGTTGATGCAAATTTTAGAAGTATAATGATAATGCAAATCATAACAAAGTGTTAATGTAGATCAATATGAAGTGTTTGAAGCTGGTATATCGAGCTTCAATAGAAATGTATTTTGGCATGTTGCAGAAGCATTTGTAATAGTTTAAAGTCCTATTTGTATGCCACAAACTATTTTATCTTTTCTTATTTCAGTGGTCAGTGAGTCCACTTGGACAATGAGTCCACCTGCAATGAGCACTTTTATAATATACTATAACCAAATATAATATATTGTGGGCTAATCCTCACCATGGTTTTCCCATTTTGGGTTTTCCACATAAAAATTTGGTGTTCATGTGCTATGTGATGTTGTTGGTTGTTTTCATGTTTTCATTCATTACTGCAAATTGAATATGCTATGAGGATTGAATTTTTAAATGCTTAAGTGGTTTAAAGGAATACTAATTCAACACACCCCCCTCAATATTCTGAGTGTTCAACATAAAAATGATAAATTCCATGTGATGTGAGATTATTTGGAAAACCCTATGCCAATGATTTGTTTCTAAAGAATCTATCACATGACTAGGGGTTTCCCCCAAATTCAATGCCACAAACAAAAGATAAAAAAATAAGTGAATCATAGATCTGAGGTTAGTATACATCTTTGCTGCTATAATAAAAATAAGCTTGAAATTGGCATCATTCCCTAAATACTTGTGGAACAACAAACACCATGGAAGAATGACACATAGAGAGAGAGAGAGATAGAATTTTTTTTTTGGGTTGACATGGAAGAGACCTAAATGTATTAATGCCTTACATCATCCCCAAAAGGAAAACACAAGACAAAAAAAGGACAATGTTCACGAAATAGAGAAGAATGAAGATACAAATATAATTGTTAGAGTAATTGGACATTTACTTTATTAATTAAACAATATCTGTTTAATTACGTAAAGTTTCCTTTTAACTCTTTTTCACTTAAGCTAACATTAGGTACATAATAATTAATTACTTTATTAATTATTATTGTGCAAGCCTAGGGTTTTCCTTTTTTAGGGTTTTCATCTATATATGGTTGAAAACTATCTTTTGTATTATTATTCATTTTACATTTTCAGGTGAATACATTGCTCCACATTCTTGAGCATTTCTTTTGTTGCTTCTCTTTGTTTCTCCTTGTAACAGGTTATTTGCTTGCAAAGATCTTTTGGACTTCTGTGGTGTTGTATCTTCTCAACTCCAACATGGTATCAGAGCTTCAAATTTGCAGCTGCTTGTTCTTGTTTTGAGATTTTGCATTGGAAGCAAATCTAGGGTTCTAAAGTTTTTTTTGGGTGGATTCAGCATACTCCTTTTTTTGGGTTCACTTTGGGCTCAAATGGACAGTGCCATTGGATTCGTAGCGCCCAAAAACCCCTAAATCGACTGTCAAATCGTCGATTTTGGTTACAGTCAATTTGGAAGGCAAAATGTTTTTGCCCTAGGGCCGTACGCAGCAAAAATCGCAAAAAAAATCAAAAACAAAGGTTTTTTTATTTAATTTTTGCGCTGCGCGCATACTCCAGTCGCACCACTGCTTTGCCGCCCGGTGGCCACCAACCAGCCACCCTCGCACCACCCGCGCTCGGCCGCCTCCCACCCAGCACCCCTATCGACTGCCGACCACCATCCGAGCTCCCACCGTTGCCGCTACCTCCGCCTCGCCCAATCCGCTCCTGGGCCGCCTCGCCCAGTCCACCATTGTCGAGCTCATCGCCGCCAAGCTCGCCACTTGCGAGCTCACCAACTTGCTCCCGCCGGGCTCGCCAACCCGAGTCGGCTCTTCAGCCCCCGCGGGCTTTAAATAGACCCCCGCCGGGCCATATTGTGACCAAGGGCTCCGCCAGCTTCAGCCCCCTGGTTTGCCCACGCGACCAGGGGCCCTTTTTTTAGCTCTCGGGTGCTAGAGGAGTCTAATAGGGCATTTTTTTTGCTCTCTCACAAAAATGGGCATAACTCGGGCATTTTTGCTCCATTTTTCGAATGGAAATAGGCGTTCGAAAGCTAGTTTCAGCACCAATCTGATGGTGTAGGAATTTTTTCCAAATTTTACCAGTCTGGATATTATTTTTCCAGTCAAAGTGAGGTCTTCTTTCTTCACTCCTGGGGGCGTATCTTTTGCGTCTAAACTCCATTTTGCGCAAACGAATAGGCGTTGGAAAGGTGTTGCAGTCCTCTTTCTAGATTTATAGTCTATTTTACCAGAAAATTTACCAGGTATTTTTTATTCAGCTTTGTGTGTTTTTACACTTTGCTCAATTACTTGGTCATCTTGGCTCCTACATGGGGTTTATTTGCGTTGGATGGGTTATCTTGATATGCTTTATCATTGCTGAGATCATTAGTCTCTAAATTTTTCATTTGAAGAGTTATCGTGGGTTTCTCTACTCACCCTTCAATTGTTCTTCTGGAACGGGGTAATTATGAGTCATGGGCAAAGGGTATACTTACACATTGTAGGTGGCTTAATATTTTGCCTTATTTGTATGATCTCATACCTGAACCAGCAACTTTAGAGGGCAGATTAGCATGGGATATTATTAGAAATCACATTGCAGGAGTTATATTGTCTAGTGTTGATCATGACACTGTGTTGGTTATATCGGACATTGATTGTCCTCACCCACTTTGGACACGTCTTTGGGAGATCTATGGAGACCCTGTTCTATCTCCATTCCCAGAGGATCTTGCTTCAGATTGTCTGATATCCATTGCTTGGAGAGAAAATACACCCTTTGATCATGATACTTTAGAGGAGCTTGAGTATTTAGACACCCTTAGATATTCCGATGGATCAGAGGTTTGTCTCACAGTTCCTACTCTTCAGACTAAGACTATATCAGCATCTCTTGTTGTTCTTGATTCAGTGCAGCAGGGAATTATACATCTTCCAGACATAGCTACTTTGGACTCTTATGTTGCAGACATATCTTTCTTGTTTGTTGAGTCCTATATTGCAGATTTGGAGGATTATTTTGAGGACATTCATCTCCTCTACCTTGACAGTCAGGTTATCACTGTTCGCCCACCATTATCTGTGCATTCAGAGGTTGCATTTCAGTATTCTCCACATCAGTTTGGATTTGACATTATTTGTTTCCATTCAAACAGTGAGACTCTTCAGCATCCTATCATGGCACACATCTTGAGACAGATTGGTTCTTCCTTCTTCACAGGGTTTCTTCGGTATAGGTCCATGGATCCATTTCTTCCCAAGGGGAGGAATATCATTTGCCGCTTCAGGATCTCTTTTTGGATTCTACATCAAGCATCTACCATTGTGACAGGAGTTTCTTCATTGTGGGGGGGCCTTCTTCTCTCTTTCTATATCTCCCTTGGAGATCATTGTATATGTATTTATATGATAGAAGTTGTCTATGGGGGCTATTATGTTATCCACCTCCTATCCTTCTTTCATTAGTGCATTGCATTTCTTCCTTGCATTCTATTTTGGAGAGGAGTTTTGTTCCCACTGGGTTTTCTCCTTTACCCCATTTCATTTAGTTTGCATTGATTTTGTACATGGGTACCTGATTTGGCCTTGTTGCTGGGACCCATTGTTTTTGCTTTCAGTAGCTTCTTCTAGGTTTTAGCTTCTCCCTATGTCTATCTTAAGAGGGGGTGTTAGAGTAATTGGACATTTACTTTATTAATTAAACAATATTTGTTTAATTACATAAAGTTTCCTTTTAACTCTTTTTCACTTAAGCTAACATTAGGTACATAATAATTAATTACTTTATTAATTATTATTGTGCAAGCCTAGGGTTTTCCTTTTTTAGGGTTTTCATCTATATATGGTTGAAAACTATCTTTTGTATTATTATTCTTTTTACATTTTCAGGTGAATACATTGCTCCACATTCTTGAGCATTTCTTTTGTTGCTTCTCTTTGTTTCTCATTGTAACAAGTTATTTGCTTGCAAAGATCTTTTGGACTTCTGTGGTGTTGTATCTTCTCAACTCCAACAATAATACTCATGATAGATTGTTTTCCTTTGTATCCTTGCACCAATAGAGAAACAAGGGTCATCCAAAGAAAACTCACAAACATAAAGACACACCAAGAAACACAACATGAGGGATCAAATCATGTACAAGCAAACACAAATAACACATAAAGAAAACTCATAGAGTAGTGCACATGCCAGCCAACCTAAAGTAGATCTTCTACATCCCAATCCTGGTCATCAAATATGGAAGGTAAAAAACTAACCAAAGGTCTACATCAAGTATCATACTAGGAGAATCATTACATTCAAAAAATGGTTACTCACTCTTATTGTGAGGATAATCATAGTTACCCCCATATAAATCCATGAACTTTGAGATGTTCAACAAAGATAGTTCATTATACACTTGTTTATCAATTTTAGCATATTCATCCTCGTCATCAAATTTTATTACAATGGGTTGTTTAATGACAATTTCAATTGTATGTTATTGTTTCATTTTTTGTTTTAGTTGAGACATATAAGGTTCAGTTTCATGTTTTGGTGAAATTTATAGTTTATCTTGATTTGTTTGCATAGGTATCTAATCATCAAGTAGTGTTTTGTCCTTTTCTTCCAATTAAAGAAACTAATGAGAAATAGCATGACATCTATACGTACATTCTTTATCATTTATGTTGCTTCTAGTTTAGTTTTCAATTTGTGAATGTGTACAAGTGGGTTTCTCGACCATTGGTGTCTTTTCCTCCCTTGGGGGAATAACTCAAGGGACCATCAAGGGTTGGGAAACAAATTCTCCTTAGGTCTATACAATTGTTTTTATTTTGATGAAAAAAAGGTTTTCTTTTGATTGTCTCTTGGTATCTTGTATGATATAGGTGGAGGAACTCTAGCATAAATACCTTATGAATTTGAAATAGCATTTGTTAGGGGAATGGTTTCATCCACAGCTTGTGGGTTGGGAGGAAGAACAATAGCATTACCATTATCAAGAATATTTCTTATAAGGGATAATTATATTATGTGCTTCACCTTCAATTTTTTATATGACCTGAAAAAGAAGTATTCGTGAGGTTTAATTGGTTCCATGGATTGAGGGAAAAAGTAATCTGGTGAAAATTTTCCATGGGAAGACAAAGGAATAAACTCACTATGATGTACTATGTATATTTGATTTTTGAATGGGAAATTTCTGCACTTGTGGATAAGATATGGTACATAATTCATGGAGTGTAGCCATGAATAACCTAGCTTCACATGGAATTAGTCCAATGTCAGGATGATAGAGAATGATACATATAATTGTTTTGATCCAAATTTAAGTTGAATACTGATCAAACCTATGGTAGAGTGAGCAAGACCATTATGATTTTTTAACAATAATTTTGATTGGTCATAATAATCTTGGTAAAGCTCATGCACATACAAGAATTCCTCTATGATCACATTATCTAAACACACATGATCAATGAGTATCCCTTGTGTAGGTTTTTCATTGATAAATCCAATGATATAGTAAGAACTATCAGGAACATTTATAGATGCATCAATATGTGTGAAAGATATCTTAGGTAGCAAAGTGGTTTGGACCTTATGAGGTTGAAAATATATTAGAATAATCATGTTGTCTAGAACATCTTCATCATTATATTTCTCTTCATTCTTATCATCACAATCTTGGACAAAATTGGATGAATGATTTGGAATTGGGGTTGTGAATTTTTTTATGTTTTGGTTTGGTGGAAAAATAGATTTATTTCCTTTATCATTAACATCAACCAATTGGATGTGATTATAATTGATGATGTCCTACACTTGATGTTTAATACACATGCATCATTCTATATCGTGTCCATATGTATGATAATATTGCCAAAAGGCTTTTGGGTTGAAATTTAGAGATATAGGTTTGGTTGTGTCATCGGGTCTTATTGAAGGTAATTAGATTAAGGTACTTCTCAAAAATTATAACATGATTGAATGAAGGGAATCAAGAAATTGGGAATTTTGTTTATGTCTCACTCTAAATTGATAAGGTGTTGAACTTATAGCTGCAACTAGTGGCATAATGTGGTTAGTTGTTTGAGGTGTTCTTATCTTGATAAAGTTCTTATTTTTCTTGTTGAATGGTTGATAATTTTTTTGAGGTATACATTCATATCACTTAGAAGGTGTTGATGAAGATGTCTTTTCATACCGACTAACTGAATTTTGATAGTTGGGAAGAGCCATACATAAGTGTGTAAAGGATGGGTATTTCATGAATAAGATTTTATCTCTAATTTTTGGTTGTAAATTTCCAATGAACGCTCTTTGAACATTAGCATCAGGTAGAGCATACTTGATTTGTGAGTAGATTAACTAATTATCTCCCTATAAAGTTTTTTATTTTTTCATTTTTCCTTGTTTCCATCGCACTAAATCAATTAATGTAATTTGGGGTCTAATTTTCACTTGGAAATGTTGGAGTAATGCATCAAAAAATTCTTTGAATGAATGTATTAAGTTAGTTGACAATGAACAAAACCATTCCAAGGTCATGTCTTTCAATGACCAAGGAAAGAGTTTAGCTAGGAGCTTATCTTCAAAGATGAAATCACTACACAATGCCATATAAGCCAATACATGACTATTAGGATCTCCCTTACCATTATAATTTTCAAACATAGGTATCTCTATGTTTTGCGGCATGGGAGTTTTCAAAATTTCAAATGATAATGGGTTCCTTTTGAATTATTGTGGTAATTTTCCATTTTAAGATTAGTTCAATGTGACATTTTGTTGTTGCAATGATGTTACATTTTGAAAGAGTTGGTTGATGATTGAATTATTGTTTGACATGTTTTGAGAATGTGGTGGATATGGTTGTATTGTGTAAGTGATTGATAGACTACTATGTTGCAATTTGATAAGAGGTGATGAAATTTGAGGTGTCACATAGTAATGTGTATGTAGCTATAGAGGGTATAGTTATAGGGAGGGAGACTTGGCTTCCTCTTTCGCTGAGTGTACCCAAAATATTGAGTGCAACTAGCCATTGTGGGGATATTAGCATCAACTATATGGGATAGACTATGCAAAACCTTTAATCCTTGTGCATATCTAATCAACTTCCTAAGGTTATCCACTATAGGAATTATTAGTCCGACCAAAGATTCAATACTCAAATAATCTTATAATCCTTATAAATCTTTATTCAATTATTTTATTTTGTCTTTAGAAAATGGTTAACAATAATATCAACATCCATGCTTGTTTGTGAATTTATTTTGGTGTGGTAGGATTAAGGATAGAGTCCAAAATGGGTATGGTATTGGAAATACCTTGTGTGAAAGAGTTGGAGGGCTCAAGATCCAATGTGGATGTAGTAATAGCACATGATTCCATAAATCTACAACTACATCTCATTGAAGTATTGACAATAGGACACCACTTTGTGAAGCTCATATGAGTTTCAAAATAGTATGTGTGCCCACTATGAACATAAAGTTATCAAAAAATCACAATAAAACACATAGAAACAAACATCAAACAATAGGAATGGAAAAGACACACAAAAACATAGATATGAAAATTTGAGCTGAAAATAGAAAGAATAGGTGACCTAGGGTGACTATATCCTATAAAGGATTTTGTAAAATTAAAATTTTGAATGTGTGGTATTTTTTAAGGATATCAAGTCTCTATGTAGACAAGTTTGATAGTGAATTGTTTTCTAGAATTTTCTCAATTCTAGATTATGTATCTCAAGATGTAAGTATGCAACAATTTCAAAAATTATCAATAAATAAAAGATAATTGTAAATGCAATTTCCAAATTTAATCTGTAAGAATTAACTAATTCTAAGATGCCAAAATTTGAAAATGATGATGCTGATGTAATTTTGAACAAAACAATGCACTTCTTTAACTTTTTGAGCTATATGAAAGATGCCTAAATGAATGCAATAAGTAATTTAAGATTTTATTTCAAATTTAAATGAATCAATGCCAACTTTTGAATGCAATGTAAATTTAGATCTGACCTAAGATGATTGAAAGTAACCCTACTACAACATATGATGTAATATGATATGTAATTTTATTTTTTAAATTATGTGTTTTATGATGTAAAAATGGATGCCTAATTGAATAATGAAAAATAATGCAATGCTAACCATAGATCTATGATTAATTACATCAAATTTTATAAGGTTTAATGTGTTAATCTTTCAGGCTCACAAAAATGAAATGAAGAAAAAGTGACTCTCCCTAGAGATTTCCCGTTAGGGTTTGGGCACCTTTTTCTTGTGTGTTTCATTAGGACTTATGGTAGCGGGGGTTTAATAGATTTGAAAAAGGTATAAGGCTAACTTTAAACCTTAAAGGTGGGTCAAATTTCCCTTGAAATTGTTTGGAATGAATTTGGGAATGAAATGCAATGCAACGACTAGGCTAATGATGCAAATTCTAGTTCTGATACAAATATAGTAAACACAAAAAGTAACAAATTAATTAAAATTGTAAAAAATAGACTGAACAAGATGCTATCCACCCATGATATGAATTTAGAGTAGTTTTCTAAGGACGAAGTCTCCCTAGGTGAGTGTGTCCTAGTAGGAGGATCCTAAATTTGATTTCACAGTCCTCTAGTGCTAGGTCAGAGCCTTTGATTTTACTTGTCCCACCATTTGATCACTGTCAAATATTTCAATAACTAAGTTTTCATTTTTTATAACGGTGTAGGGTTTGATTACAAAAATGAATAATTAACCTTCAATCTTCTCTCAATCTTCTCTAGAGATGAAATCTACACATTCAAAGAGAGAGGAAGGTTTGTGCCTTTTAGGGGATTACCTTAGTCAAACCCCATGTTAGTGTTTCCACTTCCACAATGTCAATGTCAGTGATAAGGGGCTATCCTTTTGAGGGACAAGGATAAATGATAAAAAATAATGATGAGTCAACAATGGATTGCAACTCACCACCCAAATACGGCTTCCTTGAAGGATTGAAGTCATAAAAATCTCCTCAAAGCTTGAATGTTGATGTCTTGATTTTCTTGAAGACCTACAAGGGTTAGATCTCACAAACAATATGGAAACATAAACATGAACAAACTCACATACACTTTTGCTTTGATATTCAATTGTTGCAACAAATCTCTAAAATTCTTCTCTTGACTTTTTTGATAACTCTCTTGGCAATATTTCTCCTTTATTTTTCAAATGATGCAATAACTAGGTATTTATATGTAATTATTCTAAGTTCCTAAAAATTAAATCATGGTAGCCAACTTTGGACATTTAAAATTCAAATAATAATATGTTGGCATTGACATATTCAAATTTGGAGCCAAAATAGGGGGACTAAGTCACTCTAGGTGATTGTGTCCCAACCCTATTTTTCAAGAATTAAGGTGTCAGGGATAAAGTATTAAATGAATACATTCTTTCTACTTTCAATTTGTCAAAAAAGGATAAAATAGGCCATAGAATGCATAATTTAGGAATTAGGTATTCGATTAGGTCCATTCATTAGAGGGGGAGAAAAACATAGTGTGAAATTATCAAGGGTGACAATTTACAATGCTACAAATTGATCAATTGAGTCTTTTGAGGTGTACTATCATTAGTCTCTTAAATCAACAAAGGCATTCAGCATACCTAAGGTATCAAATTTATCTTGATCATTCTATCTAGAAGAACCATTGCTGAATTTTAGTCTCCATTTAATTCTTCAATCCCTTATATGAGATGAATTATCATATTTCCATTATTTTTTATTCTATACATGTATCATATGATCAATAACAATCGATGGGTTAGTGCAGGATTATGGGGGTCCAAACTAGGCCCTTAAGTGGCAATGAAAATTCAAGAAAATAGACTTAGTCGACTTGACATAGAAATTTGAATAAGTTATTAACATAGTTTGAAAATAATGTAATAAATTTTTTTGTAGAAAATTGAATTTAGTCTCTAAGATACTATTCCTTTTTTGGAAAAAAAAATCTATTTGGTGAAAAATTGTAATTTCAATGTAGCACTAAATTTTTAGGAAAAAATAAAAAGTTGGTGTATGTCTCACCAACCTAAGTACAAGAAAAAGGTAATATATTTATTTAAATATTTCAATATAAGTAGATGACACATGCTCGAATGAGCCAATTTTTTTTGTAATTTTTTTGCAAGTAAATAATTAGTTATGATTTTTTTATTTAAACTTTTAAAAATCATAAATTGTTATCTCTGACCATCATAACTTGGTCTAAAATTTATGAAATTCAATTTTTATTTTTTTAATCCTATAGTATGGGAAGCATAAAATGTGCTACATCTTTTAGATTCAAAAAATGTGAAATCATTTAAGAATTATAGATGTTTTCAATCAGCCTATCAATCAGGACTTTAGTCAAAATGTATGTATAAAATCAATAATAATTATAAATTTAATTCTAAATAAGGTGTATCTTTATTTTTGGAAAACTGACAATTTTCTCAATAAATCCTTTTTGTTTCATCAAATTTGGATAAAAAAATGGTCATCAAACATTTTTGGTCATATCACCACATTTTGGACCCCCATGATCTTGCACTCACCCCAATCACAATTAATACAATAGATTCACCACTTCCCAAATAGAAATATAAAATTTTATTGATAACTATTTATTGCTATGAAAAACCAACATTTTCAAATGCTCAAAATCTTATAATTTTATAATGAATTTGTTCATTTAAATTTCCTTGAAAATGGTGCCAATTTGTTGTGTACCAAAATCATAACTCCACTTTCTAGAATATAACTTCACATTCAAGGCTAGAGTTGTCATCATGAATGTAAAACCTACTCATCTACATACCATGGAGATTTTAAGGTCAACTTTGTTAGAGTTACTCTTTGAGACCAACTTAGACTCTGAAGTGTCTTCCTAGAGGTTTGATAAAAAATAAACCAAAATTGGTGATAGCTAAACTCAATTTGCTTATTAAACTCCAAATTGTGTCACAAGATAAACATAACTATATATTTGAACACATCTATATAGTTGATTATTAAATCATTGGAATGAGTTCAAGGTGATGGAAATCCATATTAGCTACAAGGTAACTTTATAAGTACAAGTTATATGAATTTCTACCCTAATTTTTTACAAAACCATAGGCTAGTTGATAGTTGGGACTAAACTATAATTCGTATTTTAATATTTTTTATTTTTTATTTTTTTCTCAATTTAATGCATTCCTATATTGATTTCTATCAATGGGTTTTAGAGTCATAGATAGAAATATGTAATTATAAAGAAACCAAGCATATAATAGTTTATCAAAGCATGAAAATGCATCGAGGCTTGAGTATCATACATAAAAATACATAATTTAATTACTGAGTTTCATAAATCCTTGTGTAAATACAAAATGATCATTATAAATATTATACTAGTTTTAAAATGATGTTTTTTTTATCAAATTATATTTAAACTTATACTAGAATTTATGATAAGAGGAAACCTTTGTTACATTTAGAAATTTTCATAAAAGTGTGTGTATAGTCTTGGATACATGGAATATACAAAATTATTTGTAATAGTCCCTTCTAACACTTAAATAAAATCCAATACCTTCTACAAATGAGATTCAAAGGATGAAGTGCTAAAAAAAAATGAAATACCAACTAGGTCTACTTAGATTAATCACTAACTAATCCTAAAAATGAATCAAAAAAATCTTTTTAACCATTTGGATTGTACCCTAGAAAATAACACTATAAAAAATTATAATTAATGGCTTCGATACACTCCCTCCAAAATGAAATGAGATTTGGAGACTCATTGAATTAATTAATTAGTTGAGAATAGTTCTTAAGAATGGTGATTAGGTGGAGTGGGTATATAGGAAAATCAAGTCATTATATTTGGTGCCTAGCATTGGAAATATTTTTTAAAAAATTGATTTTATGTTTGACATCCATTGCACATTATTATTGTACTTTAAACACTATGCTTATAGCCAACTATAATTTTTCATCGAATACTCACATAGTCCATGAGCTCTTATTGCTATATTACCAAGTTTCAAAACTTAGTAATTGTAATAAAGAGTTGATGTCAAACACTTAAGCCTTCTTCCCTTGCACTTAATTTGTTTTTTTAAAAGCTTAAAACATGGCCACATAACAAAATAATACCATTGGAATTTTACAAGGAATGTATAACTATTTTATGTTTTCATATGGTTTTTGAATCATCAAAAACCCCAAAATTCATTTATTTACTCACCCCATCACCACTTCATAGCAGTTAGAAACCTTAGTCAGAGGTTGATATTTGAAGTGCATATCTCTATTATTTTGAATTTTAGTGATTTGAAGAGGTTAGAAACCACTATAATCCTTTTCCAAACACTTAAACCTTTATAGGCTAGAAATTTAAATGGTTGAAAACCAAGGGAATGCCTAAAAAATATTATTATAATAACTATAGTGTGGAAAATGTAACCCTTTACATTTTTTCACTTGTTTGGGCCCTCCTAGTTAAATTGGACTTAATAATGCCTTAATTTAGTGTGGTTAAATGTACCCCTTTACATTTACACACTTATTTGGGCCATTCTATTTAAGTCGATCTTAATTATTCCTTAATTAGCCCTTTAATTCATTTACAAAGCCTAAATAATTACATTTTTCAAAGGAGAAACCCAACAATAATTATTTTTTCTAAACATAACACTTTACATTGAACAATATGTGTTCTAGGTATAGGGACCTGGGACCCATTCGCCCATGGCTAAATGGGTCCTCCCTAGGCCTTTAAACCTAATTTTAAATTATGTTTTTTTCGGTATTTTAACATTTCTAAATCCATAATTCAATGTCAGCTTGTGATATTTGAATTTCGGGAAATTAAGGATACATACCTATAAATACAAGGTCATTTCACTAAGTTTCACCTAGACTTTCATTAGCATTGTTGAAGTGAGAAAAAGTAGAGAAAATTTGATGATCAATAGCATTCAAGAATAGATATATCAAAGATTTATTGCAACAATCAAGATTTGATCATCGTATCAAAGTCTTCTTACAACATGTAGGTTTTTGGAGCTAACATTGTGATGTAGGTTTCAAGATCTATTCAAGCATTTCAAGAATCAATTTCAAGTGTCAAGATCCACATCCAGTTCATCCATTTCATGCAACTTGTATACTTCCTAAGATCTCCATTATCAAGGTTTCATTCAAGGGTTTGTTGAATGGTAACATAGCTTTGCTCATTTTCCATTCCCTCTTTAATGTATTATTTCAATTCAAGGTTTGAATACCAAAATGGGGTTTGACCAAGGAAAACCCCCATTTACCCAAAAAGAAACAATTTTCTCTCATGTGTGTGTGATTGCAGATATAGGTTGAAGAAGAATTGAAGACATTTTGAAGAGCAAGATTTACAAAGTTGTCAAAGTTTTCAAATCATGGAATCTAACCTACAAATCAGATTTCTGAATTTTTAGTGTTGAAACCTTGACAAATTAGAAGCTACAAACCTACACTAAAGGCTCCTGAAAGATTGTTGAAATACCTATACTTGGACCCATTCACCCATGGGTGAATGAGTCTTAGATCAGCTTCTAGAAAGAACTTTTGGTGATTGGTACACATGTTTCTTCCCTTCTTAGATCTGCATTTTTTTCTAGGTTTGTAAATATTGAGTTTCATATTCAATTTTCAAGTGTTAGATTGCATTTTGGAGTTTATTTTCTATTTTTAGTTTTTCTCCCTAAAGTGTTGTTTGACCTTGACCCCAATCCTTCGGTCATAAGGAAATTTGAAGATCCTCACATTGGCTTGATTCACCTAAGGGTTGATAATCAATTCATTACGGGGATCTCAGTTCTTAATGAAATAAAGGAAAATAGGTCCCTCATCACATCATATTTTAAACACATATTTAATCAAAAGCCTATTTTTGTATGTTTCAATAATTTTTTTTCTTTATTAGAACTTTTGAAGAAAGACAAATATTTTTGGAATTTCCAATAATTTCAAAATCATAAAAAACTTGAAATAAATTTTCATCCTCTATTATGGTTTTATTAATTACTATATTAAAAAAGATTCTAACCCTCTGACACTTTACAAGGTTAGAAAACCATTAGAATCACCAAAATAAACCTAGATTCTATTCATTTGACCATCAACATCTCAAGTGGTTAGTGAACCATCACAAATTCTAAAAAATCATACAACTATATTTCTCTTGGATTTTGAGCCAAGGAAGAAGTTATAAACCTAATATTTTTTTTGAAAAAAACTAGTAGATAATGTTTGGAAATTAGAGGGTTTTTTAAACGTAAATCACTAGAAGAAAGAAAAAAAATAAACAACATAGCTAAAGGATTGTTTGGGGTTTTGATAAATTATGTTGAGAAGTAAGAGAGGTAAAATCAAATATCACATGATTTTCCCAAAAAAAATCAAGAATCTTAATAGTATCAAAGCATAAATTAGTAAGCTTCTTCTTTGATTTGGAGGGTTTTTCCCATTCATTTGTAATTGGTTTGTCCTAGAGTGAAATGGATATCATAGATGAGTCCAAAAGGCACGAGTACCTAAGGATCACTTATCCAAATGCTAAAATTAAAGTTCAAAAATGTTGGTAGAACTAATTAGATATTTATGAAATCCATAGATTGTATCATCCTATATTTTTGTCCCATGCCATTAATGCACAGTAATTTTAGCATATTTAGTTTTATTCGTAAGGTTTTTAAATAGCATAATGGTCAATAATTTACATAAAATTTAAAATTTAAAATTTTCAAGTGCTTTAAGGTATTGACCAATGATTTATATCTCTAATTCAATGGTTTTGTTTGAATTACCATAAATTAAAGGATTTCATGTGTGATTTTTTTAAGCCTATAGTGCATTGTATTACCCTAACCATGATTTTATTTAGATCCTAAAAATTTCATCCAAATTTTTAGCCCATAGTCTACTTATCTAGCATCACTACTCTTTTATTTCACTACCTCCAATAGTAACTTGGTTCTGGCTTTCCACCATCTACTTGCAAGGAAACCACCCTAGGGCCACCAAGCCCTAATTTCCATGCAATATGGTAGTAATTTTTTTCCTTTTTCCATAACATGGGAATTCAATGGTAAAATTTCAAAAATGAATAGGCACCAAGAAACTTGTTCTAAAAAATAACTATTGGTTCTATTTATTTTCCCTATATCTTCTACTAGTTAATTTTATTTCTAGTTGAAGTACAACCATCCGTTTTGGCTTCAAAGATGATATATATTTTTAAATTATCTAATTTTCATGATTCTTGTA
>CM021108.1:209763021-209830803 GCA_007115665.2 Sequoiadendron giganteum | reverse complement strand
TCGCCATGTGCCCTAGGGCCGCCGGTTTTTAAGCCCCTGAGGGCTGATTTTTTTTCCCCAACCCCCTATTATGCCATTTTTATTCAAATGGGCATAACTTGGGCATCTTAGCTCCGTTTTTTGAATAGGAAGATGCGTTGGAAAGCTGAGAGTGGCATCAATCTGATGGTATAGAAATATTTTTATTTTTTTACCAGTCTGGATATTTTTTTACCAATCAAAGTGAGGTCTCCTTTCTTCACTTCCGAGGTCATAGAAGATGCAAACGGACTCCATTTTTCAAACTTGAATAGGCATTGGAAAGCTCTCAACATGCTCTATTCAATGATGTGATCTATTTTATCAGGATATTTACTAGGTATTTTTTATTCAGCTTTGTGTGTTTTTACACTTTGCTCAATTACTTGGTCATCTTGGCTCCTACATGGGGTTTGTTTACGTTGGATGGGTTATCTTGATATGCTTTATCATTGCTGAGATCATTAGTCTCTAAATTTTTCATTTGAAGAGTTATCATGGGTTTCTCTACTCATCCTTCAGTTGTTCTTCTGGAACGGGGTAATTATGAGTCATGGGCAAAGGGTATACTTACACATTGTAGGTGGCTTAATATTTTGCCTTATTTGTATGATCCCATACCTGAACTAGCAACTTTAGAGGGCAGATTAGCATGGGATATTATTAAAAATCACATTGCAGGAGTTATATTGTCTAGTGTTGATCATGACACTGTGTTGGTTATATCGGACATTGATTGTCCTCACCCACTTTGGACACGTCTTTGGGAGATCTATGGAGACCCTGTTCTATCTCCATTCCCAGAGGATCTTGCTTCAGATTGTCTGATATCCATTGCTTGGAGAGAAAATACACCCTTTGATCATGATACTTTAGAGGAGCTTGAGTATTTAGACACCCTTAGATATTCCGATGGATCAGAGGTTTGTCTCACAGTTCCTACTCTTCAGACTAAGACTATATCAGCATCTCTTGTTGTTCTTGATTCAGTGCAGCAGGGAATTATACATCTTCCAGACATAGCTACTTTGGACTCTTATGTTGCAGACATATCTTTCTTGTTTGTTGAGTCCTATATTGCAGATTTGGAGGATTATTTTGAGGACATTCATCTCCTCTACCTTGACAGTCAGGTTATCACTGTTCGCCCACCATTATCTGTGCATTCAGAGGTTGCATTTCAGTATTCTCCACATCAGTTTGGATTTGACATTATTTGTTTCCATTCAAACAGTGAGACTCTTCAGCATCCTATCATGGCACACATCTTGAGACAGATTGGTTCTTCCTTCTTCACAGGGTTTCTTCGGTATAGGTCCATGGATCCATTTCTTCCCAAGGGGAGGAATATCATTTGCCGCTTCAGGATCTCTTTTTGGATTCTACATCAAGCATCTACCATTGTGACAGGAGTTTCTTCATTGTGGGGGGGCCTTCTTCTCTCTTTCTATATCTCCCTTGGAGATCATTGTATATGTATTTATATGATAGAAGTTGTCTATGGGGGCTATTATGTTATCCACCTCCTATCCTTCTTTCATTAGTGCATTGCATTTCTTCCTTGCATTCTATTTTGGAGAGGAGTTTTGTTCCCACTGGGTTTTCTCCTTTACCCCATTTCATTTAGTTTGCATTGATTTTGTACATGGGTACCTGATTTGGCCTTGTTGCTGGGACCCATTGTTTTTGCTTTCAGTAGCTTCTTCTAGGTTTTAGCTTCTCCCTATGTCTATCTTAAGAGGGGGTGTTAGAGTAATTGGACATTTACTTTATTAATTAAACAATATTTGTTTAATTACATAAAGTTTCCTTTTAACTCTTTTTCACTTAAGCTAACATTAGGTACATAATAATTAATTACTTTATTAATTATTATTGTGCAAGCCTAGGGTTTTCCTTTTTTAGGGTTTTCATCTATATATGGTTGAAAACTATCTTTTGTATTATTATTCTTTTTACATTTTCAGGTGAATACATTGCTCCACATTCTTGAGCATTTCTTTTGTTGCTTCTCTTTGTTTCTCATTGTAACAAGTTATTTGCTTGCAAAGATCTTTTGGACTTCTGTGGTGTTGTATCTTCTCAACTCCAACAATAATACTCATGATAGATTGTTTTCCTTTGTATCCTTGCACCAATAGAGAAACAAGGGTCATCCAAAGAAAACTCACAAACATAAAGACACACCAAGAAACACAACATGAGGGATCAAATCATGTACAAGCAAACACAAATAACACATAAAGAAAACTCATAGAGTAGTGCACATGCCAGCCAACCTAAAGTAGATCTTCTACATCCCAATCCTGGTCATCAAATATGGAAGGTAAAAAACTAACCAAAGGTCTACATCAAGTATCATACTAGGAGAATCATTACATTCAAAAAATGGTTACTCACTCTTATTGTGAGGATAATCATAGTTACCCCCATATAAATCCATGAACTTTGAGATGTTCAACAAAGATAGTTCATTATACACTTGTTTATCAATTTTAGCATATTCATCCTCGTCATCAAATTTTATTACAATGGGTTGTTTAATGACAATTTCAATTGTATGTTATTGTTTCATTTTTTGTTTTAGTTGAGACATATAAGGTTCAGTTTCATGTTTTGGTGAAATTTATAGTTTATCTTGATTTGTTTGCATAGGTATCTAATCATCAAGTAGTGTTTTGTCCTTTTCTTCCAATTAAAGAAACTAATGAGAAATAGCATGACATCTATACGTACATTCTTTATCATTTATGTTGCTTCTAGTTTAGTTTTCAATTTGTGAATGTGTACAAGTGGGTTTCTCGACCATTGGTGTCTTTTCCTCCCTTGGGGGAATAACTCAAGGGACCATCAAGGGTTGGGAAACAAATTCTCCTTAGGTCTATACAATTGTTTTTATTTTGATGAAAAAAAGGTTTTCTTTTGATTGTCTCTTGGTATCTTGTATGATATAGGTGGAGGAACTCTAGCATAAATACCTTATGAATTTGAAATAGCATTTGTTAGGGGAATGGTTTCATCCACAGCTTGTGGGTTGGGAGGAAGAACAATAGCATTACCATTATCAAGAATATTTCTTATAAGGGATAATTATATTATGTGCTTCACCTTCAATTTTTTATATGACCTGAAAAAGAAGTATTCGTGAGGTTTAATTGGTTCCATGGATTGAGGGAAAAAGTAATCTGGTGAAAATTTTCCATGGGAAGACAAAGGAATAAACTCACTATGATGTACTATGTATATTTGATTTTTGAATGGGAAATTTCTGCACTTGTGGATAAGATATGGTACATAATTCATGGAGTGTAGCCATGAATAACCTAGCTTCACATGGAATTAGTCCAATGTCAGGATGATAGAGAATGATACATATAATTGTTTTGATCCAAATTTAAGTTGAATACTGATCAAACCTATGGTAGAGTGAGCAAGACCATTATGATTTTTTAACAATAATTTTGATTGGTCATAATAATCTTGGTAAAGCTCATGCACATACAAGAATTCCTCTATGATCACATTATCTAAACACACATGATCAATGAGTATCCCTTGTGTAGGTTTTTCATTGATAAATCCAATGATATAGTAAGAACTATCAGGAACATTTATAGATGCATCAATATGTGTGAAAGATATCTTAGGTAGCAAAGTGGTTTGGACCTTATGAGGTTGAAAATATATTAGAATAATCATGTTGTCTAGAACATCTTCATCATTATATTTCTCTTCATTCTTATCATCACAATCTTGGACAAAATTGGATGAATGATTTGGAATTGGGGTTGTGAATTTTTTTATGTTTTGGTTTGGTGGAAAAATAGATTTATTTCCTTTATCATTAACATCAACCAATTGGATGTGATTATAATTGATGATGTCCTACACTTGATGTTTAATACACATGCATCATTCTATATCGTGTCCATATGTATGATAATATTGCCAAAAGGCTTTTGGGTTGAAATTTAGAGATATAGGTTTGGTTGTGTCATCGGGTCTTATTGAAGGTAATTAGATTAAGGTACTTCTCAAAAATTATAACATGATTGAATGAAGGGAATCAAGAAATTGGGAATTTTGTTTATGTCTCACTCTAAATTGATAAGGTGTTGAACTTATAGCTGCAACTAGTGGCATAATGTGGTTAGTTGTTTGAGGTGTTCTTATCTTGATAAAGTTCTTATTTTTCTTGTTGAATGGTTGATAATTTTTTTGAGGTATACATTCATATCACTTAGAAGGTGTTGATGAAGATGTCTTTTCATACCGACTAACTGAATTTTGATAGTTGGGAAGAGCCATACATAAGTGTGTAAAGGATGGGTATTTCATGAATAAGATTTTATCTCTAATTTTTGGTTGTAAATTTCCAATGAACGCTCTTTGAACATTAGCATCAGGTAGAGCATACTTGATTTGTGAGTAGATTAACTAATTATCTCCCTATAAAGTTTTTTATTTTTTCATTTTTCCTTGTTTCCATCGCACTAAATCAATTAATGTAATTTGGGGTCTAATTTTCACTTGGAAATGTTGGAGTAATGCATCAAAAAATTCTTTGAATGAATGTATTAAGTTAGTTGACAATGAACAAAACCATTCCAAGGTCATGTCTTTCAATGACCAAGGAAAGAGTTTAGCTAGGAGCTTATCTTCAAAGATGAAATCACTACACAATGCCATATAAGCCAATACATGACTATTAGGATCTCCCTTACCATTATAATTTTCAAACATAGGTATCTCTATGTTTTGCGGCATGGGAGTTTTCAAAATTTCAAATGATAATGGGTTCCTTTTGAATTATTGTGGTAATTTTCCATTTTAAGATTAGTTCAATGTGACATTTTGTTGTTGCAATGATGTTACATTTTGAAAGAGTTGGTTGATGATTGAATTATTGTTTGACATGTTTTGAGAATGTGGTGGATATGGTTGTATTGTGTAAGTGATTGATAGACTACTATGTTGCAATTTGATAAGAGGTGATGAAATTTGAGGTGTCACATAGTAATGTGTATGTAGCTATAGAGGGTATAGTTATAGGGAGGGAGACTTGGCTTCCTCTTTCGCTGAGTGTACCCAAAATATTGAGTGCAACTAGCCATTGTGGGGATATTAGCATCAACTATATGGGATAGACTATGCAAAACCTTTAATCCTTGTGCATATCTAATCAACTTCCTAAGGTTATCCACTATAGGAATTATTAGTCCGACCAAAGATTCAATACTCAAATAATCTTATAATCCTTATAAATCTTTATTCAATTATTTTATTTTGTCTTTAGAAAATGGTTAACAATAATATCAACATCCATGCTTGTTTGTGAATTTATTTTGGTGTGGTAGGATTAAGGATAGAGTCCAAAATGGGTATGGTATTGGAAATACCTTGTGTGAAAGAGTTGGAGGGCTCAAGATCCAATGTGGATGTAGTAATAGCACATGATTCCATAAATCTACAACTACATCTCATTGAAGTATTGACAATAGGACACCACTTTGTGAAGCTCATATGAGTTTCAAAATAGTATGTGTGCCCACTATGAACATAAAGTTATCAAAAAATCACAATAAAACACATAGAAACAAACATCAAACAATAGGAATGGAAAAGACACACAAAAACATAGATATGAAAATTTGAGCTGAAAATAGAAAGAATAGGTGACCTAGGGTGACTATATCCTATAAAGGATTTTGTAAAATTAAAATTTTGAATGTGTGGTATTTTTTAAGGATATCAAGTCTCTATGTAGACAAGTTTGATAGTGAATTGTTTTCTAGAATTTTCTCAATTCTAGATTATGTATCTCAAGATGTAAGTATGCAACAATTTCAAAAATTATCAATAAATAAAAGATAATTGTAAATGCAATTTCCAAATTTAATCTGTAAGAATTAACTAATTCTAAGATGCCAAAATTTGAAAATGATGATGCTGATGTAATTTTGAACAAAACAATGCACTTCTTTAACTTTTTGAGCTATATGAAAGATGCCTAAATGAATGCAATAAGTAATTTAAGATTTTATTTCAAATTTAAATGAATCAATGCCAACTTTTGAATGCAATGTAAATTTAGATCTGACCTAAGATGATTGAAAGTAACCCTACTACAACATATGATGTAATATGATATGTAATTTTATTTTTTAAATTATGTGTTTTATGATGTAAAAATGGATGCCTAATTGAATAATGAAAAATAATGCAATGCTAACCATAGATCTATGATTAATTACATCAAATTTTATAAGGTTTAATGTGTTAATCTTTCAGGCTCACAAAAATGAAATGAAGAAAAAGTGACTCTCCCTAGAGATTTCCCGTTAGGGTTTGGGCACCTTTTTCTTGTGTGTTTCATTAGGACTTATGGTAGCGGGGGTTTAATAGATTTGAAAAAGGTATAAGGCTAACTTTAAACCTTAAAGGTGGGTCAAATTTCCCTTGAAATTGTTTGGAATGAATTTGGGAATGAAATGCAATGCAACGACTAGGCTAATGATGCAAATTCTAGTTCTGATACAAATATAGTAAACACAAAAAGTAACAAATTAATTAAAATTGTAAAAAATAGACTGAACAAGATGCTATCCACCCATGATATGAATTTAGAGTAGTTTTCTAAGGACGAAGTCTCCCTAGGTGAGTGTGTCCTAGTAGGAGGATCCTAAATTTGATTTCACAGTCCTCTAGTGCTAGGTCAGAGCCTTTGATTTTACTTGTCCCACCATTTGATCACTGTCAAATATTTCAATAACTAAGTTTTCATTTTTTATAACGGTGTAGGGTTTGATTACAAAAATGAATAATTAACCTTCAATCTTCTCTCAATCTTCTCTAGAGATGAAATCTACACATTCAAAGAGAGAGGAAGGTTTGTGCCTTTTAGGGGATTACCTTAGTCAAACCCCATGTTAGTGTTTCCACTTCCACAATGTCAATGTCAGTGATAAGGGGCTATCCTTTTGAGGGACAAGGATAAATGATAAAAAATAATGATGAGTCAACAATGGATTGCAACTCACCACCCAAATACGGCTTCCTTGAAGGATTGAAGTCATAAAAATCTCCTCAAAGCTTGAATGTTGATGTCTTGATTTTCTTGAAGACCTACAAGGGTTAGATCTCACAAACAATATGGAAACATAAACATGAACAAACTCACATACACTTTTGCTTTGATATTCAATTGTTGCAACAAATCTCTAAAATTCTTCTCTTGACTTTTTTGATAACTCTCTTGGCAATATTTCTCCTTTATTTTTCAAATGATGCAATAACTAGGTATTTATATGTAATTATTCTAAGTTCCTAAAAATTAAATCATGGTAGCCAACTTTGGACATTTAAAATTCAAATAATAATATGTTGGCATTGACATATTCAAATTTGGAGCCAAAATAGGGGGACTAAGTCACTCTAGGTGATTGTGTCCCAACCCTATTTTTCAAGAATTAAGGTGTCAGGGATAAAGTATTAAATGAATACATTCTTTCTACTTTCAATTTGTCAAAAAAGGATAAAATAGGCCATAGAATGCATAATTTAGGAATTAGGTATTCGATTAGGTCCATTCATTAGAGGGGGAGAAAAACATAGTGTGAAATTATCAAGGGTGACAATTTACAATGCTACAAATTGATCAATTGAGTCTTTTGAGGTGTACTATCATTAGTCTCTTAAATCAACAAAGGCATTCAGCATACCTAAGGTATCAAATTTATCTTGATCATTCTATCTAGAAGAACCATTGCTGAATTTTAGTCTCCATTTAATTCTTCAATCCCTTATATGAGATGAATTATCATATTTCCATTATTTTTTATTCTATACATGTATCATATGATCAATAACAATCGATGGGTTAGTGCAGGATTATGGGGGTCCAAACTAGGCCCTTAAGTGGCAATGAAAATTCAAGAAAATAGACTTAGTCGACTTGACATAGAAATTTGAATAAGTTATTAACATAGTTTGAAAATAATGTAATAAATTTTTTTGTAGAAAATTGAATTTAGTCTCTAAGATACTATTCCTTTTTTGGAAAAAAAAATCTATTTGGTGAAAAATTGTAATTTCAATGTAGCACTAAATTTTTAGGAAAAAATAAAAAGTTGGTGTATGTCTCACCAACCTAAGTACAAGAAAAAGGTAATATATTTATTTAAATATTTCAATATAAGTAGATGACACATGCTCGAATGAGCCAATTTTTTTTGTAATTTTTTTGCAAGTAAATAATTAGTTATGATTTTTTTATTTAAACTTTTAAAAATCATAAATTGTTATCTCTGACCATCATAACTTGGTCTAAAATTTATGAAATTCAATTTTTATTTTTTTAATCCTATAGTATGGGAAGCATAAAATGTGCTACATCTTTTAGATTCAAAAAATGTGAAATCATTTAAGAATTATAGATGTTTTCAATCAGCCTATCAATCAGGACTTTAGTCAAAATGTATGTATAAAATCAATAATAATTATAAATTTAATTCTAAATAAGGTGTATCTTTATTTTTGGAAAACTGACAATTTTCTCAATAAATCCTTTTTGTTTCATCAAATTTGGATAAAAAAATGGTCATCAAACATTTTTGGTCATATCACCACATTTTGGACCCCCATGATCTTGCACTCACCCCAATCACAATTAATACAATAGATTCACCACTTCCCAAATAGAAATATAAAATTTTATTGATAACTATTTATTGCTATGAAAAACCAACATTTTCAAATGCTCAAAATCTTATAATTTTATAATGAATTTGTTCATTTAAATTTCCTTGAAAATGGTGCCAATTTGTTGTGTACCAAAATCATAACTCCACTTTCTAGAATATAACTTCACATTCAAGGCTAGAGTTGTCATCATGAATGTAAAACCTACTCATCTACATACCATGGAGATTTTAAGGTCAACTTTGTTAGAGTTACTCTTTGAGACCAACTTAGACTCTGAAGTGTCTTCCTAGAGGTTTGATAAAAAATAAACCAAAATTGGTGATAGCTAAACTCAATTTGCTTATTAAACTCCAAATTGTGTCACAAGATAAACATAACTATATATTTGAACACATCTATATAGTTGATTATTAAATCATTGGAATGAGTTCAAGGTGATGGAAATCCATATTAGCTACAAGGTAACTTTATAAGTACAAGTTATATGAATTTCTACCCTAATTTTTTACAAAACCATAGGCTAGTTGATAGTTGGGACTAAACTATAATTCGTATTTTAATATTTTTTATTTTTTATTTTTTTCTCAATTTAATGCATTCCTATATTGATTTCTATCAATGGGTTTTAGAGTCATAGATAGAAATATGTAATTATAAAGAAACCAAGCATATAATAGTTTATCAAAGCATGAAAATGCATCGAGGCTTGAGTATCATACATAAAAATACATAATTTAATTACTGAGTTTCATAAATCCTTGTGTAAATACAAAATGATCATTATAAATATTATACTAGTTTTAAAATGATGTTTTTTTTATCAAATTATATTTAAACTTATACTAGAATTTATGATAAGAGGAAACCTTTGTTACATTTAGAAATTTTCATAAAAGTGTGTGTATAGTCTTGGATACATGGAATATACAAAATTATTTGTAATAGTCCCTTCTAACACTTAAATAAAATCCAATACCTTCTACAAATGAGATTCAAAGGATGAAGTGCTAAAAAAAAATGAAATACCAACTAGGTCTACTTAGATTAATCACTAACTAATCCTAAAAATGAATCAAAAAAATCTTTTTAACCATTTGGATTGTACCCTAGAAAATAACACTATAAAAAATTATAATTAATGGCTTCGATACACTCCCTCCAAAATGAAATGAGATTTGGAGACTCATTGAATTAATTAATTAGTTGAGAATAGTT
Organism: Sequoiadendron giganteum; assembly: GCA_007115665.2. Taxonomy (NCBI): domain Eukaryota; kingdom Viridiplantae; phylum Streptophyta; class Pinopsida; order Cupressales; family Cupressaceae; genus Sequoiadendron; species Sequoiadendron giganteum. Next base: position 209,820,867 of record CM021108.1, on the reverse strand, counting down.
CTTAAGAATGGTGATTAGGTGGAGTGGGTATATAGGAAAATCAAGTCATTATATTTGGTGCCTAGCATTGGAAATATTTTTTAAAAAATTGATTTTATGTTTGACATCCATTGCACATTATTATTGTACTTTAAACACTATGCTTATAGCCAACTATAATTTTTCATCGAATACTCACATAGTCCATGAGCTCTTATTGCTATATTACCAAGTTTCAAAACTTAGTAATTGTAATAAAGAGTTGATGTCAAACACTTAAGCCTTCTTCCCTTGCACTTAATTTGTTTTTTTAAAAGCTTAAAACATGGCCACATAACAAAATAATACCATTGGAATTTTACAAGGAATGTATAACTATTTTATGTTTTCATATGGTTTTTGAATCATCAAAAACCCCAAAATTCATTTATTTACTCACCCCATCACCACTTCATAGCAGTTAGAAACCTTAGTCAGAGGTTGATATTTGAAGTGCATATCTCTATTATTTTGAATTTTAGTGATTTGAAGAGGTTAGAAACCACTATAATCCTTTTCCAAACACTTAAACCTTTATAGGCTAGAAATTTAAATGGTTGAAAACCAAGGGAATGCCTAAAAAATATTATTATAATAACTATAGTGTGGAAAATGTAACCCTTTACATTTTTTCACTTGTTTGGGCCCTCCTAGTTAAATTGGACTTAATAATGCCTTAATTTAGTGTGGTTAAATGTACCCCTTTACATTTACACACTTATTTGGGCCATTCTATTTAAGTCGATCTTAATTATTCCTTAATTAGCCCTTTAATTCATTTACAAAGCCTAAATAATTACATTTTTCAAAGGAGAAACCCAACAATAATTATTTTTTCTAAACATAACACTTTACATTGAACAATATGTGTTCTAGGTATAGGGACCTGGGACCCATTCGCCCATGGCTAAATGGGTCCTCCCTAGGCCTTTAAACCTAATTTTAAATTATGTTTTTTTCGGTATTTTAACATTTCTAAATCCATAATTCAATGTCAGCTTGTGATATTTGAATTTCGGGAAATTAAGGATACATACCTATAAATACAAGGTCATTTCACTAAGTTTCACCTAGACTTTCATTAGCATTGTTGAAGTGAGAAAAAGTAGAGAAAATTTGATGATCAATAGCATTCAAGAATAGATATATCAAAGATTTATTGCAACAATCAAGATTTGATCATCGTATCAAAGTCTTCTTACAACATGTAGGTTTTTGGAGCTAACATTGTGATGTAGGTTTCAAGATCTATTCAAGCATTTCAAGAATCAATTTCAAGTGTCAAGATCCACATCCAGTTCATCCATTTCATGCAACTTGTATACTTCCTAAGATCTCCATTATCAAGGTTTCATTCAAGGGTTTGTTGAATGGTAACATAGCTTTGCTCATTTTCCATTCCCTCTTTAATGTATTATTTCAATTCAAGGTTTGAATACCAAAATGGGGTTTGACCAAGGAAAACCCCCATTTACCCAAAAAGAAACAATTTTCTCTCATGTGTGTGTGATTGCAGATATAGGTTGAAGAAGAATTGAAGACATTTTGAAGAGCAAGATTTACAAAGTTGTCAAAGTTTTCAAATCATGGAATCTAACCTACAAATCAGATTTCTGAATTTTTAGTGTTGAAACCTTGACAAATTAGAAGCTACAAACCTACACTAAAGGCTCCTGAAAGATTGTTGAAATACCTATACTTGGACCCATTCACCCATGGGTGAATGAGTCTTAGATCAGCTTCTAGAAAGAACTTTTGGTGATTGGTACACATGTTTCTTCCCTTCTTAGATCTGCATTTTTTTCTAGGTTTGTAAATATTGAGTTTCATATTCAATTTTCAAGTGTTAGATTGCATTTTGGAGTTTATTTTCTATTTTTAGTTTTTCTCCCTAAAGTGTTGTTTGACCTTGACCCCAATCCTTCGGTCATAAGGAAATTTGAAGATCCTCACATTGGCTTGATTCACCTAAGGGTTGATAATCAATTCATTACGGGGATCTCAGTTCTTAATGAAATAAAGGAAAATAGGTCCCTCATCACATCATATTTTAAACACATATTTAATCAAAAGCCTATTTTTGTATGTTTCAATAATTTTTTTTCTTTATTAGAACTTTTGAAGAAAGACAAATATTTTTGGAATTTCCAATAATTTCAAAATCATAAAAAACTTGAAATAAATTTTCATCCTCTATTATGGTTTTATTAATTACTATATTAAAAAAGATTCTAACCCTCTGACACTTTACAAGGTTAGAAAACCATTAGAATCACCAAAATAAACCTAGATTCTATTCATTTGACCATCAACATCTCAAGTGGTTAGTGAACCATCACAAATTCTAAAAAATCATACAACTATATTTCTCTTGGATTTTGAGCCAAGGAAGAAGTTATAAACCTAATATTTTTTTTGAAAAAAACTAGTAGATAATGTTTGGAAATTAGAGGGTTTTTTAAACGTAAATCACTAGAAGAAAGAAAAAAAATAAACAACATAGCTAAAGGATTGTTTGGGGTTTTGATAAATTATGTTGAGAAGTAAGAGAGGTAAAATCAAATATCACATGATTTTCCCAAAAAAAATCAAGAATCTTAATAGTATCAAAGCATAAATTAGTAAGCTTCTTCTTTGATTTGGAGGGTTTTTCCCATTCATTTGTAATTGGTTTGTCCTAGAGTGAAATGGATATCATAGATGAGTCCAAAAGGCACGAGTACCTAAGGATCACTTATCCAAATGCTAAAATTAAAGTTCAAAAATGTTGGTAGAACTAATTAGATATTTATGAAATCCATAGATTGTATCATCCTATATTTTTGTCCCATGCCATTAATGCACAGTAATTTTAGCATATTTAGTTTTATTCGTAAGGTTTTTAAATAGCATAATGGTCAATAATTTACATAAAATTTAAAATTTAAAATTTTCAAGTGCTTTAAGGTATTGACCAATGATTTATATCTCTAATTCAATGGTTTTGTTTGAATTACCATAAATTAAAGGATTTCATGTGTGATTTTTTTAAGCCTATAGTGCATTGTATTACCCTAACCATGATTTTATTTAGATCCTAAAAATTTCATCCAAATTTTTAGCCCATAGTCTACTTATCTAGCATCACTACTCTTTTATTTCACTACCTCCAATAGTAACTTGGTTCTGGCTTTCCACCATCTACTTGCAAGGAAACCACCCTAGGGCCACCAAGCCCTAATTTCCATGCAATATGGTAGTAATTTTTTTCCTTTTTCCATAACATGGGAATTCAATGGTAAAATTTCAAAAATGAATAGGCACCAAGAAACTTGTTCTAAAAAATAACTATTGGTTCTATTTATTTTCCCTATATCTTCTACTAGTTAATTTTATTTCTAGTTGAAGTACAACCATCCGTTTTGGCTTCAAAGATGATATATATTTTTAAATTATCTAATTTTCATGATTCTTGTAGAATTGGAAAAGTACTTAGAAGCTTTGTTAAACTATCCTTCATTATTTTTTAAATCCATCCCGTATTATATAATTATTTTTATTCTATTTGATGTTCTAGACATATTGACACTTAAACATGTTCTATATTTTTGGATGAGATTCATTTTAGTTTACCTATTTCATATTTATTTGCTTTAGTTGTAATCATTTCTTGAAATCAATGGAAAATCAAGTGACTCTTATCGTGAGAATAAAATGTATATGATAGATGAATTCATGGTGAAATAACTTGATGATTTAAAGTAAATCTATTATATTTATCAATTAAGATAGTTTTGTATTCCCAATTGCATCAATTTTCCTAATTCTTCTAACACAACATCTTAAAACACAATGTACTCCATCACCCATTTCTACCTTAAATTCTATTATTATTTAAAATAATATTATTTTAGTTTTCTAGATCCACATTATTAGAACACATTTATACTAGAACTATCATTCCAATTTGTAGAGTCTCACATTATATATTCAGAGGACCACATTGAGGACATATGTCTTCTATATGATATTAGCCCAAGTGGATTTACATTAGAAACATTATCTTCTTCAAATATTATTCTTCATCCTTGTATTCTATCATAATTTGATAGTGAATTGGAGAACTTTAAGAAACATTCAAATAATTTATTTACCTTATAGTAGCCAAGAAATTTTTTAAGATCTTCATTGTTGTCTTTCAATCATATGTGAATTTCAAAGATATTATTCCTTTTTCTTGGATATTCCAATCCAAAATGAGAAACTATTTTGTACACATCTATGATTATGTTTCTTCTAAAGTGGAGATTTTTTTTGGCATTTGTGGGTCATCTTTAGCACCAAGTTTCAATCATCTACCAATATTGCAAGAGGCATCTTGAGGGGGGAGATACATGTTATCTTTTCTTATTTCTATTTTTAGAGAGAGCATTTCCTCACATGGATTTTTACCCTTCTCACTCTAGGGGTGTGACCAAGACCTTCTCTTAATATCCTCTCTTGTAGGGGGTTATATTTATGTACATGTTTTGTTAAATTTTTCTCTTTTGAAGAGTTCTTTTCTTCTACTTAGTTTTTCTCTTGTTATGATAGATATTTTTGTAAATGGGTACTTTATTAGGACTTGTTTTAGGGCCCATATTTTATTTTTCCTTATGTGCAACCTGATGGCACTCTCAAATTTTGTAAATTTGAGATGCCCATTTCAAAAGTTTGCCTCTGCACTTTCAGGAGTGCACCTAATCAATCTGTCAGAGTGACCCACTTTGTAGGCTTATACTTTGAAGCCTGTTGATTCTCATGCAAAACCCATTTGCAGGCATATTCAATTGATATATGTGAACGTGCATGTCATTTTTCCGCTTCCCACGATGAGTTTTGTCAGATTTTTGAAAAGTGAAGCTGGAGGGTTTTCACATTGTTATATTGTTTGCAGACGTTCAGTTCTGCAAAGTTGCCTCCTATTTGGGCTTGGGTTTCGCAACCAGTTGACTGTCATGTCAGAATGAATGCTATTTTGTGTTCTCCGTACCTAAATAATCTCACATGTCAGTTTTCAGAGCCTCATGATCTAATTTGCTATTTTTAGCAGATCAAAACCAAATGCAGTTTGTTCAGTTTCACATCTGCATTCCTGACAACTTTTTTGAGTGGTCAACTTTGATCGTTAATAAGTTTTGATCAACGATATTTCAAAGAAATTCCTTTTCGACACGTGCTCAAGGTACTTAAATGAACTTGTATGTCTGATGGCAGCTTGCCAGGAGTTGATTCACTATTTTTAAAAATTAGCAGTTGAATGAGTTTTAATTGGTGTAGAACATCTGTTGTTTCAGGAAAGCCTGACTGGGTGACTTTTCCAATTAATATTTTTCATCTCGTGATCTATTTCTCTGGGCCGTATTTTACACTGTATTCTCGGATCAAATGTTTGCATGTCTGCAAGTTCTCTTTGCTCCCGGAGGTCATTTGACTAGTTTCCCAAGCCGATTCTAGAGCCCACTGGGTCAGTTTTGCCCATTTTCCAAAAGTGTCGAAAAACAGATTTTGATGAAGACCCAGTTCATGTTTTCACTTCTAGAATACTCTGAAGTTGTCTTAGAACAATTTGAACTCAAAACTTGTATGAAAATGATTATTTTTTTAGCTGGGTCCACATGGGACCCAACATGCTTTGCATGGTTATGAAGTTGAAATGATTTCTTTGATCATGAGTGCATTGGTGAAGAAGAACTTCATGGTCATTATTCAGTGGTGAATGAAAAATTTCCAGATGTTTATATTTATACAAGGGTTTCCAGTTGGAGAAGTTATGGGAAGGTCATTAGTTCATGACCTTGTTTTGAACAATTCATGGAAATTAGAGAAGTGCTCTATCATGCTTTTAGTGGAGAATGTTGAGGGTGGTCTAAATCATGGTAGTAATTTGAACTATCATGGGATAAGTTCACAATTTTTTTAATTTTGCTAGGTTGTTTAAGAAACTACTGGATATTTGTTCTTCAAAAATCTTGTGTTATAATCATGAATAACAAGTTGGAATCTATTTCCAAGTGCTTCTTCGATGAATAGGGATCGGTAAGCAATCAAATAAATTCTTTTAATGATTTTGATTCTTGGGTTATAGGAATTTTTTGATAATGATGAAGAATTTGAAGTAGGGATCCAAGGCCAAAACCATTGTTAAATTACCTAAATCTCTTATAAAAAAGGTCAAAGCTATCAGCCTGGGTGTTTTTTGCATAACAAAATCAATGTGAAAGATGTCAAGTTGAGAATCAGTTGAAAGATGAATCACAAGAGGACTTACATAGAGTATGGGAAGGTTATAGGTGTCATGCCTCATTGGAGCAGTTTCCTGATTAAGACCCAATTGCATCTGGTTTCATGAAATACCATTGCTACAGAGTCTACACAAAATGGATCTATTGTAAAGGTTGTAAAAATCTTAGATAAACATGTGTCTCAAACGTTTGTTAACCCTCCACTATACATGCATTTGGAACTTGAGATGCATGCGAGTCAGGGGTTGGATCAAATTGAAAATATCTTAATTCCATGCTGCACTCAACATCATAGCTGGTGGATGATACTTGCTGGGTTTTTATTTTTTTGCATGGTAAAGAGGAATCTTATTATACATAGGCTTAACGAGACCGATCCAAAGAGTGTGGTAAGTGCACTTTGTAGGGGCGCGGCCTAGAATAAAAGGTATGGATGACCATTAACATGAGCAATCAACGGAGAGGGCGCATGCATGGAATACAAGATGTAGCAAAGAGGCAGCGAATGCCCATCAAAACCTCCAAGAAACAACACATACAAGGAATGTAGCTATCGAAAAGACTTTAGAAACTTTCAATCAACTGCAATTCGCAGACCATGATTAATGGGAACGCCACCCTACATGCTACGCACAACATGTATTTGTTGAGAATGCCATAGAAAATTTTAACCAAATGCAATGGAGGGTGCGCTAGCCATAGGGAGCAAAATGTGCACAAAATAGACTGTTGAAAATGCTTTGAAACTTTAAAGAAAATGCTACTAGCAGGTGTAAAACCAAATCTCACCTTTTTTCCTCAACTAAATGGAGATGCCAGGGACACATTGGGTGAATGAAGCACACCATAGTTTGCAGAGTATACATCAGGTGGAATTCATTAAATTCTTCAAAAAAGCTCTCAAGAAAATGCAAATGCATTGGGCGCAGCTTGGAGCAAAGGGCATGGACATTCATCAAAGCACATTGAGAGGAAGCTACCATGATCAGAGGTGAATGCCATTGCCAGGAATGAGCAAGCAGAGAGGAAACTTAGGGCAACAATTGATCGACGACTAGTGAAGGAGACCTCGCCACGTGTCATGATCTTGCAGACCCCATGCGATTTTGGCAACATGATTAAAACCCTTGCGAGGTGCACGAGAACGCTCGTGTGTGAAATAAGTGGTGGGCCCGGATGGTGTTTTCATGTGCCCGGGTAAAGAATATTAAAGGCCAGATGCTTTCACTTTTAAAAGCCTTCATTTACTTTTGCAAAAAGAAAAATATTTCAAAACTAAAATATTGCCTTATAGCGTGAGGTTTTATTTTTTTTATTTAAAGCTAAGTGCTTTAAAATGTGAAAGTGAAAAGGTGAGGGAAAATATTTGATGATGCAGATGCTTCCAAAGGAGCCCAAAATAAACAACCAATGGCCTTTATTATGTAAAGGTAAAAATAAAAGTCAGGGTGAACTTAATGCTCCTGTTTTAAAATGAATATTTTAATTGAATGGGCAAATATTTTAACGGTAAGTATAATGGCATGGATTAGATATTTTAGCCTCGAATATAATTCAATATTTGCAAGCGAAAATTAATAGGGGGAATAATCTATAAAGTAAATAAGTATTCACTATGCAAAGTATTTTATTTGCTGGGAGATAGAAGTGAGCAAAATTATTAAAGTATTGAGACTTTGATATCAAGGAATGAATTTTATCTTTATTTTATATTTGGGAGCATTTCATTGTGGAACATTCTCTTTGCTGGGGATTTTAAATAAAGTCAAAGGAGCATAAATATTAAAGAGGAAAACAAAACTACAACATTATAAAGTGGGGAAATATTTTAATGCAAAGTGAAATTCTATTGGTTGAGAAGTAGAAATAATGTGCAGCAAGTAAAGAGAGTTGAAACATAATTTTGCACGGGAAAAAGGTATTTTCCAGAAGTTGGGTGAATGATGAGATTCTCCACATGGGCTGATTTTCTATTTCAAGGCAATGATGAGCAAAGGTAGTTTTGAGAGAATAAGTTTGTTGCTGCAAAGCAAGGATTAGGAGATATTCTTTTCAGTTTGATCAATGAGAATGAAGCTTCCAGATGGAATTTCTAGATCAATTTTAGGGTTGCTCCTGCTTTCTTCTCTTCTTCTATATCTTCTCGCATTCTCTCATTGTAAAGGGTTCTGAGTTTCTGTATTGGGTTGGGTAGATAGAGAATTGTAATTTCTGAGTCATTTCTTGAGTCTGTAAGCTATAATTTTCTGAATTCATGAGTAAATATAGCCAGTTTATGCAATTAACATCATGAAGGTGTTTCCACATTCATGAATATCATCAGACTATCTCCATATTCGTACACTTTTAGTCATGTAAATTCAATAATACAAAGTGTCTATGAGTTTCTCATCTCAAATTTCATGAGGTTGTTTTATCTGTTCATTGTTATGTGTTCTGTTTCAAAGAAATGGTTAAAATGCTTTGAGCAGGTGATTGTGATTTCAGGTGTACAAATGGGATTTGATAAGGAGAATCTGATTGATAGTAAGAGAAGGATTGTTGGTGCAAGGCACTAACAGTTGATGCAAAGCATCAGCAATTTAAATCCACTGGTTGAAGTCTATTTGTTGGGGAATTCATTTTATGTGTTTGACTCCATGGCCCAGAAGTGGCACTGATCTATTATTCAATTTTGTGCATCTCAAGAACAAATTTAAATGCAAAATCATTCTTGATCTTACTATGTTATTGTATGTCTTGCTTTCCAATGGTTGAGAGAGGGTTGAGTTGATGAGAATTTAGCCAAATTTGAAGTTGTCAATGCTTCCCTTAGTGTATTTTCATTGGGAATTATCTGCTTTATAAAGAAATGTCAGTGTATGAGTCAATGAAGTTCTGGGCATTGTATAGGTTTACCCACCTTGGTCCTGCAGAGCCAAAAGTGTAGGAGATGTCAGTCTTTGACTGATTCTTGTCAGTTGGCCACTAGCCTGTGTGGTTCTTTATTATAGAGGTTGGCCACCTCTTAGAGAATTGCAAATCCTAGCTGGGTTGCATTTTAAAACACCAACAAAACCCCCCTAAGCTACACTAATCAGGGGTGTTAGTGAGAAATTATATTCACATTGTAATAAGCTAATTTTGGAGTCTTAATGAGAAATTTATTTTTATTTCATTGAGTTTTCAATCTTTTGACTGGGATAAAATTGCCTTTCCACTTTTATTTTCTATGTGGAATCTATATCTTATTTTAATTACTCATTTGATAATTACTTCTCATTAGTTTTATTACATATTTTCCTCTTTTTATGCTGCTCTCCTATATAAGAAATACTATAAAAGTTCCTAGTTCTAAAAAGTAATAGTAGGTTCCTATATAAAAATGTAAAGGGGTTTTTAAAATAATAATAAGGAAATAGAGGGAGGCACATTGTTGTGACTAAATTACATTAACAATATAAATTAAATATGAGTACCTATATCATGATCAAGATATTCATATATATATGAATTTATTTTCATATCAAAAGAAGAAATTTACATGGTTTTAATATATTAGAAATATAATATGAGATCAAGGATGTTATTATTGTTGAACATCTAAAATACTGAGAGGGGGGTGAATTAGTATTCCATAAAACCATAATAAAATCTATCTAACCATTATCACAATTCTAAAGTTTTGAATTAGAAAAAGAGAACGTAAAAACAAATCAATGCAACCATACACATGAACACTGAGATTTTTACATGGAAAACCCAAAAAGGGAAAAACCACGATGAGGGTTGACTCACAATATATTATATCCAGATACAAGATATTATAGGGCTCACTGTTAGGACTCACTATCCTTAAAAGACTCACTAATTGAGTACGAAATATTTCTAACCACCAAGATACAAAGATTGTGGCTTAGTGCAAAAAGATTGAACTAATAGAATACACCTTTACTGTGTAGGGTTCAGTTCCAACGAAGCTTAGAATATGATGTACTGCCTCACACAACAGTCGCTCAACTAATTTTTACTGATCCTCAATTGATAAAGCATTTAGAATCCAATCCTTTCTTCCACACTCATACACTCACATCTCATTTTCTCACTTCTACTCCTCAAAATATCTTATATATATACAAGTATAAGTTATTCATCAATTAGGTTAGCCTAATTATATGAAAAATAATAATAAAAAACTCTCTTGTTGGTACTATATATGATTTAAAATTTGTATCCATTTAGTGCATTATACTAAGTCGGTTGGCATTCATAAAACATAACTAGTCTCCTTAATGAATCACATATGTTAGGCTGACCAAGACTATAACATAATTTACAAAATCTCCAAACCAACAAATAAACTTCAAAGAAAAAACCTTCTAGATCTGAGTACACATAAGTTTCTCATCATACCACCATCATAGAGACTACCAAAAAACCACAACATACTTGAATGTTCTCCATAAGAAAATACAGTCTACCACACATATATACCAAGCAAAGAGAAACAATAATATACAAAGGTGAACTCTATCAAAGATAACTTTCTGCTCATAACCCAAAGCTTCTCAAGATCCATGATATAGTTGCTTGAATGAGTCATGAAAATTTGGTTAGGAGATTAGAGTAATATCAGTTCTTTCAATGAATTTCATACTCAAATACCAACACACTTATCCATCACAAAAGAACATTACCAACAGAGAACAACTTACAGTAAAACAAGTAGACTTCCCATATAGTTTTTACCATGTTAACATCAATGAAAATATAGGCACAACCAACACAAACCATCCACACTTCTTGCTCATTTTGCAAGGCTCCATGATCCCAACAATCTCCCCCTTTCACATTCATGGAAACATGCATGACAAAAACATTTTTCAATATACGACAACTAAATACTCCCCTATCAAAACTGTTCTTCACAAAAATGTTTTACCCCTATCAAACTTTATCTCTCCCCCTTTGGCATCAATGGAAAAGGATGGGGTCCAGTATATATGTATATATGCATCAAAATGTAACCAAAAAAATATGAATACAAAATTGAATTAACCTGAAGAGGAAGAACCTTTGAAACTCTCCAAGATGACCTTCCATGATGCTTTGCCTTCTTCCCATGAACCATTTGCACTTATAAGAGTCTTGTGTAATAGCTCAATCTTAGTTAAGGAATCGATACCATCTGTTAAAGTATTGGGACTAAGATTAATTTTTGATAATTCACCAATACTGTCAAGAGCACTAGAAATAGGAATGTGCTTGAGTTTAATCATGTCTCGGAGTGCCACAAACTTCTTAATAACTTCTTTTCTTTTATCCTACAAAGAAAATAATTTATCTTGAAGCTACACAATGTAGGACCACCTCTAATTATCTCTATCTTCTTTTAATCTATATGTATCTATTTGAGTACTCATCTAGGTCTCACTCTTCCTTATCTCATCTCTTATGTTCAGTGTACTCCCAGACTAATTTACTCTTCTTCACAAACTTGTACACTCTCCAATTCCTTCATCACTCGATTGTGTGCATTTGCACATTTTTCCTCGATATATTCCAAATTTCCTTCATCACATTTTATTCCAGCATGCACTTCAAGTCTGAGGATGTAGACCTTCAAAGAATCAATCATGTTTATGAGATTCTCCACAACAGAAATAGATGAATCAAAATTAGCACTAGGAATAAAATTATGTAATTCTTCCAAATCTCTTTGAATGTTTATTATTTCATGCTCATGTTGAGCTCTCTCAAACTCACTTCCTTCTACAACTTCTTTCTTAACAACACTCTTCCTTTTCTTCCCTATTCTAGTTGCGCTATCAGAGGTACCATCTACGTTGAGATTCTTAGGGACTTCCAAAAGATTTTTTGTATGATAATCAATTTCAGCCTTTGACACTTCATAATCTAACTCAAATATCCATACCAAACTTGACTAAACTACTTCCATGTGACAAAAAGTTGTAGACACAAGAAAATTTATGCTTTCAGAGTAAATTTCAACAACACTTACAAGAATCTTAAACCTTCTACACATCCTCATCTGAAATGTTCCAAAGAATGTAGAAAGGGCAGTCTCTTATGCATCCAAAATTACCAAGATTTATCATGAAGTTTCTAATTTGATGGGAAATAGGTCTACATTTGACCATTCTATCCTTTCTATTACTGCTAATTCTTCTTACTCTTCTTGATTTCCTTTAAATTCTTCAAAATATGTATACGAAGTAATTCACACAAGTCATAATCCATACCTCTTTTAACCATATCAACAGTAGTATGTACAACAACAATAGAAACTATGAGGTCATTGCTAGGGAGATAAACTTTGTGACCGATGACTATAGCAGCATATCTGATAACCATATCCATAATTGATCTCAATAAGAAATCAGTCTTATTTTTTATCATCTTAATAAGAAATCATGGAGTGAAAGTATGAACTTAAGTATATCTGTACAGTTTACTCCAAAAACATGCACACAAATAACTGTAGTGCCATCTGATTGAGATTGCTGAATCCTAATACCGTGATGTTGTTGGTGATGTTTAATGTTTTGGATCCAGCCATATCTGAACTTCAAGAACTAAGGTATCTGAACATGAGCGACAATAATTTTGAAGTTGAGGTTCCATTGCAGCTGGGGAATCTCTCCAACCTCAACTATTTGAGCATTGCCATGGCCATCAACGCGGTGTTCAAATGCTGGTCCAGTTTAGAATGGGCACGGAATCTTCGGAGGTTACAGTATTTGTCTGTCAAGCGTGTGGTGGTGACGAGTAGTAGTAAAGAGCTGGGGGAATTCATCTCCTCTTGGTAATCTACATGCCCTTGACATGAGTAACTGCAATATGTCAGACCCCATTCCCACGGCTTTCGTAAACCTCACATCCCTCACATATCTGGACCTCCATGGGAACAACTTCTCTTCCTCACTTCCGCCATGGCTGGGAAATATGACTGGTCTCGTATCTCTTAGTTTTCAGAGCTGTAATGTCAGTGGTCCATTCCCCCTCTCTCTTTCCACTTTGTCACAATTGAAAAACCTCCGATTGTCTGACAATGAAGACCTAAGTGGAGATATAGGCGAAATTTTAGGCAGCGGATGGCCACACCTCTCTCTGTTTAATCTGTCAGGGTCGAACATAAGATTGTTTTTAGACGGACAGGATATTTAGAAGGTTTAGGAGGTTTAGAATGTTTTTTTACATTAGGCTGTTCACTTTTGTTGGGTGTTTTCTTACTTAGTCCTGGTAAAGTCTTGAGACGATTTATTATTTTTAAACGAGGTCGCGATAACGGGACATAAAAAAACTCCTTATTTCAAGAGAGGAAGTATACCTGATTTCATTGGAAATTTATCCTCCCTCACACATGTTAAAGTGGTAAAGACCAGGATTAATGGGCCTATTCCCGCCTCTCTTGGCAGTCTCTCTCTTCTTGAGGAACTGATACTCCGGAATAACTTTCTGAGGGGAAGGATTCCTCAATCACTCTCTCAGCTTTCTAAGTTGACTATTCTGGATCTGTCCTTCAATCAGCTGAGTGGCAACATACCTTCTAATCTGGATGGCTTTTCTTCTCTCAGGAAACTTTATCTCCAATCCAACAAGCTGAACGGTACAATTCCTAATACTATTGGAGATCTCCCTCGCGTGCAACAGATTGACCTCAGTTTTAACCGTCTGCAAGGTAAGTTTTCTCTTAATGTTTTTGAAAATACCCCCAAGCTCAATCGCCTCTATCTTTCACACAATCAGCTGACTGTCCACATTAGTTCAGGATGGGAACCCTCAATTTACTTTCAGGTATTACGCTTGGCCTCCTGTAATATCCGCGGTCCCATTCCTACATTTCTTGTCCACACAAAAGAAACTATTGGGTCTGGATATCTCAAACAACAGTTTTGTTGGAGCTAGTCCAACTTGGTTTTGGGATCTAAATATTAGTAGTAATCTTAACTTATCATACAATAATTTAGAAGGTCCACTTCCCCCTAATTTGGATATTGGACTGTATATGACCCTAGACCTGCAACATAATAAGTTGAGTGGCCCTCTTCCCTTGCCGTCCAAAGCCTCACAGGCCCTGCAAACACTGAACCTGTCTTATAATAATTTCACTGGAACTATCCCCATCCAAATTGACATGCTTCTTCCTAAGATTCAGGTTCTGAGTCTGTCGAATAACAAATTATCCGGCAAAATACCATCCACTATAACTACTTGCTTGCTTTTGAGAAGATTAAATCTGGCAAAAAATGGTTTGGAAGGAGAGATTCCCTCCACAATGGGTAGGCTGTATCAACTTCGGACACTGCACCTGAATGACAATAGGCTTAAGGGAGAATTACCTTACAGTCTTTCCAATTGTTCGGATTTGGAGATCATAGATATTGGAAACAATTTTTTTTCTGGAAAAATACCACCTTGGTTATCAAGGCTTTCTCAGTTGATGATACTTGTGCTGAGGAATAACGTTTTTACAGGATACATTCCACCAGAACTAGCCTATCTCTCTAAACTCCATGTTTTAGACTTGTCAGAGAACAAGTTGAGTGGGCCCATCCCGCCCGAGTTGGAGAAACTAGCAACAGGGATGGTTCGGAGCGAGAGCTCAACAGAACAGCCCTTTGAAGACAAACCCTCCTACTACAGAGAGGAGATCATTGTGACTAACAAAGAAAATGATTTGGTATATGTGGATTCTATTTTGTTACTGGTCACATGCATAGACCTTTCAGAAAATCAGCTGTCAGGTATCATTCCTTCAACAATTGGTGCACTTAATGGTCTACGAATCCTTAATATCTCCAGAAACAATCTTAGTGGAGAAATTCCCCATACATTGGGAATGCTAGATCTAATAGAATCACTGGACCTTTCCTATAATAACCTGCAAGGCAATATTCCAATGGAAATGCAAGGACTTCATTACTTGGCTGTTTTCAGCGTGTCTAACAACAAACTTTGTGGAAAAATTCCAACGGAAGGTCAATTCTCCACATTTAGGGCTGCTTATTTCTATGGTAACCCCTGTCTGTGGGGTTTTCCACTTGATATCAGATGCCCAGAATCACCAGCAACCATCCCGATTGGAGATAATGAAGATGAGGGAGAGGAGAAGGAAACAGGGGATCCTTGGTATTGGTATGTTGGCTGTTTGGTATGTTTTGCTGTTGGCTTTTGGGGAGTGTTTGCACTGCTGAGAGTAAGTACATGGCGAACAAGATACGACAGTATCATGGACGACGCTGCTGCAAGCTTTTGCGATTCATTGACTGCGCAATGGATATATTTCCTAGGAAATAACTCAACACATCCTTAGTAATCGTCCTTCAACAATAAGAAGTCAATTATCAACATATTTACAAATGTCGCATTAATAAATATAGGAAGATCCTTCCTTTACCCTTTTATATAGGGGGGAAGGTTTAGGGGAGATTGAAAGGAGGAAAACCATTCTAAAGGTGACATGGAATGTTGTTGTTGAGGAAAGCAGGGTGTTGTGGAGCTTTAGGGTATAAAGCAGCCTGTCAATAACAGGAATTGAAGGTTTCTTTTGGAATTTTTTGGGTTGTAGATTTATCTTTATCTTGTTTTTCATGTAGGTTTCATTTTTATGTAATGTTCACATGTTCTTCATTTCGAGATATTTATTTTCAGCATTGTATTTTAGTTGTGTGTTCATGATCTATAGGTTGTACTTGTGAATGTTGCCTGTGTTTATTTACCATTTTTATTATTAAATATTGTTGCAAGTTATTGTATGAAATGAAGGTGTGAGAGTCTAATGCATGAATGTTGTGAATGGTGTTCAGATTATGTGTTATATTTTGAAATGTATATGCTATGTTTTTATTACTAGATTATCATGGTGTGTTATCTCATTGCTATATTTATAACTGTCTAGTTTTTATATGTGATTATTTTAATGATCTCATCATCCTATATTTTACCTCTATAGATGTGTAGCTATTTATAAAGAGGGATGATATAGTCATTGTGTTGATATTTTAGATGATTGTGATTATTGTGTTTTCATGTTTATATAATGTATGTGGTATTGTGTCACGTTGAGTGATTATAAATTGCTTCAACTATCATATATGGAGCATATATGCTTAACGTGTAGTTTGAGTATGCAAGTACAAAGTATTTCTTCATTTGAAAATGCAGGTCTAAGTTATCTCCCAATGGTGGTTAAACCAGATATATCACTTTGAGTTAATATGCTTGGTACCCTCTATCATACCTTATTCATGTGTGAGATGAGTCCCTCTTCCTATGGTTGGTTGGATTTGAATTGATGAAATATTAACAACTAACCATAACATGTCCAATTTAAAATATTTACAATTAAACCATGTAAAGGAAATGATTCTCTGTGTAGTGATTTTTACCTATTAAAAATGCTAGGAAATGCAACCAAGAAAAAGTAAAAACCAATACCAAGACTCTTGGATTAGGGCCAAGATGAAGCTTAAACCTACAAAAAATACCATGAAAATGACACCAAAGGAGAGCTTGCTGATGTGATTGGCCCATGGATTCAATAGTATGTGTGCTCTGATCAAATTTTGGAAACATAGCACCTTGATTTAGCTCAATTTGATCACAAGATTGCTAAATTTGGCTATGGTTGCATGAGAGTTGATAGCATGAGATTGCTTGTATATGTGCTGTAAGTTTTTGAAAAATGACTAAGTGTTAACTTCATTTAGAAGGGAGGAGATGAATGGACGGTGGAGATATAGGCTTGGGTAAGATCAAGGAGGCATCTCAACTCTTGAGGCAATGCCAAGTGTTATCACATGGGGATATGAGAGGATGAGGTGGAGGGTACTTGGAAGTACCCTTGGGAATGGGCAAGATCTCCTCATAAAGGAGTTTCTTGTCCATTCTTCCCAAATCATGATAAGATGGGACAAAAGGGAATTTAAAATTCCTTTAAATTCCCCATGGGGATTAGGTTAGGAATTTAAAATTCCTTGAAAAACCTAAGAGGAATAAAAATGGAATTAAAATTTTTATGGGGGTATGGGTTAGCTTCTCCAAAAGGAGAAAACAATAAATGGAAGTTGACTTGGGGATATGCCATAAATGGTATTAGGATTAGGTTAGGTTAATCAAGGTTTTTCGATTGTGCAAGCATAGGATTAACAAGGTGATTAGGTGGCTAATAATGATTTAGAGTCCACTTGCATATGATGGAGGATGTGACACCTCCTAATCAAGGATTAGGAGTCTGCACATCCTAATGATAGGGATTAGCAAGCAAATTAGTATTAGAAGTGGGTTATGGAGGATGTGACTCTAGAGGTGAGAGAAAATGAGAGGAGAATTAAATATTTAATTTTAATTCCTATAAGTTTTGTGACTAAATTAAATAAATTAGCCTATTTATTTAATTTAGAGAGGAAAGGGTAAGATAATAAAGCATTTAATTAAATACCTTAGAAGACCTTGAAAATATGTTGGATATTAATTAATTAATGTGGATAGGAATATGAAATAGATGAAATAAGGATAAATTTGACCAAATATGAATGGTCAAATTTAGGTGTCTACATTTTGACCCTCTTTGAAATATCATTAAAATAATGATGTTTCAAAAAAAAAAAAAATATAGCTAACTCAATAGAAAAAAATAGGTAATGGGATGCCCCAACATGGAGGAAAGGATGGTGCAGAAGAAAAAGAAAAACATAGTGGGGTGATGGCCCCTTGAGAGAGCAAACAGGGAAAAAGGAGCCCTAGGTGATGTTTCAATCTAGAAGAAAAAGAAGGATATTAGTAGGACCACAACAGAAAATGATGAAGAATGGAAAAGGAACAAAGGGAAAAGGAGCTATGGGGTGCACATGTGAGTGAAAGAATAAATTAGGGTTTTGGGGGTAATTAGGGGGACCTATAAATAGTAAATAGGGTAAATTTACTATTCATTTTTACCCTAATCATCTAAGAGAGAATAGAGAGCCGCGAGAGAAAAATGCCACACGATAGGAGCATCCCACATGAACTAGTTGTGGTTCAAGTGAGGGTGTAGAGAGGAGAGCATCCCACCCAGGTACATTGAATCTAAATTTGCTTTCACTAGTAGAATTTAGTAAATAAATAACTAGGTGATTAAAAATTTTTGTCACAACAACCAAAATTGACTAAATTATGCTAATATTTTGCAACACAACTATAAATGAATAAATAAATGACTAATTTGGTCGTTGGGTAAAAAAATATTTAGTCACACAAATTGAAATGACTAAATAGTTAGTCACGTGAATACATATTAGACAAAAATTTTAAAAATATTTGGGGAAATGATTGGCAAGAGTGTATTGCACACGATTCATTATTCATGTTTAGAATTTGGCACTTGACAACTACACTAAGGTGTGTGAACTTCACTAAGGCGTTTTGAGTTAAAACAATGAATTTAGAGGTAATTCCAAAAAGGTGGGCAAAGACATCGGTGTTTGCTACAAATTATTTGAAGTTTGTAGTGAAGTTGGATTTGGGGATGCCCTCTGTAGCAAATTTAGAGGTAATTTGAAACCCTCATTACATTAAACACAAAATCTATAGCTTTTTGATTGGCAACTTATAGTAGTTACAATCTAAGAACTTGCTCTTAATAATGTTCTTTAACAATCTTGCCACTATTCTGCTTCATAACGTGTTCGAGCTAAATATAATTAAATTTGGGTGTCAGTGCCAAAATAGAATTTTCTCAAACAATTTTGATACATTTGCACTACAAGCGCAAACTATCCTTGTGCAAAGTAAAAATGTGCTAGATTTACCCACACATCAAGCATTTGAACAAAGATGTTTCCTGTTGTAGCTTCTTGTACCTGTGTAAAAATTTCCTTTGCAATATCAAATTGACCCCTTTCAGCTAGCACAATGGCTACCCCATTTGTAGCATAAACATTTCCTGGTCTCTGTGCCAACACTTTACAATACAGTTCTCTAGCCTTCTCAAGATCTCCTACCTCCACCTTTGGATCCCTCCTCTCATTGCAAAATGTTGCATAATGATTCCAATTTCCAAGTGAAATGTCAACATAAGAATTCTTTGCATCTAATTCACTTTGTGCAACTTTAATTGTTTCTTTTTCTTTAAGCCAATCATCTTTTTTTAGTTCCATTTTTCCAAGCATAGATAAAGCATTTGATGATTTTTTATCCACCTTATAAAGTGCATCCCCAATCAATTCTAGGCTTAGTTGGATCTCATTCTGAGCCTGAGCCATGGCTGCAAGACGTAGATATGCATCCAAGTAATTAGGAAACTTGAAAAATATTAGCTTGTATAAAAGATTTTCTTTTTTATCATGTAGTTGTTCAAAAGACCTAGCAAGATAAAATAGTTTTGTGACTTTATCCCATGGTAACTCAAGTGAAACACCACCTTTTTCTAGTCAATGAAAGAATTTCATATCCTTAAAGAGCATAGGAAAAACTATAGAATTAGCATTGGGGATTTTATTTATGAATTCAACCCAAATTCCATTTCCTAATTCCTCCATAAAAGTTTGTTGAGTCAACTCTAGTTCATCACGCTCAAAATGAAGAACCCCAATGTTGTTTAACAATTGAATGGGTATTTCTTCTCTACTCTTCTTCAAAAGAGACTTTGTTGTCTTAAGAGAATCTAAGGTTGCATTGGGGTCTGATGATATTAATAACTCACTCATCTTGATAAATGCATGGACATCATGTGGATCTATGCAAGTTGCCTTTCTTAAATTTTCCAAAGCCTTGTCTGTCTACCCTAGCTAAGCATATATATGGCCTACAGATTTTAAGCTTTCACAGTTCTCAGGGTGGAGCTCTAGAACCTTTTCAAAATTTGAGAGAGAACTCTTAAGATCTCCTAGCTTCAATTGAACTTATCCAAAAAATCATGTGGCCTTTGGCTTTCCTTGACTAATGCCATGTAGTAGCAGCCACTGATGTCATAATCACCTTTAATATGATAAGATCGCACAATATTATAATATGAATGAGATTTCATGAGAGGGTGGTCAATTGAAACAAGATCTATCTCAGTCAACAGTTCCACAAGAAAATTCTGCCATGTTCAAAGAAAAAATGGTTTGCTAAATGATTCAATGCCATTGTACAGTATGGGTATAATTCAAAGGCTCTACACATCTTTTCCATTCCTTCATGAACACCACCTTTTTCAATATTTATGAGAATCCTACAAGTAAAAATTGCACAAAACTGACCACAAAGATTTATGTAGAGGAAGAACATCATTTCCTAATGCCTCCATAAAAAAAATTTGAGCCAACTTTGGTTCGTCACGCTCAAAATGAAGAACCCCAATGTTGTCTAACAATTCAATGGGTACTTCTTCTCTACTCTTCTTCAGAAGATACTTTGTTGTCTTAAGAGAATCTAAGGTTGCAGTAGGGTCTGATGATATTAATAACTCACCCATTTGATAAATGCATGGGCATCACGTGGATCTATGAGATTTTCCTTTCTTAAAAATTCCAAAGTCGTGTCTACCTACCTTTGTTGAGCATATGTATGGCCTACAACTTTTAAGCTCTCACAGTTTTTAGGGTGGACCTCCAGAACCTTTTCAAAATTTGAGAGAGAACTCTTAAGATCTCCCAGCTTCAATTGAACCTGTCCACAAAATCTTGTGGCCTATGTCTTTCCTTGAATGATTCCATGTAGTAGCGGTTAGTGGTGTCTTAATCACCTTTACTATGATAAGATTGTGCAAGATTATAATATGAATGAGATTTCATGAGAGGGTGGTCAATTGAAACAAGAGTTGTCTCAGTCAACTGTTCCATAAGAAAATGTTTCCCTATGAAGAAAATATGGTTTGCTAAATGATTCAATGCCATTGCATAGTATGGGTATAATTCAAAGGCTCTACGCATATTTTCCATTCCTTCATGAACACTACCTTTTTCACTAACTATGAGAATCCTACAAGTAAAAAATGCATAAAACTGACCATAAAGATTTAAGTAGGGACAAAACATCATTTCCTAATGCCTCCATAAAAGTATTTTGAGCCAACTATGGTTCATCACGCTCAAAATGAAGAACCCCAATGTTGTTTAACAATTCAATGGGTACTTTTTCTCTACTATTCTTTAGAAGAGACTTCGGTGACTTGAGAGAAGTTAAGGCTGCACTAGGGTATGATGATATTAATAACCTTCCCATCTTGATAAATGCATGGGCATCATGTGGATCTATGCGATTTTCCTTTCTTAAAATTTCCAAAGCCTTCTCTTCTTGCCTTTTCTAAGCATATATATGGCCTACACATTTTAAGCTCTCATAATTCTTAGGGTGGACCTCCAGAACCTTTTCAAAATTTGGAGAGAACTCTTAAGATCTCCCCACTTCAATTGAATCTATCCACAAAATCCTATGACCACTAGCTTTCCTTGATTGATGCCATGTAGTAGCAACCAATGGTGTCAAAATAACCTTTACTATGATAAGATCATGCAAGATTATAATATGCATGAGATTTCATGGGAGGGTATTTAGTTGAAACAAGATTTGTCTCAATCAACTGTTCCACAAGAAAATATTGCCCTATGAAGAAAAAATGGCTTGCTAAATGATTCAATTCCATTGCACAGTATGGGTATAATTCAAAGGCTCTACACATATTTTCCATTCCTTCATGAACACTACATTTTTTACTAACTGTGAGAATCCTACAATTAAAAAATGCACAAAACTGACCATAGAGATTTTTCCCCATTTCAAACAACAAAACTGCCAAAAAAATGCATTTAAAACCTAAAAAAATTGAAAATAAAATCACATTGATTTTCTTGCAAAAAAAAACCATGAGACCAT
Source organism: Sequoiadendron giganteum (assembly GCA_007115665.2). Lineage (NCBI taxonomy): Eukaryota > Viridiplantae > Streptophyta > Pinopsida > Cupressales > Cupressaceae > Sequoiadendron > Sequoiadendron giganteum. The sequence continues at coordinate 209,798,746 of CM021108.1, read as the reverse complement.
AGCTTGTTTCTTACTATTATGCTTTGATATAGTTTTTCAAGCATCCATAGCTTTTTTGAAATCACCTATTTTAGACTGTTAGCCATAGCAACAAGGCAGTGAACTCTTTGATAAAAAGATTTGGTAGACATATATGAAAAATGTGGTAGCATAGACATTAGAAGGAAATGAACTTCAGAAAAAATGCCTCAAAGAAATGTGGTCTCATGGTGATAGAATTCCATGATGAATTCCATGACAAGCGAATTTTTATGGATTGTCATGGCATTCCATCACCATGAGACCACATATTTTCTTTGAGGCATTTTTTCAACCAGTTCATTGCCTTGTCTATGCTATTGCTTACTATTATGCTTTGATGGATTTTTTCTAGGCATCCATAGCTTGTTCGAAAGCACTTGATTTAGGCTTTTAGCCATAGCAACAAGGCAGTGAACAATTTGATAAAATGATTTGGTAGACATGTATGAAAAATGTGGTAGCATAGACAAGGTAGTGAAATTTTTGAAAAATACCTCAAAGAAATGTGGTCTCATGGAATGCCATGAAAAGAAAATGCAATTGGTAGCTGATCCTAGTTATTAGTTATGAAATGTGAAGTAATTGCATAACTACTTAGGTTGACTCTGCAAAAACTATATTGTAATTGAAATTTTGTCATCTATCAGCATCTAGTTATTAGTTATGCAATGTGAAGTAATTCTTTAAGTTTGAAAGATGTAGAATGAAATGTAATCAACAATTTGAATATATGATACATAAATATATTTTTTAAAATTCATTACTTAAACTCTTTATTTTATTTTCTCTATATAACTCTATTGCTATGGAAATTCCTTTCAATTAAAAAAAATAGTTTTTGTCTCTTAGTCTACAATTTTTGTTGCTATGTGTATAACATTATAGATGGATCAACATCGAAGGTTGACTATGGATCAATACCATGCATTTGATTAGAGAGTAGTTGATGAGAGGGACATGGATAACTATCCATGTCCATGTAATGACTATCTTGGTGGAAAGGTGAGAAAAAGAAGTATGATTTATCGATATATGATAAGATATGGGCATAGTGGTATAAGACCTTAGCATTACAATTATTATGAAGATATGATAGAATTGCAGAGTGTGAGAGATGAAGGGGAAAAAAACATAGATGAAGATGCAACAATGTTAGATGAAGGGTTTGAAGTTGATATAATTTTGAATGAGGGTCTAAACGATGATTGGTCCAAGTTGATGGAGGGTGCTTTAAAGCTTGTGTATGTTGATTGCAAGTTAAGTCATTTGACAATAATCCTTTAAATTATTAACTTGCAAATGGTGTTTAGCTGGACAAATGAGAGTGTAGATCAATTATTGGAATTATTAAGTTTGTTGTTACCACCTAACTCCACATTTCCAATAAAATGAAATCAATGTAAAAAATCAAATCACTAACCTAGGCTTAGGGTATGAAAACATCCACACATGTGTGAATGGTTATGTATTATTTCTCAAGAATCTTGCAAGTGAGAGTGAATGTATGAAATTCCATGAAGTGAGGTATAGAAAAGGGTTTAAATCAAGTGTGGTTGCTAGAAAGGTTCTTCACCACTTTTTGGTAATCCCACGATTACTCTGAATGTATAGGTGTAGAGACATTGCTGAACTTATGCGATGGCATGCCCAAAATAATAACACTAATGGAAAACAATGAGTGTGCCTAATTTTTCTCAAGATCCTCGTAATATAAGGTTGGGTTTGGCTCTAGATGGGGTGAACCCATTCTTAGATCAAAGTACTAAATGGTCAACTTGGCCAATGTTCTAATAAATTATAGCTTGCCTCCATGGTTAGCAAGCAAACCATTTTCTTAATACTATCATTGATTATACCAAGAAAGAAAAGTGTGACTTCAGATACAATTGGTGCTTATCTAGAGCCAATATATGATGAGCTAATGGAATTATGGAAATTAATTGAAGCAATTCAATATTTAAGGATGACCATTCAATCGAATTCACTTTAAGAGCTTATGGTTCATGATCTTCCTGCATATGGCACATTGTCTGGTTTCAGTGTTCATGGATACCATGGATGTCCTACTTGCAACTTTAAGGATTTTGTGAGGCACTCAAGAATTTTTTGTAAGTGTATTTATTGTTGACATTGTGCTTACCTTAAAATGGATCATCCATATCGTAATAAAAAAACACAGTTCAATGGTCAAGAAGAGAATCATGAAGCACCATTGCTAATAATAGGTGATTACATTATTCAGAATGGACAAAAAAGAATATCATTTATTGAAAATGATGGGATTTTTGGTAGTAGATATGATCCAGGTAATGAAAGTGGTGTAAAAAGGTTGTGAATATTCTATAAGTTTCCATAGAGAGTCATATGTCATTCAAATAGAGTCGTTCAAAACAAAAAAAATCATGGAAGTTGATATAATGCCTAATCGGAAATATGTTAATTTACAAGAAACATTCAAAGAAGTGGATGAAGACGATGATGGAGTGTTTGAAGAAGAGATTTTTATTACCAATGAAGAGATTGGGAGAGAGAATGCATTGCATGTCACAGATGTGGATGAGGAATAAAATCAAGCAAATACAAGCACGCTTGATCAAGATTCTGATCTTGCTAGAGATTCACATGATTATGATGATTTTTATTCACCTTAAGAGGTTAGCTTGTCACCTAAAATTTGATTATATATATGTTGTAACTTATTATTGAATGTAATAAAGATCTGAGTATAGGTATGCTTATTCACTATTGTTTTACTGATACATTTCTGAATGTAATCATCATTATTTTGTTGGTACATTATATACAAAAGATGAGATGTCCACTACTGATTTGCATTGCTTTTAAAGTTAGGTTCAATCATTCTTCTCAGTTTTCTTACTTTCGTTGAAAATTTGAAATTAATTTTGTTTAGTTAGAATATTATTTCTTGTATGTCCTATACATTTTCTAGATGTAAACATATAATGAACATTTGTGATTTAACAATACATATAGATATCTTCACATTAGGTGAACTAAGCCTCCTCATTACAAACAAAGAAATGATCTCTTAGGTCTGACTGACACTAAAAACTAAAATTAAGAGATTGAAAAATTAGAAAATTGTTCAATCTTTTCAATAAAATGATATCTAAAATACTATATTCATAATAAAATCCAATACCACACTACTGTAGTAGTCAATAGATTTATGTGTGGGATGGAGAGACATATAGTTCAATGTACAAATGCTTACCATAATATCACAGAAACCAAATATGAATAACATGGGGTGGCGGTAAGAACATGTTAACAAGTAAAGTATATTGTAGCCTCACAAGGGGTAAACAATGACACTATAGTATGACAGTGAATAATCACTCAACCGCTAGAATTAACTCACTATCCCACGGAAGTCCAAAGGGGTGTGTGTAGGGTGGCAGTACTGCTAACCCTACCATATCATTACCTATAGTATTCTTGATATGATAGAGTGGTATGGTGGTGAACAATCATTCAACCACTAGAATTAACCTTCCATCCTGTGGGAGTCCAAAGGGGTGTGCGCGGGGTGGTGGTATTGCTAACCCTACCATACTGCTACCCCGCAACGGTCTTGATATGACAGATTGGTAATGTGATACAAGTTGTCAAAGAATTTAAATCATCAATGGCAATGATTACACCTCTAAACATGAGTCGTTCGATTTTCCAATATAAAAGGCATGCATTCAAACTTAAAATATGGATAGATTATGAAATATTTTTCATGAATTGACATTAATAGTGAGGTGACCGAGCTCAACAACAAATATTACTTAGAATTGGATGAAATTTTTACAATCATTGACACATCTTAGTGTACCAAAGGAAAGGGATTTCAAGCGGGAAGACTCTGTAGCTATTATTTCACTGGCTAAGTTCACATAAACCCTCTCTAGCAAGTGTATACGAACTGAATTTTCTCCTACAAGTAGAAACTTAAAGAAATCAAGTAGGAGTAAATTCTTCATCATGCCACCCAAAATAAGTCAACTCGCGAGTAAAAAGGAAGAGTCCATAGTTTCTAAATAAAACAAGAGGTCCTTGCAACAATCCATTTTAGATGTGTTACCTAATTTTGTAGACAAATGATACAAAAAGGTGTTTAAAGATACAACCCATGGATGTAGAGACCCAATTATCCCTATCTCAGGGTGGGATTTGTTTTGGTACTTCTTTTAAAAAAAGGATGAGAAGATTCTAGTTTTGAATCCATGGACCTTAGATTTGGCCAAATTGATAGCCCCAAATTTCTTCATAGATGTTGAGTTTATTAGAGTATTGGTACAATATTATCACTTGGCTACCAAGACTATAAGAAAGCTATATGGTTCACCATTAGTGGTGTGAAATAAAGAAGAAATTATAGAGTTTTTTAGGTTAAAGAAGCAAGATATCACTAAGATTGACTTGGACAGAAGTGAGGAGGATTATAGGAGATTGAGAAAAAAATATAGGAGTGATGAACTTCCTTTACACACAAAAAGGGGTGTAAACAATAGGAGAATATCTATCTCCCCCTCCCAAATTGAGCCATTTTCCATAGAAGACTTCCAAGTATATTTCAAAAGAACTCATTTTGCTTTATGCCAAGTGCTTGGAATATATGCTAAAGAGAGGATGCCAATATATCTCATGATGATGGCAATGAGGATATAAAATCCTGAAGTGAACATTGAGTATGAATTTGCTGCTAAAATTGAGAAAGGACTACATGAGGGATTTTCGCAAGTAAGAGAGAACTTAGCTCCCATCACTTTCAGGAAATATTCTTTTCTATGTCATTTAATGTTGTACCAAAACATAAAGAGATGGTCTAAAAGGATGTGTTTGGGAATGAATGATAAGGAAGGGAATAGGTTGCCTATACAAAATTGGTGTTACATCTAGGATAGTAGATGTAAAAATAGTGATTATGTAATATTTCATGATGATTTCATAATAAAGGTCATGGTCAATCTTGGTCATATTTCACCAAGATTGTTTGATAAAATCATGCAAGTATCAAGAACTTTAGCATTGAAGCCAGAGAAGGGACACACTCACAATTTTAGTGATTGGTTCTTCTTAGCAGACCAAACAGTAATAAGGTCTATGGGTGTCCTCAAGCCCCACATGTTTTACCTAAATTTATTTCTATTAAAATTGCATTTTTATAATTTATGTGTCAAATGTTATGGATGGAGAAAGATGTTATGAAAAGATAGAAAAAGGGGACATTCCTCCCTAACCTAACTAAATGTGAGGAGCTATCCATAGGGTCTGACACTCTTGAAGAACTACATAAATATTTGAAGATGAGGTAGTCATTGAATTCATAAGGAGAAAGGGTCTTTGATCCTGAAGGGCATATTAACTTTATAAAGCAGAAACCTCTCACTAGAGCTGAGATTACCCATGTAATGGATTACGATGAAGATGTAATAAGAAATTTCTCAACACCTAATGAAGTTTTTCAAAGGAAGAGGAAGTGGGAAATCATAAAGAGGATTGAGGAGGAGAAGAAGAAAAGGGACACTAGATTCTAAGGATTCTATGTTGAAGAAGGGGATCCTATCCAAAGGATGAATGCAATAATTGACAACTTTGAAAGATTATATGTTGAACCAGAAAAAAAAAATGAGGGTCAATCTTCAAAACCCTCCAATCTTCCCATCAAACCAAGTGGTATTGTAATCACAAATCCTATACCAAACACTACCACAATACAATCAGAAGCATCCCCTAAGAAATCAAGTCATAATAGGTAGAAGACACATGGAGTGGCCCCCTTAGTGGCATATGAAATAAGTGAAGGAGTAAGGGATATTGGAGAAGTAGCTGATGTACTTTTTAATTTTAAAGATGATGTTGATTAGCCACCACCTAAGCTTGCAAATGATGCTCAAAAAACAAAACAAAGAGTGGATGTACATGGGTATAATGATCAAGAAGTGCATGATGATGAAAGGGTGATTGTTGCCCTTAGATTTATTGAAGATGATGAATTTATTCAAACTCCAGAGTTTAAGGATTTTTTGATTAAGATGAAAATGAAAGAATTTGAAGAGAGAATCCAAATTAATAAGATTGGCATTTAGCAGTCACAACATGACCAAATTATTGCCCAGAATTTTGAAGAACTCAAGATTAATGAAATTACTGTTAGCCCTCAAGAAACAAGAAAATTGGTCTTAGAAATCAATAAACTAATTATTCTTGGGATGAAGTTAAACAATATATTCTTACTAAATCAAGTAAGAAGCCAAGAAGATCCCATGTTGGTTTCTAAATTCAATTCAGATGAGGGAATGAGTAGCATAGGTTACAATCCAAGAATTGAAACCCTAGCCTTTTGGACTAGAAAAAAGAATAGAAAAACCAATATTGCTTGATGGTGTACATGAAATGAGAGGGATTTCCATGGTAAAGACACATCAATACACATCAGCATTGGAGGAAGCTACTATAACAATGCAATCAATAGTGTTTACTAGGGTTACGGTTAAAGGTATGGAGCTTAGATTGGTAGAATATGAGAAAGCACAAACTGATCTGAATGAAGTGAATAAGTTATTCATAGAAAATGTGAAATTGAAAGAGCATTTGAAGGGAGCAAGTCCTTCCCAAAGCATAGAATTAATAGTACACCATCCCCCTACCATCCAGACTGATATTGGTGCAATCACTGTTGAACAAGTAAATGTGCTAAAACAAGAAATTGAGAAGTTGAAAAAGACTAATGAAGAAACAAAGGAAGGAGCAAAGAGAAACCCTCGAGGTGTTGGAAAAAATCTTGAAGCATAGGGTTAAATTAGTTGTGGACAAATTGGAAAATGTGTTTGAATTTTATGTCTCCTTGTCACAAGTAGTTGATCAGATAAATGCCCATGTACCTATATTGAACCCCGTATTCAAGAAATGACAACCTATACATCACACTTTAATAATTTTGTGCAGAATTTTACAAAGGAGTGTTGAGGCCCCTGCAGCTTTAAAAACCACTAAGAAAATGGTTTGAATGGTCACAAATGAATTTCAATACATATCTGCAGAAGACCAAAAGATCAAGGCAAGAATGGATTCATTTCACACACTAAAGTAGTGGTTCATACCTAAGATACCAAAGGATAATGATCAACTGAAAGGCTCCAAGGATTGGATAGATGATTTTAGCAAAATTATTCCCAACTTCTTCACTAATTTATAGAAGGATGCTGACATAAATATTCACTATCTCAATTTAACCTTGGATGGAATAATTGCACGAGATGTTGGATACTAAAGATTCATCACAAATAGCAAAGGGTTATTAGATGGTAGATGGAAGAGTCACTTGGCCAACACACAAAAATATAGGAGTACAAATGGCCTCATGATTACATACTTTACCAATGGGAGTAGACATATCTCTAGCTCCCCTAGAAGATTAGGCCTTGCAGCAAAGTACCAAGCCTTGCATATACTATCATGGAGAGAGAACCTCGCCAGATCTAAATGATTACAGGTACCTTACGATGAGTAACAAACTTTTGTATCTTGTGAGTGCTTCGGACTTCAATATTTGATCATTTCTCTTCATTTTTCATCTTTCATTGATTTTATGTAATCCTATATAAACAATGATAATTAATTTTATTTTATTTATGTTAAAAGTGGGTAATTGACAAGACACTTTTTGACATGTCAATGAGGACAAAATTTTGATTTACATATTGTAATTTTTTTTTGAAGATCAATAGAATGAAGTTATAATTGGTGGCTGAATTTTGGTTTCAATTGTTTGTTGAAGTGAATTAATGAATGTTATCTCGTTGTCTCCATTTTGATCTTTCCTTGTTATTTAAATCAATATATCAAGGGTATATTTGGTTTATCAAAACATATTTTCTATCAAACAATTCATTTTGTACTACATTTTGGTGTCAAATATTTGGTAATGATGGTTGGTTTCATTACATAAAAATTTTGAATTATGGGAAATTATATACAGTAAATAGATTGATGGTTGTTTGGACAGTGAGATTAGCTGTCTTAGAAATTAAATAAAATATCTTGTCTTGAAATATCTAGAAGGATTATATTAATTAAAGAGGATTTTGTGGTTATTTTTGTAACAATGATTAACAATGATTTTACAGTGCAACTAGCTTACTATTTTCATTCAAGATACAAGTCATCAAAGTCAAGCACATACCAAGAATATGGTACTCTACTTCAAACCCTCAACCTCACTTAGTTTAGTCTTCTTATAGGGGGATATTAAGGAAGTTTTTAAAGAATCAATATATCATTTGTTGTTTGTGAAGGAGAATCCGGTGAGATCCAACATGGCCGTGGGTTAATATCCAATTTCTTAAGTAAAGATGACGTCACAATTGGGAAACTTGTTGTAAAACATCAGGTTAGTAATTTTTGAATGTTAAGGCTTCCCAGTTGGATATCAAATATATTTTCTCATCAACTTAATTTTGAAATTTATGTATAAATGGATTCTTTCATGGTGCAGGTCTTTTTTGAGATAACACATGAACCAGGGTTGACATTTTTGTTGCCTAAGTCTGATGGCATTCTTGGGCTTAAATTCTGGGAAATTTATGTTGATAATGTTGTTCCATTATAGTTAGTGTTGATAGCCTTCATTCTATAATGTCAACTTCATTCTATAATCTAAGCGTATCAAATTTCTTTAACTTTGAACAAGGTTCTTAAATCAAGGGTTCAATATGCATATCTCAGGCCTATGTTTTGATTAGGGCTAAAAAATGGGTTTTGATGGGGCCCAGAACCTAGTACAAAGGAAGGCAAGCAACAAATAAGATAAATCATAAACCAACAAAAACTACACAACAACCTCTAAAAGATTAACATGACTACACACTGCAACTTACAGACAAGCAAGGTCCTGCAACCCTAAAACAACCTGGTTTTAACCGGGACCACAAACCCAATTAGCTTAACAAAGAACCTTCCTGCATCTGCCAAGCATTGGCAAACCATCCACTCATGGAAGACACTACTAAGCCAAGAAAGATAATCAACATAATGGTGTAATAGACAATTAGACCCCTAAGAAAAAATGTGAGAAAAACCAAAAACCCCACCTCAATAGGGGAGATGGGGAGCACACCAAACCATTGAGTAGAAACACTTAGAATCTCCACCTGCATCTGCCAAGCCTTAGCCAACCAGTCGCTCATGGAAAACATAGTAGAACCAAGAATCAACCAGGTTTTAACAAGGACTTAGAACCCAAAGGTAAGCATGGAACGAACCTCTAGAAAAGAGGCCACATCAACCCACTGGATCGAATCCAAAAGCATCTGAGCCACCAGAATAAAAACTTGAAACACCCAGCTCTTCCAAATTGCCTCTCCACCTCTAAAGGAGAATAAAATAAGTGTTGATTTTTCACAGCAGCAACCACACTCCAACAAATGTTCACTCCACCTCCATAGGAATGGCCTCTACCTCAAAAGGAGCAGCAAGACATAAACCTTGAACTAGCCCCACACCTCCACCTTAAAAGAAGATGTCTCCACCTTGATAGGAGAAGTCTCCACCTCTAAAGAAAAGTCAAGGCCCAAGGAAAAAGCAGAGGCTCCTCCAAAAACCATGAACTTAGAATCCAAAGGAAACATAAAACCATTCAGGGCCAGCCCAACCAAGAAGGAAGCCAAAAGAGGAACCCACATAATCACTTTAATCATCTCACAAGATGACACCCCTCCAAATAAGAGGTCAACCAACACTTTGAAAAGCCTAAAGAACAACTAGGACGAAAGAAAGGCCATAAACCCAAGCCCAGCCATCAACTTCAAACCCAAGCACAAAGCACCCAGACCTAGCTACACCAAGCACATAAGGAGCAAGGACTAGAGCCCAGCCAAAAAACAAGACTCAAGGTGCACCCAAAGCACCAAGAAAAATAACAGAATAAGAGAAAAAGAGATAAGAAGGAGGACAACTAAAGAAAGGCCAATTTCTAACCAAATAGAGATAGGCCCTCACCCTGCATCCCAAGCAAGTCAAAAAAAATAAAAACAACTCTCAAAAGAGAATCGAGGCAAAGAACACACAAAACTCCATCAGACGACCTAAGAAACCGCAACTAGCAACAAAGAGCCTGAATAGCCCCAAGGAAGAAAGAGACCAAGGGAAGATAGGAAACTCCTCAACCCGAGCCATAACCTAGACAAACTGCACCTAGTGCATCGAAAGTAGACCCAAAGAAGAGGGAAAAGGCATCAAAATCCTCCACAAAACATACTCATCGACATAAGCATCTAGCCCAACACCTACAAAAACACCAGAGGGGAAAGGAGCCCCGCATCTCTTCCATCTCATCTTCAACATCAGACCTAAGGCTCTTCTAAGAAATTTCAGGAGGAATGCAAGAGTGGAACACCGCTTTCACATCAAGAACCAACCCCACTAAGAAACACAAGCCCCCACCAACAAGAGTCGCTCCACCAACAACAACAGGCTCGACAAAAAATGAAAAAGACCAACCAAATGAATCCTCCTCTTGATTGCCATCCTCATCGATTAAGTCCTCCTCGCCAACCATTGAGGAATTCAAATTCCCTCGCCCTTTCACACTACTATATTTGACAACAATTTCCGATGCATGTTTTTTGAAATTTTGACAAAACATTGTCGAATTACCGACGAATTAGTGTTTAAATTTTCATCAGAGGAATTTTTTCATTTTAATGATCATATTTTTTTCGTCGCAATATCGACGAGCTTTCATCCATCTACCAATGGAAAAAGAACCCAATCAAAGAAGTGTGGACATTGTAATATCGTTGGGAAAACTACACAATTTCATCATTTTTCCAATGAAATAGTCTTAACATTATGATGAAAATTTTCATTAGAGGTATAGCAAGCTCATTAGAGACTTTTGTTTTCATCAAAAATGATCACTGAAATATCGACAAAACATTGAGCATTATGATGAAAATGTTCATCGGAGGTATAGCAACCTTGTCAGACACTTTTTGGTTTCGTCGAACACGAGCATCGAAATTCTGACGAAACTTTGGAGTTTTGTTAATAAAAAATAAAGATATTTTCATAAATGGAGTTTTCGATATTGATAAAAGTTAGTTTTGAAAGGGCTCGAACCCTTTTATAATGAAAAAACCATTAGGAAAATGAAATAGAGCACCATGAGACTATTGAAAGCCATCATTATCGATATCATGGTTAATTTTTCATCCTTAGCATTAATACCTTTTTTGTTGCTATATCTAATAGAGGACTTCTTCCAAGAACAAAGAGAGATAGTTTTAAATGCTGAAATATTGGTTTGACAACTTTTGGATTTGATGTGGTCATGTACCATCCTTATAGAAAAATCTGAACTACAATTAAAAATTTTAGTATTGCTAAGGAACCTCTTATTCAAGTGGCCTAGAATTTTTGAATGATGGTTATACCACATTATCTCATGCATTTTCACTTGATTCTAATATTGGAGACTTTAGGGATCCCCTAATCTATTTTTATTGCATGAGTAGGTGTCACATCCCCATCAACATGAACATTCCATGAGAACGTGGAGAGGTCAATGAAAGAAAAATAACATAAGGTAAATTAAAATGGACTTCTGGAAACTTGAAAAGAGAGTGTCAATGAGTGGGCAGGATAGTATGCAATCACATTAAGAAGTGATGGTGCTAATATGGGTACAAAATGGCCATCCAACATCCTTAAATGAATTTGAAATATTCAAGTAAACTTAGTTAGCTGGAAAATAAATAAAAAGACAAGAAGCAAGAGGCAAGACACATTGATGAGGAGAGGGAATGGGTAAATAAAGAGCATCATGCAATTAATAAAGAATGGAACCTTTGCTCACTCCCATACTTCCATCCATATTTCCATGTGAATGAGGTAAGTGTAGATAGGTCATGGGATGAATGGTTTGGTGAGGAAGATTAACCCACAACCCACCATAAAAGAAAGGTTTTGGGTAGTTTGAAGACATGTTTTTGGACATAGTTTAAGGCAACAAAAGACAGGGAATTCAAGGCTAGAGAAAAATGCAAGAATAAAGGTAGAGATAGAATAAAGTTGCAGGAAATACTATCATCCATGTCCTTGGTGCAAGGAGAAGCAATGGTAGATTCCTCCATAGAGGGCCCATCTATGTGTCTAGTAGGAGTGATGGAAATTCGAGGTGGAGTGGTCATCACATGGGTAGATTGAAGCAGATTTGAAGCTGCAATCATAGCAGGTTGAGTAATTAGAGTAGAAGGTGGTTGTGATTTTCCAATACAAGCCGATGGAGTAGTAGGGATGGGATTTTCCATAGGCATAGTATTAGCATGTGAACAACATTCTTAGAATAGGCATGTCATATTGAGAGGAACCATCAACTAGAGAGTCAAAGTGATGGATAGTCAAGTGATCTTTGTAAGCATTCTTCCACCACATCGTGTTTCCTTTGCACCTAGAGAGTGGTTGAAAAAATTGATAGGAAAGTGGAGAAACATGGTGGCAATGTGTTGGGATTGATGACAGGGGTGAAAGCATAGGATGCACTGTAGGATAGACTTCAACAAGGAGATGAGGCCGAGTCAAAAGGAAGTTTATGGTAATGGTAATACTGATATTTGTTTATTTGTAGGTATAGGTGAAAGAAAATAGATTGGAACATGTAGGAGACCATTGGCAGGTAGGTCCTAATGTATAGATGAAAGCACAAACAAGTGACAACAAAGCCACAAAATCAGGGCAAAGTATATAGATAAAGAAATATGGAGCACAAAGCAACATGGGTCAAAGGAAATGGCCTGTGAATCAATTGTTTTTCAATCCAACTTGGAATTATTGGTATCATCCACCATTCATGTGGCATGAATTCTTCCTAGGGGGTGTATGGTGTAGGAGCACCTAGGCACCTAGTCACAAATTTACATGTTTGATGGTCAAAATGCACCCTTGCATTTAGAAGTGTCAATAAGTTGATTTTTTAAGCCTAAAAGGCAACATTAAAGATTGTATCTCAATAATATTATGGAGTCATTAGTTTAGTTAGTGGGGAAGGTGATAAAAGTTCCAAATTTGTGAGTTGCATTATGCAACAAATTTCTAATCCAACGATTATATGTTTGAATTTTGGTTGCTTAGTGGTTAGAGGCGTTGGTCAGTTAGGGGAGTTTGAGAAATATCACGAAAATCCTTGAGAGGCTCGAGTTGTTGTTGTTGAAGCCAAGGGACTAAAATACAAAATTGAAGTTACTTTGTTTTTATATAATTTTCTTTGTTTTTCTGAGTTTCTTACTTGTGAACAAGCCTCATATGTGTTGAATTCACTAAAGAAACAATAGGTAGATTTTATAACCTGTGTTTGGTGTCTTGACAGGGCTTGGTTTAATCCTTTAAGGCCTTTATTTATCAATTTTCTTTTATCGGGTTCCTGAACAGTCCCAAGGGTTTGAAGTTGCTTTAATAGCTTAATCATCATCCCACCTACTATCTTCAATTTTAACCTAGTGGGATGATGTATTAGGATGTATGGAGTGATAAATTGGGAGTAGGATGTGTGTAAGAATGATTTATTGGCTTGGAGGGTGAAAGGAAGTGTTGGAAATGTGAGTTTTCCCTTGGAGAATAGTGGGTCAAACCTATGAAAAGATAAAGCCACATTGTTAATGGCCTAATGAGTGTTCCTAAAGCTTGGTTGGACCTATTCAAAGGTGTCTAAGTAGTTATATTGGGTAGGAGTGACTGGGAAGGTGAAGATCCAATAATGGTGTCTTAAAACCCCTAATATTTTGGCTACAAGGAGGGTTTTTGAATTGAAGGTTTAATTGAGCACTTGGGGTCATGAAACCTGGAAAATATTTTGTTGGGGAACCTTTTCCAAGTATTTTTTGATTTTAGAAGGTTCGAGGTGGAGATCTAGGGGTAGACCCTTTGGAAAAATGGCCTAATTTGAGGCCTAAAACTGTGAAAAACCCAAATTTTGGGTGTTTGGTCTGAAGGAGGTGCATCTGGTTTTATAGCATGTTTAGTACCCCTGAAATGGGTATTTGAATCAATGAATGGTTTCTAAATTTTATTGGAAAGATCTGGTCAAAAGGCTGAAAAATAGGTTTCCTGGTGCTAGAAGGTTAGCTAGTTGCAAATGGTGAGTTTTGGAGATTTCATTGAAACTGTCTTGGAGATTGTGTTCAACTAATTCAATTGTCATTATATGCATGTTGAGAGTCTTTTTGAGGGCCTTGGTGAAGATTTGTTGTTGTTTTTCAAGATTGAAGGGTTGAAACCCTTGAGGGTGAGTTATTGTGAGTGATCTTTGTAAGCATTCTTCCACCACATCATGCTTCCTTTGTGCCACCATAGAAGCTATCAAGAAATGGTGCCAGTGAATCTTGGGTAAGGAGAGAATAATTCACACCCATCATAACCTACTTTAGTTCTTACATACACAAAGAAAATTCCATCAACTGATCAAGCAAAAAGAAGAGAGAAGACAAGGCAATCAATTGTCTTAGTAGACTACCAGTTTAGGTACTCAATACAATTTTGAACTTGCGCAGCCACAAATTCTCAAATTAGAAGAAATTTTATCCAACAAAAAAAAACTATGTGCAAACCTATGCCAAAATTGTGCAAAACAAATAGGTTGCCACATTTTACTTGTCCAACAAGATTCTCTACAAGCCTGGACATATTTGTGTTCTAAATGAAATGCTTTACAGAAAGACAATACCTTAGAAGAGAGAAGGGCAGACTTGGTAAGCATAGCTATGATTTTCAATTTAGTACATAGTAATTTTACTATGGTATTGTTAGACAATTATGACCCTTGTATTTTACTTTAATGGTACTTGGTAGTGCTTTTGATTATAATTGAACTCTTTATGTTAACAAATGCATTCAACTGCAACTCTCTTGGACAAAAGTAATTTGGTGAAATATGATTGGAAAAGTGGATATTTCTAGGTTAAGGATCTAGGATGGATAGCTAATTATTACTACATCACTCATGGGACAATGGCTACTTATAATGAGCACTTGAAGCCAATAATGGGTGATATTGAGCTATGTCGATTGTTTTCATTAAGTGAAGAGTTTAAATATGTGAAAATAAGAGAAGAAGAGAATATGGAACAACAATATTCATATTTTTTTGGTGTTTTAATTTCTAACTCTTTATCGTGGGGGAACAAGATAGGAGAGAAAGGAAAATCTATTCATAATATTACATTATTGAAACCATAAATCTATCTTTTATTTTATTATATTACATTATTTAGCCTTTCATTCATCTGAACGGGCTCCTATCAGTGATGTGAGAATGAAAATTGATTAATTATTTCAATATTCACAAGCAGGTGTTGTATTGTTGTGTCCTAGTGGAAGGGGTTTGTGAGATAGTCTTTATCCATCTTGAGGTTGCAAGTTCTGAAACATGGATGAATTTGCATCCTAAATTGTAAATTCACTTTTACAAATATTCCAAAATATGACATTTAAAAGATCATCAATAGAGGATAGGTTTCTTTCAAGATTTTTACGTCACAATCACCTATTAATGGGCACCAAGGATGATACAAAATAGAGATAAATGACTGTGATAATGAAAAAGGGAAATAATAAAATGAAGACTAATGAATAAAGACATGAGATCATTGAAGAGGACAATCATATGTCTTTGTGACTACCATAAGAGGTCATTAGTTGATGAGAAGATAGTATAGTCCAAGCATAAAGAGGCATGTCAATAAAATGGATGGTGAAAGAAAAGGTATGCAAGTGTAGGGTATAAATATGATCAAATGACCAGTGATATGTTTGGCATGACAAAGATTGAATGGGAAATCTACAAGTCTTAGGAGGGCAGAGGATTCAAGTCACATCCAATGTGATTAAGATAGTGACCGTGAAGAAGGAAAGGGGAAATGGTTTATGGTAGTCACCTTACATTGAAAAAGGTGCAAATATTATTCAATGGATAGAGTTAGCTCCCATAATGAATTGTGTGCAAAGATCATTAACAAATACCTTATGCATTAAACCCTAGGTTTTGTAAGAAGGTGACAATTAAAGGCGGTCTTATGCAATGACATACAACATGAATATTTTTGTGGAAAGACTGGTACCATGAAATTTTTGTGGACAGACTTGGAGGCATGAAGCATATGAGAACATGATTCTTAGGTTTTACATGCTAAATTTCAAGACATGGAAAGTGAGTCAAAATATTCAATGATGGAAAAAAATCACCAAGATATTCATGATCATATTCCAAGGATAAAAGAAAAATACTAAGTGACCTTGTGAAGTTGAAAGGATAGTTTGTTATGACTAATAAACTATGACAATGACATAATTTAAAGATAGTTACAAGGAAAGTGTAACAAGAAATTCAAAAGCATGAAAAGATAGTCACAAACGGACATACCATATATTTGCAAGGATAGTCATGTGCATTGATATTCATGAGGAAGAAGCAATACACAATGTATGATGTAATACAGGGGCAGTGCTATGGAGAAATACTAAAGATATAGAGTTTTGATGAGAAATCACAAAGGGGTCAAATCTCAAGGAAAAATAATGACAATAAACTAACAAAAGCTGATTTTCACAAGGGAAATGATAGTAATGAGGGTGCAAAAATTATCAAAAACCATGAATAAAACCTAGGATAGTCATAAATGTCTTCAAGAGATAGTCATTTTAGAAAATTTAAATGGCAGTGACCTTGGGAATTTGAAAGGATAGTTATACTAACTTTGGACAATGATTAATGACTATAAGTTATGATTATGTTTTGTGCCCAATAGGTCTCTTTATGAATGTGTTATAAAGGTTTTGACTATGAATCATGATGAAAAACCTCAAGAGCACTAAAGGATTGTCATATTAAATGTATGAGGTCAATGGGAACAAAAGAGGAGCATAGCACAAACCTAGTAGGCAAGAAAGAGAAAATGACACTCAAATTGATTTCTCAAAGAAGAAAATCACCATACATATAAAGGCCAGTAACCTAGAAGGACTATCAACTAAGGGTAGTAAAAGATAGTCATGTTAAGGGTAGATTCAAAGGATGACAATCCATAAGCATTTCAAACAATTACAGTGACAGTCCCCCTCACCAAGTGAGCAATGATGGAAAGAGTTTAGAGTCTTCAAGAAGATGCCAAATCATGAGAGGTAGAAAATTATTTAAAAGACAATCAATAAACAATAAAGGATGGTCTTAATAGTTAAAACAATGTATGGAAATATCAATAAAATGGACTATGAGATGAAAGATCAACAATGCATAGTGATTTGATGAATATAGGTGAGAGTGCTAAGACAAAGGAATAGTCAACTAAATGCAAAGTCAATGGTAATTCAACTTAGGGAAATCATAAAGATTACAGAGGCTTATGATTCTTATGATCATAGATATGAATTTGTAAAAAATCCAAAAGACTACCCTCTTCCCTTAGCAAAGGTTATGAGGGTATGTGCAAGATCATGATGGGCCAAAAAGTGGCGATATGTAAGTGATATGATGGCCCATGTGGCTGACGACTTTTTTGTTACCCAAAATTGATGAAATGAAAAGGGTTTTTAGAGGAGATTCTCAATTTTCCACCACTATAAATTATGCTTTACTCTTAATTTAATAAATAATTATTATTTATTTTCTATTTGAATTACGACTAAAGTCATGAGTGATAGGATGATTGAAAAACATCAATAGCTTTCAAAAGGTATCAATTTTTTTGAATCTGAAACATATGACACATTCTATACTTCACATACTATAGGATTAAAAAAAAAATTGAATTTCATGAAGTCTTGACCAAGTTAAGGTGGTTAGACATACAAGTTTTTATATTTTTTAGAATTTGTAATAAAAAATTCATAATTAAATATTTACTTGGAAAAAAATTACAAAAAAATATGCATCACATCTAGACATGAGTTCGCTACTTATATCTAAAATCTTATAAAAAAATATTATCATTTTATTGTGGTTAGGGTGGTCAGATAGACACCTACTTCTTATATTTTCCATAAAAATTAAGTACTACTGCATTGAAATTTCAAATTTTCACCAAATAGATTTATTTAAAAAAAAATAAACATAGTAGTTTAGAAACTACATTCAATTTTCTATAGATTCTATTGTTGCATATTTTTGAAATAATATAGATAAGTTATTCAAATTTTTACATCAAGTTGCCTAACTCTGATTTTTTGAATTTTCATTGCCACTTAAGGGCCTATTTATTCCATGATGATCCTGCACATACCCATGACTGTGATGTATTTTCAATTGTTTTATGCACTATGATTCTCTATTTGGATTGGTAGACTATGGTTTATCCTCCATAGGTCTTTATGAAATATGTTTGCCCTTAGTAATGTATTAATGACTATTATCCTTTATGTGAAGACAAAGATTAATGACTGAGATTGAAGCATTATGAAAGTGTGCTACTTATAGTTGTGCCTTAACAAGGGTAGATTTTGCTAAAGAACACAGTAAGTTGAATGAATGTAAGTAGAGAAATTCTTGCATACCTAAAAGTGGTAAAAATTTATATGGTTAAGTGGAAGCCTCTCATCAACAACAAGATCCAAATATCTATGTATCTATCTAAATCAAGCCTCAAAACCCTTTAGAGCTATCAATTTTTCCACTAACATGTTATGCACAAAAGTCAAATTTTAGAGTTATGTTACCACTAAAAACAAAAGAAACAGAGCTTTGAAACCAAATCCACACACAAAAAAATGTGGTATTCATACAAAGCCATACAAACAAACTAAACTTAGAACATTGGAATGGAAACAACTTCAAATTATGATGTAGAGCATGGATTCACTTTACTCAACTAGAGGCACATTTCACAATAATGGGTTCTTCATCTAAAAAAATTGTACGAGGTTAAAATAGTAAAGAGATTGATGAAAGAGAGAGGAATTAAAAAGATACTTGGATGTAGTTGGATTGAAGGCCGTAAACTGGTACATGTTTTTTTTGTAGGAGACATATCACATCCACAAACATGGCAAAGCTATGCAAAGTAGGAGAAATTAGCTTCGAAAATGAAGGCATCAAGGTATAAAGAATCATTTTTTTGCCACCATAGTTAAAAGTTAAAACTTTCTTTCATCTTTTCATATTGGTTTGATGCTTCAAATGATGCATTTCATATATTGAAAAGTGTGTTACCTTATTGAGCTTCTCTTTGTTTTGAGAATAGTTTAATATTCTCTACTTAACATGGCCAACCATGTGAAGGTGGAAGCTCATTTGGGCCCTCCCCCCACTCCTCACATCACTCTCAATTCCCCATACCCAACCATATAACATTAAAAATTAATTCATCCATTAATAACATATAACATTCATTCATTAACATATAAAATTCATTCATTAACATATTCACATTTATTCATTAACATATAACATATATTATCAAAAATATTGTTGTCATAATATGATTACAATCAATTTTTTTTTTTTGTAGCTAAATAAAGAAGAAGTGAGGTATCATTTTCTAAATTATTTGTCCCCCCTTCAATTTTTATGCCCTTTTCTTGTGATCTTGATGTATGCCTAGTTGTGTACTCACGACATGGAGGCCGCTGCAAGGGAGGTTCTGTTGCAATAACAAAGAAATGTTAAATTGATATTTTTTATTATTATTGTTACAAGTATTTCATTAATTAAAAGGATATTAGAGTGGTGCTCTTTACCTAATGGGGCCACATCATGTTCCTGATCTTGTCTTGTAGCCTCATGCTCAACATGTTGAACACCCTCTAAATCCTCTGGAGTTGAAACACGAAAGGTTACATTAATTAATACACCAATTTCAACTAAATATGTTTAAAATAACATTAGAGTGGTCCTCTTTACCTGATGGGGCCACATCATGTTCTTTATCTTGTCTAGCTTGATCATGCTCAACATGTTGATCACATTCTACATGCTCTAAAGTTGAAACACGAAAGGTTACATTAATTAATACACCAATTGCAATTGAAGATGTTTAATTGTATTAATCCATAATACATTTTGTATAGAACATGAATACACCTAGTACCTTCATTTGTAGGTTGTGCTCCACCCTCACCAGGTTGCATTCCAATTTCATGTGCAGTATTATCATTGATTGCCTGTTTAAAACAAACAGACACATAATTACTTTATGGTGGAAATTAACATTGAATAGATTGCACAAGTATTCAATTTTAAATAGACTTCATTGAGTTTATTTACCTATGTGTCGGATGCAATGGAAGCTTTTTTTTGCCTAGTCAAGAGTCTTAGGCATTCAACCAGGGCTCCATAGCCTTGTTGGAAGGCAATCTTCAGGTCCTCTTCTATGGGTACTCTGTTGAATTTAGAGCCCTGTATTTTTGCATAAGACCATGAATTTTGCTTCTATGGTGTGATAAAAAAAAATTGTTTGAAATTTATTATTTGGATGAAATGTTTCATTTATTGATACTTACAATGCATGTGGCTAATTTCATATAACCACCAGAGCCAAGTTTGTCTTGCCCGTGTTTTTCTAGTCTTGCCTTTGTTGCCTTTGATGTGTCGGGTAGCCTATGAAAAGTTTGAAATACATTAGATTATGTAAGAAGAAAGAGTAATCAGTATATAATTACATTGTTGATAGTATCACATACCTTCCTTGGTCAGATGGTGTACTCTTTCCTTTTTTCTTTTCAGCCTTCTCCTTTCCATCTGACACCACATCCTTCCACTCTCTCTCCGGAATCATGGGGGGATGCTCGTACTTTTTGTTCTTCTCTAAATGTGACCTATATTGGTCCCTCACATACTTTAGATAGGTACCAGCTTTATTAAGGACCTTGGTTCAGTTGAATGTGTTATTACCGAACAACACAACTAAATGGTTAATGAGCTCATCTTTTAAATCTTCATTTTGGGCATTCCACCATGTAAGTATGGTGGGCCTGAAGATCTCCAATGTAATATCATTTAGATTTTTATAAAAAACATCATTTCCTACAAAATGATCATGGGATCATTAGTCTAAAAAGAGTGATCAATAAGTAAATTTCAATTGAATTATATATAATAATAATTAAAACATTTTAAAGTACCTCAAAACTTCTCTATCTTTATGGGAATGAAATCCTCGGCACCACAAATGTGACTGACAAGGTTCTCGTACTAGTAATATAGGAAGATCCAAGAAATGCTACTAAAACATCACCAGTACTAGTGGCCTATACATCCCTAGGTACATGTCCTGATGCATGTTCTGGCATGTGTTCACTGCCAAAGGGTGCACTACCCGATGTCTGCATGGTATGTGTTGCTGAAATTTCTATCAACAATATAGGCACAAAAAATGGGGTAAGATGATGTGATGTATGCGCAGGAAGATCAAGATCGAAACTTGTACCAACCCCTACTCCCTGGGAAGCACCTACAGTACCCTGATCATGGCCAACAACAT
The DNA here is from genome assembly GCA_007115665.2 of Sequoiadendron giganteum. Taxonomy (NCBI): domain Eukaryota; kingdom Viridiplantae; phylum Streptophyta; class Pinopsida; order Cupressales; family Cupressaceae; genus Sequoiadendron; species Sequoiadendron giganteum. Next base: position 209,777,249 of record CM021108.1, on the reverse strand, counting down.
CATGAAGATAGAAAAAATCTTGTAAAAACAACACATATTTTAGTTCATGACATAAAAGAGTACAAAATATAAAACCATGAATGAACATATGTTATAATTATAGACCTCATGATAGCTTACTTGCAAGTTTCATGCTCTCTTAGTCAATATTTTAACCCTTTCTCTTATCTCATCTATTTGAGGCACTATGAATAACAACTGAAGGATTTCTTCATTGCATTTTTTTGGGTCTTCTTATCATATCCAAAGGGTTTGTGGAATATGTGATATCATCATTGCATAATAGTGACTGCACCTCCCTATGGATGCTCTCATCTACTGCTAGTGCCTTTCCTCGATCAATCAACTGCAACAAGAATATTATAAACATTATGGAAATTAACCCAATGAACTTATGAAAAAAAAAAATAATAATTTTTTTTTCTCGTATTTAATTTGTACAATTACAATGAGGTATACCTGTTGGGTAGAAGTGCCTGAAGATGCATCACGATCTGCGCTCTAGTTCAAAGCCTTACCTGCATGATTAATGTCTCGTTGTGACAAAAAATAAATATAAAAAAGTATTACTGAAATGAAAACAATAGACTTACGAAAAAAAACATAATAATAAAATGGTACATTGGAGTCATTAATTGGAGGTTGGGTAAAATGGTATATAGTACTTACCACTCCTATAGTAACTATGTTTGTATCTATGCAATTCAAATTGTAATCGATTAGCAACTCTTCCCCTGCAGTTATTGATTTTATCGCACATACGAATACACGGTTTCCCTCACGTGCTTCAAATATGCAATTGGTTTGCTTATTTTTTGACCCAAGTCATGTACTATTTATAAACCTTGCAATATTCCCTGATGCTTTTGGTCTTCTATCAATGTACATAGCCACTCCTTTATTTTTATCCTTATCTTTTAGCTGTATATAATTTGCTGACAATTCGTACCTACACATACTTCGTGTATATCGAACTAGCTGCATCCAATCTTTGTAACTGTAATAGGGTCTGATATACTCCATCAATTTAGTAACTTTTTTGTAAAAGACCTTTATGCCATCCATGCAAAATAGGACCAAACCATGTAATGACGATGGTGCTATGCGATATATCCTCTTGTTGACACAAAAATTAGTGTTTATTGGAGGAAGTTCCTTGGGTACCCATTGTTTCCATAGATTTTTGTACCTCAAGGGCACCTCGATGTCACTTATGCTCTCATCATCATAAGAACATGACCCCCCTTCAGCAAGAAAAAATTCCATGCGTTTACAAAAATTTCTTCTAATATTTTGACCTCTAGCTGATCTCCCTCTTTTAGACCTACTACATGTCTCACTTTCCTCTTCTCTTCTTGAATTTCCCTCGCTCAAGGAAGATAGATCTGAAAAATACCTATTTGGTGGTACCTGTACTCATAAGGATGTTGGATGAAGTTATTTCATGGTGATGTGATCCCAAGGTGACATTATGATTAATCTATCATTTCATCACTAGAATTTGACAGGTTATAAGGTAATCAAGTCTTGATAGTTTGCAAGTTATTGTTACTACCGTCCAAATGTGTCCATGAAAAATCAAATCAATGTATGAAGGAGACTTTCCCTTACAATTAATGACTTTAAAATGTCATTATTTTACAACCTAACAAAAACATGGAGTCTGGGAGATGTAGTTCACAGTAGTTGAGGCAATGGAAGCCTTAGAAACCTAGACTCAGTGATGAATTTTCCTACAAAAAAATTGAGGGGAAAAGGAAATGAATGATAGTCATTATCAATCTCATAGTCTCACAATCTTAATCCAAGTTATTTGATTTACTAGACTTCTACTTAACGTTTTAACTCCCAAACTTTGTAATGAGTGTTAAATGTGATTATGGTCCACCAGTTACACAACCAAGGCCTCAAATGTATTCTCTAATTGTAATCAAAGGAATTTTTCTCTCCATTCAAGTAAATAAACTTGAAGGGAAACACCACCAAGTGGTTTATTGGACACCTACATGACTGAAATTAGCAGCAAATTTACATTTAATGCAAATTTCCACTGAAATTTTATGTAGTGTGTAGAAGAATGGTTTCACCATACATAATATTTTGGTTTAAGTTGTCTTGAAAAAGATGAATTAGAACACTAATAGACATAATTCAAGTGCATGTGTTAGGTGGTTCAACTATCCACTGATAGAATCCATATGTCTAAGTGGTTAACGGGGAGGGAGTGTGTACTAGGCTTGGTTTAGTCATCATAAGTTTATGCTTTGGCAAGAAAAAATGTTAAAGTCATCTTAAATCTTCCTATGTCTAATTGCTAGGAGAATTTTGGTATGTTTTAAGGTAGGATGAGTGGTTGCATCAGTGTTCTAGTTCTCTATGACAAGCTTTCAACATCTTCAAATAGTGAAGTTAGTACTCATAGTCATTTGAAACAACAACATTTTAATGATTATGTATGATGGTAGGATTTGATAACTTAAAAGAATTGGCTACCCAACAAACTTAAAGTTAAAAGAAACATTTTCAGTTTAAGGGGTTAGCACTTTCTTTCATCTTTTCATATTGGTTTAATGCTTCAAATGATGCATTTCTTATCCCACTTCTATCATATTGTATTACCATCCCATTGCAATTGTTGACATTAAAAGTTGTCAAAATTGTAATTTTGCAAAATAATGGGTTGTTAAGTGTTTGTAAGTCAGTTATGGACGTTGGTTGAAGGTAGTTGGGGTCTAATATGATTTAAAAATACTTCCAAGGCCCGAGAAAAGGTTTTTGGAGGATTTGATACCAAAACTTCATATCAAATACCACGTTCTTGACGCAATTTTCTATGTTTTAACTATTTTCCTGAAGTTCTTGTGTTGTATGGATCCATACAAGATTGAAATTATCTAAGATGATTGGTGTAGATAAATATATGTGTTTCGGCCTTTCATTTTCATTTTTTTTGAAGTGCTAAATCACTGTTTTGTGGGAGAAAATAATCAAATATAGGGACTGCCCTATTTTTCCCGTGTAAGGGTCTGAGGGCTAAATAGAAATGACATCCACCAATCCACCCACTATCTTGGAACTGTAACTTGGTGGATTGGTGTGCAACATGGTATGATAGTGGTTCATTGCATTTAAGGGTCTGTTAAAGCAAGAAACTTGGCATTGAAGTGATGCCTTAGGGCTGACAGGGGCAATTTTCTTGTGAATTTGTGGTTGTTAAGTTAGGGTTTGTCAATTTGATGGATATCTTGGTAGAGTCAAGGTGACACTATTTGATTGTCCAATCTCTAATTCAAAACAAAAATATCTCTAACAACTCTAAGAGCTATAATGGGATGGCATTAATGGAACCTTCATATTAAGTATCTTCTAATGAAGGACCTTTGAATTAAGGTCTTCATTTGAAGGTCCTTCATGCAAAGGTTCCATTTATAAAGCACTTTGGACATGAAATATTTAAAATAAAAAATACCTTCATTTGAAATTCTTGACATGGCATGATTTTTGAATGAAGTTTCTTCATTCAAAGGTCATGAAAGGACATTTGATGCAATCATATGCCTTGTTAAAGTTGTAACTTAATAGTAAGGGAATCATGAGTAGTTTTTTGGGCCCATTCAACAATCTCTGATGCAAGGATTGAATTGTCTAGAATGTATCTACTATCAAGAAAGCCAATTTTTTTACCTGTTTGACTATATCTCAAGAAATAGGTTTAACTGTGATGGAAATGATATTGACAAAGATTTTGTAATCTAGGTGTTGAGAAGCATAATTGGCCACCATCCTAGGAAAGATTCTTCATTCTCACTTTTAGGTGTTAAAATTTAACAGTACCTTGATTGATGAAAGAGCCCAAAGAGCCTTTCTCCATGGTATCTAGGTACACATAGCAACAGTCTTCTCTTATATGGTTGTACATGATTTCAAGAACTTAGCTAGGAATTATTCATTTAACCTAAGGTTTTCTCATAATGCCATCATTGGAAAAGTATGATCAAATTCTTCTATTATGAAGAATTGGTCTATGTGCCTCTAGTAATCACTATAAATGTTTGTAAGGATAAAATGACTAATTGCATCAGGTAGGAGAGAATCAAATTTGAGTTCTTCAAAGATTATATTCCTCTATTCATAATTTTTAAGGGTTGTGTGTGGAGGAGGTTATCACTACCAAGAAGGGAGGAGACCTTTCCTTGCATATGTTTGTGGTGGAGGTATTAAAGAATAATTGTATGCCTCTATTTCCATTCATTAGATCTAGCTTATCCTAGCATATAATTTGGCTCCTTTGCCCCTATAAACTTCCATATTTTTGATTTTATGTTTTGTAAGCGTAATTCCATGCTATGTTGAAATATAAGAGCTGGAGGAGGCCAAAAGGAAATAACCCATTTTTAGTTGTACCTTCAAATTTTTTCTTATTGTTTTATGTTTTTAGCAACTTTGTGGACATAATATTTGAGGTAGGTTGTACAACAAATAATAACATGTTCTCACCAACAAATTGAACCTCAAAAGTTAGTGGGACTTAATTATGAGTTCTAGATGAGAATGATGACAATGTCAATCTTTTTCGAGTAGGTGGGAGGCATTAAGCTTAACGTGGAGGATGTTGGGGGTAACTAGGTGGTCAACTAGCTAGATTTATATGAGCACATGAAGGATCAATAAGAAAAGGAAAGTATAAGTTCAAGTAGTGCAAGATGATTGAAAGGGGAGGGACAAACATAAAGATTTGAGGAAAAATAAATATAAGGTGGTCAAATTCACTAAGCTTGTAGAGAGGGCTAAGTCTACAATTGCTTCAGAATCATGCGATGAAGTCCTAGACCTCAACCAAGATGTGGGTAGATTATCATGGGAGTTTTTCCAAGACCTAAGGCTGGTTGATAAAAATGTGAAAGACTAAGCTATTTTATTTTTTGTCTTATCTTACACCATTTTAAGAGAATGGGGGTGCCAATGTACGAGACGATCTTTGGAAACTAGGCATGAAAATTGCAGGATAAAGAGAATGGGGGTGCCAAACTTACAATACTCATTGTCCCTTGTTTGTCAATTTTCCCTGAGTGCCCTAAACCTTGTCCTTGGTGCTGGTATTGACCTTGTTTTCACTCGGCCTCCAAACTCTTCCTCGACGCTGGTATTGACCTTGTTTTTACTCCTCCAAACTCTTCATCAGTGCTAGTATTGACCTTGTTTTAACTCCAAACTCTTCCTCGACATTGGTATTGACCTTGTTTTCACTCCTCGAAACTCTTCCTCGGTGCTGGTATTGACCTTTCACCTCTCCAATTTGACGAGCTACAACCTAGCTTCATTAAGTTTTAGAGTATGTTAATTAAATTGAAAATTATGGCACCATTTAGCAAGGTTTTAATATTCTACAATATAGTTAAGTATATATTAGCTATATTTTACATAATAAATAATATAATTATTTGACTTATTATAATTATATATTATATTCTTTAACAAAATTATTATAATTAATAATTAATAATAAGTATATTTTTATATAATACAAAATATAATTAATATATATATTTAATATAATAGTAATATTGGATTAAATCATATATAATATAATTATATTTATTATTATATAATAGTATATATAGGCTTTTACCTAATATTTTAGAGGATTTTACCATTACACTACAACTGGTTTACCATTAAATGGCAGTTGAAACTTGTTTTCCAATGACACAATAGTGGTTTCCGGGAATGAGATTTGTTTGAAGCTCAAATCTCACAATATATGTAGCCTATTAGCTAATATAAAGAGAGATAGAAACTAAAAAGATAGAGAATGAGAGAAAGAGATGAACTTAGATAGATAGGGAGGGAGAGAGAGAGAGAAATAAAAGAGATACAAAGGATGTCATGTCTCTCCCTAACGCTCTATATCTCTCTATATCTCCCACTATCTATGCCACTCCCTCTTCCCTCCTCTATCTATTAAGCTATCTCTCCCTCTCCCCACTTTCTCTCTCATTCACTCCATCTCTCCCTCCATCTCTCCTACTCTATTTATCTTTTTATCTCCCTCTCACTCCTCTCTCTATCTCTTTCTATCCATATCTTTCTCTACCTCTATCACAATCTCTCTATCTCTTTCACCATCCCCCTCTATATCTCTATATCACCCCCTTTCTATATCTCTCCCTCTACCTCTATATGTATTGAGTTATCTCTCCCTCTTGCCCCTATCTTCTTCTCTCTCCCTTTCTACATATCACTCTCCATCTCCCCCTCTTCTTTCTCTCACTTTTCTACCTATCTATCTCCCTCTCTTCTCTCTCTTCCTCTTCAACCTATCTCTCCCTCTCTCCCCTCTTCTCTATCTCTCCTCCTCTACCTATCTATATCCCTTTCTCTCCCCCCCTCTCCATCTCCCCCTCTCTATCTCTCACCATCTCTCCCTCCATATCCCCCCTATCCATCGAATCTCTATCTCCACCTCTCTTCCTTTCTCTTCCCATATATCTCCATCTCTCTTTCTCTTCCCATATATCTCTATCTCTATCTCTTTCTCTCCCAATCTATCTCTATCTCCGCATATATTAACTAAGAAGCCATGCAAGAATACAATAGTATATGTTGGTAAAACTATAATATATACAAGAAATAAATATTTACATACAATGTCACATGTTAGTAATACAAAATACATAGAGATACAAGTGATGATTTTTTATTTTGAACCTACTAACTTGAACTCCTCTCTAACTTTCTCCACATAATATAATAAAAAATTATAAATTAATTAAAAAAAAATTAATTATACAATGATATATAAGGGAATAATCACTTACCACCATTTGATAATTAGGAACAATATATGAAAGAGATGAAGAATAAGGCAACTTGTATTATTAGGAAGGACGAGATGCCTTTATATAGCATGACATCATGTTTGAGTCTCGAAACCCTCCCATATCATCAACGCATGCATCTAGGCTAACCATGTCAAGTTTCACTCCATACAAGCACAAGTTGAAAAAAATCAACGTTGGCCCCATTCACATGTTACTATGTGGGGTCAACATGAGGAAACACTATTTTTTTGGGAATGAAATAACCAAAGATATGATCTTCAATGCATGCTTCACAAGTGGGACATTTTAGTGCTATATGCAATTTATAACAAATGGGTGGCCCTAGGAAACTCATGTAAAATATCTAAAAGTAACACTTTTCTTTCTAATGTCAAGCCTTCTAAAAATAGTATTTTATTAAACTATAAGTAGATTATTGCCACCACTCTTCATTCCACATGAAATGCCAAATTTAGAAATTGTTTTGTTTATTTTGTCAAGTTTCTTTAATCAAGCTATTTAGTGGGTTGAATAAATTTGTGTTATGACCCTTGGTATCTTTAAAATAATTAGACAATATTAGGGAGATCAGGAAGGGGAGAAAACTACTAAACTCCTTCAAAATAGGGGTAGTTGTGGGTTTTTTGGTTTTCTTTGTATACTATATACTTAGTTCCTCTAGGATAAATAAGTCACTATAGAAATGAAAGATGTTTGATTATCTACCTAATATTGTTTTGTGTTTTTGAAATGGAAGAGATCTACAACTCTATAGAAATTTCTATATGCTAATGGTCAAATTATTACACTATTTAGATCATTTTTTTAGTTGTGTATCCTAACTAATATAGAGTAATATTTTTCATTTTAATTGACTACTACATAATAGTTTATGTGTTGAAAGAATTGTTTCCATTCTTTGTAGATTTTACATTGGAATACAGATCATATTTAATTTCACGCCAATATAATTCTTTCATAAAGATATTTGTTTGATTTTTCCTTGCTATTTTCATCTTAAAATTTTAAAAAATGTATTCTATAATATAGAATTATTTTTAAATTGGGACAAAAAGGATTCTAAGAGATATATTTAATCATAAATTTTACAATCATAAATATCATTTAATTTGTATGTTGTAACTTCAATACTTTTAGTTAAAATAAAAATAACTTAAAGTCATATATACATATAGCTAAATTGGCAAAGTTGTTTGAGTTAATTACTAAATTTGATCTAAAAGTGTTCAACACTTTAGATAAATTCAATTAGATATAGTTAAATTGGAGGTGTCATTTGAGTTAATAATCAAATAACGCAATAATCAATTAAAGCAACTGACATAATTTTGGATGTGTTTGAATTTAATAAATTATAAATTAAAAATGACATTGTGAAGGGTGATTGGTCTAAAAAATTAAAAGACTTTGCAATTATTTCACTACTATGATCAATGTGTCATCTTTCATGAAATTTCATAAAACACTATTCATTATGATCATATGGAAATTTCTAGGAGAGCTACAATAGTTGTAACATCATGAATTAAAAACATTAAAAAGTACATCATGAATTAATTATGTAACCACATAAGTCAAATATAATTCTATAACTCTATCAAGAAATCAATATCAAATAGATAATATAATCACATAACTCATACATTTCAATGTCATTGATCTTCTTCTTTATCCAACTCTTCGTTTGTATCATCCAATCCAGATTTGACATTGTAAGGATTGGTCATATCATCACCATCGTCATTGATATCAGTTTCGATAATGTCATCATCCACACGGATATCATCTTCATGAACATTAACTCCTACATCATCATGATATAGTTCCTCTTCTTTGACATCTTTGTCAGGCACATCATCAACTAACTGTTGATCCTAATCATCATCTACATCATCTTCTAGTTCTTCGATATCTTCTTCTTCCACCACATTATACTTCACCGACCTTCCGTTTGGATCATATCTAAAAAAAAATGATCAACCCAGTTTACTTGGAACCTCTAAGTAAAATACTTTCTCACATTGGCTTGGAAGAACATAGGGCTCATTTCTAGCTCGCTCGATCAAACTTGTATTAACCATGGTAAATCCATTATCATGTTCAATAATAGTTCTCTCAAGATCATTTTCATTCAATCCTAGCCTGTACCATATGACGATGAACAAAACTAATTTGAAGGACTTAAAGTCATAGTCAAGTATATCATCCAAAATCCCATAGTACTAGTTTTCTTAGACTTCTGGATGTTTGTTGCTTCTAGATGAAACATTAGTCACCTGAAAGACTATAGTTATCCCAGAATGACAAGTTTTCTTCATGTCATCCAAATTTTTGATTCAAAATTTATGATCATTGCACCACATAGCCTTGTGGTGTTTCACCTACAATATTTCAAACATGTAAAAAATATTATTGCAATATCGTTAGTTGATAAACATATTTATTCTTGTCCGAATGTATGCAAAGAAAAAAAACTCAACATATATATAAATCAATATAATTAAAATAATTAAATAATATGGGTGATTAATATATTTATACGTACCTGTTTATCTTTTAAACCATATGCTAAATCAATTTCCCTTAGTGTAACATTGGAATCTCCATTACGATGAGCTTCTTTAACCAATGAAACCACACCTTCCCATGTTAATGTGTGACCAAATTGTTGACATCGTTCAATCCATACTGTCATCCAATTAAGATTGTTTGTGACATACAAATGTAGTGCATCCCACTCTTGACCAACTCTATCCAAAAAAATTGAAATTCACAAATGATGTATAATTAGTTAATTACCATGGTATATGACCTTGATTTATAATTGATGTATATTGAAGATCAATAATTAAATAAGTACAATATACATAAAAAACCAAATGTAAAATGTATTCTAATTAATCTCCATGACCATCTTATAATTACCTCTCACTTTCCTCAATCTACCTATCCCCATCGGGTACTCCCCTTCAAATTTTTCATGGAGTTGGGATCCCAAATGCGATCTACATGGATCTTTGCTGAAAATTTAGGAAGATATTCAATAATGTACACCATGGTTTGGTATACCATATATCCCTCCACCATAGCACCCTCAGGATGTGCTCTTTGTCTAACCAAATCCTTCAAAAATTTCAAGTGCCTCTCAACCATCCACATTGACCTTGTGTGTATAGGTCCACACAATTCAATCTCCTCAACTTGGTGTATGAGGTAGTGTTCTTATGCATTGAAAAATGTTGAAGGTAGACACTTTTACATTTCACACATTAGATGAGGAATTTTTCTCTTCCAATAATTTATATCTTCTTTATGGATTTCTTTAGATGACAACCATCTACAAGTGATTCAAGGCGCAAATATATTAACGATATTTAACAAAAATATAGAATATATTACATAAAAAGTAGTGTAGGATCATTATGGGCCAAAAAGTGGCGATATGTAAGTGATATGATGGCCCATGTGGCTGACGACATTTTTTTTTACGCAAAATTGATGAAACGAAAAGGGTTTTTAAAGGAGATTCTCAACTTTCTACCAATATAGAAATTATGATTTACTTTGAATTTAATAAATAATTATTAATGATTTTCTATTTGAATTATGACTAAATTCCCGATTGATAGGCTTATTGAAAAATATCTGTATCTTTCAAACAATATCAAATTTTTTGAATCTGAAATATGTGTCACATTATATGCTTCACATACTATAGGATTTTTAAAAAAAAAAATTCATGAATTTTTGACCAAGTTAAGGTGGTTAGACATACGAGTTGTTTATATTTTTGAAAAGTTGTAATAAAAAATTCATAATTAATTATTTACTTGGAAAAAAATTACAAAAAAATATACATCACATTGGGACATGAGTCCTATACGTATGTCTAAAATATTATAAAAAATTATTATCATTTTATTGTGGTTAGGGTGGTCAAACAGACACCTACTTCTTATTTTTTCCCTGAAATTTAAGTACTAGTACTGCATTGAAATTTTAAATTTTCACCAAATAGATTTTTTTTTTTGTTTAAAATAAACCTAGTAATTTAGAAACTACACTCAATTTTCTACATATTCTATTGTTACATATTTTTGAAATAATATAGATAACTCTGATTTTTTGAATTTTCATCGCCACTTAAGGGCCTATTTTTTCCATGATGATCCCGCACATACCCTAAAACAAATGGAAATTATAAGATCTATACAATGAATTGAACAAATATCACTACTTACCTCATGTATTTTGCAAGATCATATATAACTTTCTTGACATTGTTGTCGAAGTTGTCTAGGAGAGATAGAGGTAGAATGTACTGCAACAATTATAAAATGATCTTTTCATTATTTTTCCAAAAGTAGTAAACATAATACATTGAAAAGTACATGCAATATACAAATATATATATATAATATACCAGAATAATTACCTTAATGAAGGTATGCCAATCATGCATTTTCATCCCTGGCCCAAATTCACCTTTCTTTGTTATGATATTGTTTATGTTTGTAGCAAATTCTGTGGGAAATCGAATTTTTCATATGACTTCTTTTATAGCATTGATTTGTTGCTTCGTTAATAACTAAGGGCACTTATATTAATTTGGTCTCCATCACTATTTAATTGAATGAAATTTTTCATTGCATGATTGGATTCCTGAATGTCACTACAAATTTTGATAATTTTTTCTTTGTCATGCCTTCCATCCAATATTTTCCATAACGTTTCTATTATATTCTTTCCGATATGCATTGTATCAAACAAATGCACAATTTTTAGCTGCTCATAGTAGGGTAACCTACTAAATTATTTGGGACAACTTTTTAGTCCTTGTGGAAGCCGACCATTAATGCCTTAACGACCTTCATGAAGCATGTAAGTTAAAAAAATTAACAACGAAAATCATTGTCAATTACAACATGAGTAAACAAAACACAATATAAAAATATAAATTCCAAACATATCATATATGATAGATAAACAATTTGATTTGATGTATAACCCTTACAATTAATTCTATTATATTTCATCTTCTATAGGCGAGGTGTCACTCTTCATGGTTTTGATGTAGTCTCTTCTTTCCCATTGAAAATATGTTTTTCAATAGTTCAATACTTACGATTTTTGTGGAGGAAGTGCCTATACTCATCAAACACCTTTTTTCCTAAAATTGTTGTACGACGAGATTTCATCTGTGGACCACAAATTGGACATGCAAATTTTCCCTTTGTTTGAATACCTGCAAGATTATATATAATTGGATTAAATATGTCAATTTTTTTAATTATATATAATGAATAGATTATTTAAAAAACATGCATGGGTATGTGCAGGATCATCATGGAAAAAATGGGCCCTTAAGTGGCAATGAAAATTCAGAAAATCAGAGTTAGACAACTTGATGTAAAAATTTGAATAAGTTACATATATTATTTTAAAAATATGTAAGAATAGAATCTGTAGAAAATTTAATTTAGTTTCTAAACTACTAGGTTTATTTAAAAAAATTAAAAATCTATTTGGTGAAAAATTGAAATTTCAATGCAGCAGTATTTAAATTTCAGGGAAAAAATAAGAAGTAGGTATCTGTCTGACCACCCTAACCACAATAAAATGATATTATTTTAGATATAAGTAGAGGACTGATGTTTCGATGTGATGCATATTTTTTTGTAATTTTTTTCTAGGTAAATAATTAATTATGAATTTTTTATTACAACATTTTAAAAATATAAAAAATCATATGTGTGACCACCTTAACTTGGTCAAAACTTCATGAAATTCAATTTTTTTTTTTTTATCCTATAGTTTTTTCAGCATAGAATGTGATACATGTTTTAGATTCAAAAAATGTGATACTGTTTGAAAGCTATAGATTTTTTTTCAATCAGCCTATCAATCGGGACTTTAGTCGTAATTCAAATAGAAAATGGATAATAATTATTTATTAAATTCAAAGTAAAGCATAATTTATATTGGTGGAAACCTGAGAATATCCATTAAAAACCCTTTTCATTTCATCAATTTTGGGTAAAAAAATTTGTCAGCCACATGGTCCATCATATCACTTACATATCGCCACTTTTTGGCCCATCATGATCCTACACATACCCACATGATATCTACTTCATAAAATTAAATATCATTAAAGTGTAGTCGAACGTTATAACATACCACAAAAATGTGTTAGCCCTTAGGCATCATGAATTGTCCATACAAGCATTGCATGAAATTGAAATTGTCTTTGTCCTATTGGTCTAGAGACATCATACATAGTGACACCATTCCATAACTTTAGTAACTCACCGATAAGAGACTCAATATATACATTCATATCTTTAAACTGGTACTTACCTAGCTGAATGAACATAAACATTACATAATTATTATAACCATTTTATTGCAATATAAATAAATTAACCTGTACATGACTATTAAATGAAAGAAATATGTCATTATAAAATAAATAAGACAAATGAGATGCTACTACGTTAAAGAAAGTTGATGTAAAAAAATACTTGGAACAATCATTTCCAATATTATGTGCTCCCTCTTTATTGACATCCATGGAGGAATGTTATTGTTGATAACAAAAATAGGCCACATCGAGTAAATAATCTCAGCTCTCCAAATGGATTGACACTGTCTGTTGCCAATGAAATCCTAAGATTATGAGGTTCTTCCTTAAAGTGTGGCCATTTTTCCTCCATGTTCGTAAATGGAGAACCATCTGGAAGCATTCGAAGAATGTCATCTCCACTTCTATTTCATGCATGGTAATCCATAAATTGCACTATGCTTTAACACCTAAATAATCATTGCATACGTGGAATAATGGAAATATAACGAAGAACCTTGTGAGGCACCTTTTTTTTTGTTGATCTATTTGATATCTACTAATATGACATTCTGGGCATTTTGTTGCAAATTCATGTTGTTTATGATATATAATATGATCATTGGGACATGCGTTTATTGCTTGATACTCCATTCTAATATCTTTCATAATGCCAGATAAATCTCGGTATGAGTGAGGTAAAATATTTGATGGTGGTAACAAAAATTCACCAATCAATCTACAACAAAAAAATAATTTGTTAATATAAAGAATATTAATTGTACATATTTCATCCTTTATTTACTAGTGACGAACTAACAATAATTAAAATAGATGAAAAAAGATGACATATATGACATACCTTAACATCCGTGAGATTGCTATGTTGGATAAACCATTCATAACCTTCAAGTTCACCAACAACAATACAATAGATAGAAGAGTTGTTTGGGAGCCTTCATAAAGGGGCTCATATGCCTTCTCAAGTACAAGTAAATCATGAACATCATCAAAGTCATTTCGATCATCATGATCAGCTATGC